>CM047871.1:25814271-26401229 GCA_026212405.1 Petrea volubilis
AGCTTAGATATTGTTTTCGGAAGCTTTCTGTTATAGGTCAAAGAAAGGTACCTCAAGTGGATCAGCTTGGCTATTTCAGCTGGGAAGGAAATGAAATAGACTGTGAGCGCGTCTAATACCCTGAGGAGCTCGAAAGTTAAACAGAAAGGCAGCGGGTGATGATGATGCTGGCCTGCGTAAAGCAGAGATCGTGCTAGTGTGATTGATTTTGTGCTGTTGTAAACATCTTCCAAGCACATGAGAATATTTTTATGAACAGATACGCGCCTTTGGCTGTTTTTGCTGGCTTTCGAGCTTCGCTGATCATGGCTGTAGATGGCGTGAAAAAACTTCTCCTTTCTACATTCTTCCATAGCTAGATCCCGCAAGGTGTCGTGGATCCCACATGTTTTAGTACGGCCACTAGAGGTTTTGCGGCGAGAAGAAACGAGATTTCTATCGATAAGATCTTCCAAATAATGCTCTGCAACTTGCTCCATGCTCTGATGAGGCGGTGATGGTGGTGGCAGGAAACCTTCTGCAACCCATAACTGGATTAGTTTTGAGACGAAAATCTCGTTATCTTCAGGGAAAGCTCCCAGGTAAAGGAAACATCCTTTCAGTTTACCAGGCAAGTGATTGTAACTCAGAGACAAAAGCTCTAAGTAAGGCTGCTCACTTTTAGCTGCAGCGGCGTTTGTGTCTTCTCCGACGATTTGCCAGTACTGTTCGGTCTTTCTTTCCTTGAAGAGTAGACCACCAACCACCGTAATCGAAAGGGGAAGACCTTTACAATTATTGGAAATTCCCCTTCCAATCGTCTCCAATTGAGCAAATTGAACAGGGCAATGTTCCTTCCCAAATACAGTTTGACATAGCAACTTCCAGCTATTGTCCTCGTCTAGAAGGCTCATCTGATGATGAAACCCTTTTGGCTTCGCGTACTTGGCAACTTCTACAAGTCTAGTCGTCAGAAGGATTCGACTTCCTTTCTTATCATCCGGGAAATATTGTCTCACCCTATCCCAAACACTTTTATCCCACATATCATCTATCACGATGAGATACCGGGTTTCGTACAGCTTTTGATGCAGACGAAGAGTCAACTGGGCATCATTCTCTTTGCTCACTTCGTCGCCGAGCTTATTTGCTGACCCAGAGACGTCACTCTTCTGGCCCTTCTTTGCCATGGAACCGAGGAGCCTTAAGAAGATATCTCGAACATGATATTCTTGAGACACTGTGACCCAAGCACGAACATCGAAGAGACGCTCCATGAGTTGATCTTCATATAGACTTTTGGCAAGAGTAGTCTTGCCGATGCCAGCCATCCCGATGATGGGGACGACTTGGAGTTCTTTGGGCGTGTCGTTGGTTAGCTGTTTCATTACCCGCTCGTAGTCTTTCTCCTGTCCCACAATCTTGGTCTTGCTGCTAGAAGCAGCTCTAGCAGACGAAGCATTCTCAGAGAACGAACGCCCGGCTTGCTGCTGGCCCTCTTTGCTGCTCTGGATCGAACCCGCGATCTTCTCGGCTTCTACTGTGTTCGAATCGATCTTTTTCATTATTTCCTGCAGATCCCGCAGGAAATTATCGATCCGCAGGCTCGCAGGTTCTGGTTCAAGGCTTTGCCTTGAGAGAAAGAATTCGACGGCGTCTTGGGCTTCATAGGCTGCATCTCTGATCTTGGTTTCCAGATCGTTCACATCTCTCCTGATGCTTTGTTTTACGGGGAAGATTTTCTCAAGAGTGGATTGCAAAGAACAAAGCTTGTCATGGAGAGATTCAATTTGTGGTTTTGGATAATGAAGAGGAGATTGATGATGATCAGAATGCAGTAGCTGCTTTAGAGTCTGCACAAGAGAAACTACGGCAGCGTAAGCCATCTCTGATCATGGATGAGCAGAGCTAACCAGTCAATTAAAAAGCGTATGAGAGGGTTATCTATTAATCTATCTATGCAGGCTTTTTCTGCAGATAAGGCAACAATCCAGGAGTGTTTGCAGATGCTTTGGTTTCTAGAGGAGGAGAAGTTGTAATAGAAAAAGTGGGGACTTTTTGGAGAAAAAAAAATACAAGTGGGAAAAATATTAGTTGGAGTGGTTGAAAGAAAAAAAGTTAAGAAAATGCCTAATTATATCCAAATAAATTTGCACATCTATACCTATGTCTATATCATGCTATTAAAAAAACTGGAAGTTTTAAGTGTTTCTTCTATTGTGTAATGATTATTATATTCTCCATTAAGTAATTAATTATTTAATTATGATATTATTTTTATTTTATACAATCAATCCGAAACACTCTATAGATGTTAATCGGAACGCTATACACTCACACACACACTCACCCGTAGGGAAAAAGGAGATGACAAAAAGGTTCGAACTCACTATCTCCCTCAAGTAAATCCAAAACTATATTTTTGAATATTTTTCTATTGAGCCTTATTTCTTAGGAAGAGATAAAATATTTTATTTTTTTCTTTAAATTCTATAAAAGAAATAAAAACTACAAACGAAAGCCTCTTCCTCACATCCACTCTTCATTACACTTTCCTAAGAAAAATCTCAAATGCACGGATATAGAAATGTTTGTTATATGAAGCTGGGCTCTGTTATCTAATGGTATAAATGATTAAATGAATCGAATTGAGTTAAATAAAATATTATTTAATTTGGTCTAGTTTTTTTTATCGAATTTGAAGTCTTATTTAGATTTGGTTTGTTTATTAAACGAATCTAGTTCAAATGAGTTTTAATTGAACCAAATTCGAGTGGGGTTCGAATAGTTTGATATTTTTACATATACATTACCATATTTTATTTAAGGCTTAAATGAAAATTTGGTCCTATATGTTTTCTGCACTTACATTGTCAGTCCTATAGGATTATACTTTAGAAAATTGATCCTGTAATTAAAAATTTCCTACAATTAACATCCATTTTCGCCTGAAATCACTAAAGTGGTCGGAAAAAGTCACGTGCAATGCATGTAACCCTATTCTTAGCCAATTTTAATGACGTGGCGGGTTAGTTTGCTATGTTGGTTGCCACCTAATTTAATTTAATTTTTTTTTATTTTTTTATTAAAGAAAACCCATCTTGTTCTTCCAACAAAACAAGCCCACCCCACCACCACCACCACCCAACCGCGGCCACAAATCCTTCCTCCACCACCACCGTGTGGCCACCCCCACCCCTCCTTAGTCTCTGTTCACTTCTCTCTCTCTCTCGCTCTCCCCCCCCCCCCCCCTGCTCAGTTGTCTCTTTATCTCCCCATTTCCCCCCGCTCAACTATCTCTCTCCCCCCTTCTCCACCGCCGTCCACCACCGTGATGCAAGCACTCAATCTCGCCCTCTCGCCACCTCCCCACCGCAGTCCGCCACCACCACCACGCGTGCAGTCCTCTTCGTCGTCACCCCACCACCATCACTCACGCAGCCCCCTCCATCGCCACCACGCCCACGCAGGAAGTCCTCGCTGAGGCAGAGGACCAAATCCATCTCTGTGGCGGCGATTTCGAGGGAGACCACAAGGGATCTGATGAAATCATACTGTGCAAGTCTAGATCTTCATCGACGGGGAGGGACTCACGGTGGAGGGTGTTTCTCAAGGAGCACAGGTGGAGGAGATGAGAAAGAAGACATTCTTGCTGGGGAGGGGGGATAGAGATACAGATAGAGAGAGAGAGAGTGAGAGTGACAGGGGTGAGGGTGGGATGGTGGTAGCGGCTGAGTGGTGGTAATGGTGGGGTGCGCTAGGGTTTTTGATGGAAGAAGATGATGATTTTTTTTGGGGCTTATTTTTTTAATTCTTTTTGGCTATGATAACGATAATTTTAGAATTGTTATTCAACTTTGTCTTTTCACGGTGACCTAACAAAATATTTTGTTATAATATTATTGTCTTTTGTGCAATATTCTGCCCATATTTTACATTATATTTATCTACTTTTTTGTCATATTAATTTTATTCACATGAAAATGGAGGCGACTAATATTTTAGAAGATTTAATAATAATTTTTGAGTTGAAGGAGAAAATAAAAATTGTGAATATCAAGAATACCGAGCAAATTTAAGATCTCTATCATTCTTACAACCCATCTAATAGCAACAAATATATTTATTTATTTTTCATACTTTTTATATTATTTCATTAACTTTTTTGCTCACACTTTAATTTCAACATACATACATTTATGTAATATAATTTTTTTCCTTGATGTGCAAATTGTTCCATTATTATTATTATTATTATTATTATTATTATTATTATTATTTTACAAGACATTTTGTTTATTTGAAGTTAGATAATGTTGAGAAGAAATAAAATTAGTAGGAATATACAATTTGTTTCTTTTTACCTAATATTTTTCATATTTGAATATCAATAGAATTATATAATATCTTTTGATTTCTTTATCACCCAACTTTTATGTATATTTAACTTGTTTTTCTTTATTTCATATTGTTGTATATATCTTAAAATTTTCATGTATGACTAAAAAATTTTTGTTAGTAATATATATTTTGCATTAAGTGGGACAAAAAAGAAGATAAAACAAAAAATTAAATACTTTACATTAAGGTTGTAATCTCATGTATTTTTTATAACCAAAATGTGAAAATGATTAACAATTAAAACAAGGTTACGCAATTGAAATTAATAAAATAGTGTTTTAAAGATGAATGGACAATTTAGTCAATTTTTCAATACAAAAAATAAAGATAGAGTGCCAATAACAGTTTCGGAGTACCAATAATAATTTCCTTTCGAATTTTATCAAAGGGAAAAATGTATGCAAACTTAATTTGTTATGTTTAACGAATCAAGCTCAAACAAGCTTTTATAGTCTATCTCGAGTTGAGTATTGAGGAGTTTGATTCATTTTTTCTACCGTATCTATACATCTAAATAGACTTAGATAAATCATTATTTCCATAGTCAAAAAAAAAAAAAAAAAAAAAAAAAAAAAAAAAAAAGAAGAAGAAGAAGAAGAAGAAGATATGCTGGGTCGATGAATGTGAAAGGCAAAAGTCATAAGATTCCTAAGGTATTAATGAAGCCATTAGTCCACATGCTTCATTAAATTGCTGGATTAAACTAATACCAGTTGTTAATTATGAAACGTCAATAGAAAAGCTCATAGATATATGCTATTGATATACAAGTATTGCTGTTTATATTTTCAATGCATTGGTAGCCGAAGAATTTCACTAACTTACAAAAATCTTAGCTGTATAACGACTAGTTGATCATTTTTAATTAAAAAATTTACACTTTTAATATTTTCATGATTTTGCCCCCCTTAACTACTCCGTTTATATAAAATTCCTTCTTGAACAGATTTTTGTACTATTTACATCCTTAAATTTTTTTTTTGTATAATACTTACACCCTTTTGTATCTAATGGATTGTGATTACTATCCTTTATAATTATTTTATTTTATTTCTTATCTTCTCACTTTTTTAAACCATTTTCTATTTCAATCTCTTTATCCTTTCTGCTTCTTTTTCTTCTTCTTTTTGATTTAAAATGTTCTTACTAATTTGAATTTAATGTTAACAATTGATATTTATTACTAATTTAAGTTTAATATTAATAGCTAAACTTATTATTTCAAAATAATAGTTGGAGAATTGCTTCAAATCTTTGGCTGAATAATAATTTAAAATTATTTCTTATTAAAGTAATATTTTGGCAAAAGACTTCAGGATTGATTTCATTGTCATATGACAGAACCCTGTGGGCTGTGATTAGAAATAATTAGCACGATTACTATGTGATTAGCCACAAAATCTAAACATTATTTGGGAGAAAGAAAAAAGACACAATATATATATATATATATATATATATATATTAATGAAATATATTGATAAACAAATATATATTAATGTGTGTGAATTATATATTGATAATGAAATATATTTTTACTAATAAACAAATTTATTAAATGGATTTTTTTTCCATTATCGTCCTGTACAATAAATTTTAAAATGCTAGAGCCAAAAGTTGCGAAAGAGACCAAAATCAATATTTTATTATAGTTAATGTAGTCGAAATAGGTACAAAAAATATTTCCAAATAATCATAAAATTCACGTAGTGAAATATTATAAAATAACAAGAATTGCAAGCAATCATATTTAGTATAAAACTCTTCTTTCATGACAAGAATTGCCAAAAAATATTATCCTTAAATTCTATACTTTATAATTTATATTAATATATTTTGCAGTTATGATTACTTTCTCAATGTTTTTATATTGGTAATACACAAAGCAAAATAATATGGTGATATTAATGTTATATGAGGCGTGATCATTAAATAATAATAATAATAATATATATAATATATATTATATTTTGAAATCTTATTTATCTTTTTATCTATCAAAATTACGGTGGATGCTTTTCAATTTTATTTTCTTAATTTTTCACAAAATTTAACAGAAAGGTGTCCTTTTTTGTTCTAAATATTATATGTTTCTACTTTAAAATATAGTTTAAAACATTGTAGTTTACGGATTAAATTTTATTCATATTTAAATAATATTTAATAGAATTTTCTCAAGATATTTATACAAAATATTTTATCGCACGAATATTATTGAGAAATGATCTCCATCATTAGATATGAGTTCAATATTAACATCTATATTGTACATGTATAACATCTATATTCTTTTTTTTCCTAAAAAACGTAACGCTCAAAAAAAAAAAAAGAAAGAAAGAAAAAACACCTATTTTCAAAAGTTTAAAACTCTTCAAGTATACTCAGATGGGCCACAATATTAGGAAATTTTTGATTTCAGCATTAATAGCATTATGGGCCCAAGCTCTTCAAGGATTACTGCAAAAATTGGATCGAACTTTCCAAGCCCGATAGGTTTCATAATTTTGAAGCCCAGCCTTAAATAATTACCAAACAAGCTACAGTTTGAGCCTACTTATAGGTAGCCGTAAGGGTTTATAACTGAAATTATATAAGTATTCCAATTATAATTGTATTTGGTAAAATATTTTTTTGATCTTTTATAAAAATTCAAATTCGATTTTTTATTCATCAATTTATGAGAGTGGGACGTGTTATCCAATTAAATTAGATTGAGTTGATAGAAATTATAATTTACTATATTATCCTTAAATTTAAATGAAGGGAGTCAAACTTAAGGATTTTTCATAATTTGCTTATAATTGACATAGGAAAAAGAATACCATCAAACACTTTTTGAAAGATATCTTACGAAACAAATGATTCCGCTATCACATACAATTGTATACTGCTATCAAACACAATAATAATAATGTGTAGTAATATCCACTATTTTGAGAAATCTCTTATATGACTAGAAATGTCAAGGAAATCTCATAAAATCAAACGGGATATTCGGTTATTTGTTTTTATAGCAAGGAAAATGAAAATTCAACATTTCCGATGAAACTTAATGAATTGATTAGTCCTATAAATTAATTCATTATATAGGTTATACAGACTAGGATATGTCTTAATCATATTTCCATATATATTTAGTTATGGGTTTCAGCCTTGAGTTATTGTAAGGTTTTTGATTATGGAGTTCAGAGTCTTCAAACTATAATCTAGTACAAGAAAACACTATTTTTACTGACGGAGCAATCCATTACGAATTCAATAAAATCTGTTTATCACAAATTTGTCAGTAAAAATGTCTTATCATTAATTGTTTAACTTATTCTTCAAATTCTTTATTCTCCATATGCATTGTGTGTGATCAATTAATTGATTAACTTTAAAACTATGTAGTCAAGCATACGGGTATTCAGAGTCACAGTGTTTTGATTCACTTGTATGTTGTGTGCTTCATATCCATCGTGTTGCTGAAAACTTTTATGAAATTGAACTATTAAAACATATATTTCTCTTATTGAGAACTCGAATTAAACCATAAATTTACGTTTCAATTCTAAATTTGCAGAATTTCAACTTGTGTCTAAAAGCGGTCAAATATCTATACATAACAAACCGTAGTTTAATTATTTTACGGATTTATTATTTTTTTTTTACTGTGTTTAGGTTTGTCTCTGTTTTGGTGTTCTACAAAAGCTTAAGATACATGGCATAATATTATATAACTTAATTTTTTTTAATATTATATAACTTAATAGTTAATACTCGTAATATTAGTCGTCCTATGTTTTTTCATACAAACTAATTATTGTAATAAATAACCTTCTTTTTAACTAGATTTAAATAATTTGACAAAATTGTCCTCCTCATGTCTCATTAAATTCTATTAAAAATAATAAATGAGGGTAAATTTGAAAAAAAAAATTAATGCATTTTTAAAATCTTTAAAGTGATAAATATTATGAGATAAAAAAAATTATATAACACGACTAATAGTATGGGATAGAAGAAGTATAATGTAATATTAAATTATGTAATACAGTATATATATGTGTGTGTGCGATATATATATATATATATATATAACAGATTAAACTTTACCAATGTATTCATTTACCCTATTTGATTTGTGTAAAGAGCACTGCTTGCAAAGTAACAAAAAAAAGTTGGTTACGCGAATGTGACGGAAAAAGTCAAAAGATTCCTTGGCCTTTTAATAAAGCCGTTGGTTCACATGCACCATTCGTCGAAACATCAAGTTGAAAAGCTGACAGGGTGACAGCTATGTTGTTAATACAGAAGTAATTTTTTAATATTTTCCTTGAGCTAGTAGCTCTATTCCTCTATCTATATTAAATCACTCCCTGACGTTTTAATTGTTTTCAATTTCATCCCTCTATGAGCTCACTGCCAAAACAACTGGTTTTAGTGACCGCAAAATCAATAGCTATGTTAAGCAAAATCGGTCACTGACTGCAATTAGTGACTGATTTATTGACCGATTAGTGCAGTCACAAAATGGACAGGATCCCCTATCCCAAAACGATGCTCCATCTCATACTCCATACTCTAAATTCATGACACATGTAAATCTTCAATATGTACTTATCAACAGATTATTTAGTTATGTTAATGATATTTTTTCCGTTATTTAAACTGATAAGTAAATCTTGAAAATTTACACGTGTCATGAATTTAGAGTATGGAACGTGAGATAGAGCATCATTTTGGGATAGGAGATCACATCCGATCACAAAAATCTGTCACTAATTAAAATAGTGACCCCCTATAGATGCGGTCCGTAATTTGTGACCCTAGCTAGTAGTTTTGATAGTTTTCTTCCTCCAATACCAGTGTATTTTAGAAGTTTTGCTATTATAATAATTGAATAACTAAAAAGTGAGAAAACAAAAGGACAGAATTCATTTTAGTCCTTGAATTTTTAACTCGTGAATAAGTCTGCACATATATTTTTCAATTATCTTCAATTTCAACCCTCGCACATTTTTTTAGCATTTTATCAATCAAATGTAATTTTTGTAATCTATACTATTATATATTTGAGAAAGGTGTTTGACTCAAATTCATTCAATTTTGATTAAATTCTAATTTTCTAAAATTTTGATTTTTTTAAAAACAAAAAATATATGTTCAAAATACAAGATTCTCAAAAAGCACACAATGAAATAAATAAATAAAATTTGCTAATTACAAGTCAACCTACTAATTACAAGACAATAAATTGAGCAAATTTAATATAGGTGCATAATTAAGCAAATTTAAATTGAGCAAATTTAAATGAGCTCAATTTGCTCAATCAAATTTAATATAGGTGCATAATTGAGCAAATTTAAATTGAACAAATTTATAAATTGAGCAAATTGAGCAAATTTAAATGAGCTCAATTTGCTCAATTTGCATAATTTCTTATTCTTATCGGCAATTTAATACATATATGTGCATAAATAGTCACATCTTCAAATATAATTATAAAGAACTTGAGTAGGTTCAAGCCATTTTTATATTTCCTATTTTTGTAATTGTGCATGTTGGTGCCTTTTGAGGTAAATTTTCAAACTATTTTTACGTTTCCTATTTTTTTTTTCCTTTTTACGTTTTCTATTTTTTTCGATTTTTTTATTTTTTGCAGTTGTGTTTGTTGATCCCTTTTGAGGCAAATATGTTGTGGCGATAATGTGACAAATTGTACAAAAAGCTTTTCAAAATATTTCTGATTGCATATCATCTACTTATCTTTCAACGAGCTCTATGGAGATATTCCCTTCTCAATTTCAAAGTTGAAGCAGCTTGAGAATTTTTAAGTTAAAAATTAGCGTGATTGTCTTCCTATTTCCCTATTATTTATTTGCAACTACCTATTGATTTATTGCATATTCAAGTTTGTTTACTAATATCGTAGTTATCACCCTCGATAGGATTTTAAAAAATAATCAGTTAATTGGTCGAATTCCCTCGACACTCTCTTAGATTCCTAACTTGAAAATTCTGTGAGTATCATTGTTATTATTTTTCATGTATTTTATTTCAATTTTGATTATGAGCTATTTTGTAATGAAGTACTTTTAAAATTGATTGCTCTAGGGACTTGGCTCAGAACAAATTGAGTGGAGAAATATCAAGACTATTGAATTGGTACACCGTACACATATATGTATTAAAATAATATGTACTGTTCATAATTCTTCTATTAAAAATTTCTTTTTATTTTGTTGTGATTTTTTTATGAATAGTGATGGATTTACTTTACTTTGAATCTTTTTAGGATTAATGTCGATGATAGTCTTTTAAATTTGAATATTATAATTACTTTGATCATTAGAAATTTAAATCGCTACAATTGATCATCTATATTATGAATAAGTAACACTTTAGTTATTTTGATGAATCTTTAGGTTAAATTTTGCTGAACAACATTTACTTAAGTGATTTTAGTTATTAAATATAACTTAAATTTGTGGCAAAATTTCACTATTATAAAATTTTCATTAATTAAATGGATTCTTTTTTGTAGTTCTAAGTACTGCAACAATACAAAAGACTAATGAATTTTTGTAGTTCTTATAAATTTGCCTATTAAACATATCATTTGTTTTAAATATCGGTATGTTCAATATTTTTAATGAATTATTTAACAAATTATTTGATATTTGTTATTAGATAATTATAGTTTTTTTTTTTTTTTTTTTTTTGCGTTTACAAATTCATCTTAAGAAGATATGGTGTTTCTATCAACTAATTCGTAAGATTTATATTAGTTTTAGTCTTTGTTATGCATCAAAATTTTGGACGTTAGATTATTTGATATTGAACTTGCAAATTACTCAATTTTTCTAAATTTTTATTAATACAGTGAATAGAATTTTTGTTATTTTAGTAAAACAAAGCTTCATTTTTCATTTTCATATCAAGAGTGTTTTATGTAGTTTGATCAAAAGAATTACTACTGTATTCATATAATTTAAAAGATATATTATGCATAGAATTCGTTGCAATATGAATTATCAATACGATATTTAATTTAAATTTGTAAAATTGATATCACTCATTCCGTACATAGCATGGGTTACATACTAATTTATCGTAAAATAAAAACGACAATATTTCAATCGTGGACATTTATGGGGAAAGTGATTGTCGCCTTCTCTCTCTCTCTCTCTCTCTCTCTCAATATTTTAACATAAAATGATAATATCATATTTATTAGGGATAAAAACCTTATCTCTCTCGCTCTCTCTCTCTCTCTCTCAATATTTTAACATAAAATGATATTATCATATTTATTAGGGATAAAAACCTTATCCCATCAGTGTTGTAATACGAGTGTTTAGATTCTAAATGTCTAGTATCACCTCATGATTACTGGTCGACTCTAAAAATTGGGAAGAAGTGATTCTTCCACTCTGTACCATATATTCCTTCGAATATCGGCTTTTGTTTTAGTTATTACTAACATTAGTAATAGGAAAATTTTTACTTTGATCCCTCATGTGACATCTGATTTTGCTCTCATATTGACTCAGTATCGTGTTGCGATTTTTCCATAAGTATACGGCCGCCAAAATAATAAAGAGTTAGTCGAGTATCGTTCCCACAAAAAACCATATTATCAAGTACAAACTTTGTAAATTTTTTATTGTTTATATTTCGAATTTTTGATAAAAAGATTAGAAAAGTACACTAAAAAATGCAAAAGAAAAATCAAACAGGAAAAATTAGGACCCAAATTTCATCAATTAAATCCTTTCAAATAATTATGCAAACAATAATAGGTTTTGACTTTTTATCATTCCACGATTCACCTCACAAAAATATTTATAGTCTCATTTCATGAGTAAAACAAAGGTACCAAATAATGCTATATGTCTACTTTTATGATCACATACGAATTCATTGGCCCTTTGCGTACAAGAGTTGTATTAATTAAAAAGCACTTACTAATTAATATAACCGATCACACAAGAGTGTGTTTAATTCTAATATATGTGTTCCTTATGTCTATAAAACAAAATATTTGGATTTTATAAACACCATTTCGTCGTCGAATATAAAATCTCAAAACTTACAAAAGTTGGCTAGAAATTCCAAGTAATTAAGCAGTTGCATATAGATAGGATGAATAAAAATTAAATACCAACGATATTCAAATAAATTACAAGAAATTCATCTTATGAATCCACTTAGAGCCATAACAAAATAAACTATATAGACATAATAAAATTAACTTAAGAAAATAAAAATATAAAAGAAAATATAAAACACACTAATATGGAGCTTTTCCGGCAATTGGGAGTTGAATCTTCGTGGTTGTCGTGTTCCCATTGAATTCTTCTCTTCAATACGTCATCCAAGTTCATGGAATAATGTAGGAAAGAGCCTTATTTATAGATATGGGAAGGTAGCTAGCTAAATCTTAGTCGGAATAAAATTTTCTTCTTTGCTAGTTAAATCCAATTAGAGATCGATTTTCCCTATTTGTTGGTTGAATCCTATTCAACAAGGGAAGGGGCACTGGTTGAAGGAGGGGGATCAAAATACATCGTTTTTTCACTAGCGAGCCTCTATTCGAAGAGAGACAAATAATATTGAGGGCTTAAAAAATGAGGAGGGCGTGATGTGTAATTCTGAGGAGGGGATCAAGGAGATTATCAACCTATACTTTGCTAAATTGTTTCGGGCAGAGAGATGTTCTAGCGAAGAGATGGAAGGGGTGCTAGAGGCGGTGAATCCAAGGGTAAACGAGGACATGAACCGAAGCTTGCAAGCACCTATCACTCTGGAGGACGTCTCCCGAAGTCTCAAGTCCATGGCCCCTTTCACTTCTTCAGGCTGGAAGGTATGCTACCTCTCTTTTTTCAGCGTTATAGGTCTATTGTGGGTAGAGATGTGACTAATTGTGTTCTTGACTTCCTTAATTACAATAAGTTCTTGGATAAAATGAATTAAACTCATATGGTCCTTATTCCTAAATCCAAAAACCCAACTCTTATATATCACCCAATTTCAGCCCATTCGTTTGTGTAATGTGGTCTATAAATTAGCTTCTAAAACACTTGCCAATGGAATTAAACCCTTTTTACATGATATAATTTCTTTGTCTCAATCAGCTTTTGTTCTAAGCTGTTTGATCACAAACAATGTTCTTGTTGCATTTGAAATAAATCATTATCTCAAAAATTGTAGACATGTCAAGTTAAGGTTATTTTGTGCTTAAACTCGATATGAATAAAGCATATGATAGTCAAGTGGTCTTTCTTAGAGTGTCTCTTATGTAAATTGGGTTTTCATGCAAATTTTGTGGGTCTTATTATGAATTGTATTACCATGGTTTCTTATTTGTTCATATTGGATGGTGTGCAATTTGACCATGTGATTTTGACCCACTTTCCCCTTATATGTTTCTCTTTTGCGGAAAGGGGCTTAGTTGTCTTATTCAAAGAGAGCAATGGTGGGGCAGGTTGGATGGTATTGCAGTGGCAAGACGAGCGCCAAAGTTCTCGCACTTGATATTTGCATATGACGTCTTGGTGTGTGGGCGAGTGACCAGCGATGCCATGGAGTCCATCAAATAGCTCCTGGAAAAGTACGCTAGTGTCCCAGACCAGGTAATTAACCATCAGAAGTCCTTGATTTCCTTCAGCCCGAATGTTTCCCAAGCTTCCCAGGAGGAGTACCTTGGTCTCCCTTCCATTGTTGGACTATCCCACAAGATGGTTTTCGACTCTATTTGGTGTTAAATAATGAAGAGGATACAGGGCTATTCTGAGAAGTTTCTCTCAATGGCAGGGAAGGAGGTGTTAGTGAAAGTGGTTCTACAGGCCATCCCGGCCTACACGATGAGTTGTGTCAAGCGTTCAAATAACTTCATCAGGGAGTTGCAGAGCCTTATATCAAATTTCTTTTGGAATAACTGGAACCAAAACAAGATCCATTGGCTAAAATGGCAGAAATTATGTGTCGAAAAAGGCGAAGGGGGGCTCCATTTTTGTGAGCTCAAGTTGTTTAACCTTTCACTTCTTGCAAAACAAGGGTGGCGGGTGATAATGGATCTGGGCTCGCTACTGAGTAGAATATTGAAAGCCGGATTTTTTCCCAAGGGGATTTTTTCAGCTGGCAAAGTTTGCTCACAACTCGTGAGGTTCTTGAGAAAGGTGTTCGGTGGCGGGTGGAAGACGGTAAGTCGATTCGTGTCTGGACTGAATCGACTTGGCTGATCCGTGTATGTTAGGGAATCTCACATTTGAAGTACGAAGTTTAAGTCGTGATTTCGAATTGCTTGTTTTTTCGCATGTTGGACGTTCCGGCATTGGTGTGGCGCATGTCTTATCCCGCCATACTTCTACCCTCTGTGAAGAGATTGACTCTTTGCCTTACTACGCTAGAGAGGCAACTTGTTTGGATATTCGTCATTAATAAAGCTTTAGGATTTTGTAACAAGATTATCATTAGGATTTTGTAACAAGATTCCATTATTATTAAGTTGTCATAATAGATGTGTCACTAATTATCAATTTTACACTATATTATTATCATTGATATTGTACAAACTATGTTTTGTAACAATATAATTTTTTTGTCAATGAACGTATATCTTTTTTTTTTGATGATTAATAAATGTATATCATTAATGACAATTTTTTCATTATTATTTATTATATTGTCACAAATTTACTCGTATTCTTGTAGTAAGATGAGACAGAAAATAAATTAGAGACGTGAGAGAGTAAAAAGACCAAACAATACTAAAGTGGTTATTAGACCCCCTAAGTATTTTATTAATAGTATAGATTTATTAGACTTTCGTATTTATTTTTTCTTCACACAACTTTCTACAACTAAATAGCATCTTATTTTAAAATTTTACTTATTTTTTCAACATTAATGTAGTCTTTGTGCAGTAATAAAGTGAGAACCAACAAATTTTTTTTATTTTTTTTGAAGTATTTATTTTTTTATTTATATCAAGAATTTAATAATAGATTATACAATAAGATTCTCATTTATTTTGCAAAACTTTGAAAATTCTAATTTAACTACATAAATCTAGTTAATACTATATAGGAAAAATTACACTGACCACCCCTGAGGTTTGGCTAATTTACGAAAAACCCCCTACGTTTTCAAAAATTACCAAAAACCCCCAAAGGTTTCAAAAATATTACAAACTTATTCGAATTTCCGAAAATACCCCTTCCCATTTTTTGGGTGATTTACATTGACCACCCTGAGATTAGGCTAATTTACGAGAAACCCCCTGTGGTTTCAAAAATTACCAAAAACCCCCTGAGGTTATACTAATATTACAACTAGCACCTACTTAGGTTGACTTATCAACAATATTAATTCTTTTTTTCCCCTCTGTAATATTGTTATCATAAAATTTTAATTTAATAGATTTGAAAAAAAAAATTATGATTATGTGAAATGAGAAATATAAACATTGATTGAAATAAAAAATTGAAATTAAATTATGCACTTGAAAATTTTATTTAGCTTGAGGACTCTAACTCATTTCTCTTAAAATTTACTCCGTATTAGCGATAATATAACATACTTGATGTGTTGGTAGATACCTTTAATGCATTAAATTCAGAATATTTATTTGAATAAATAATCACATTTTTTTTCAAATCTATTACATGAAAATTTTATGATAACAATATTACAGAGAGGAAAAAAAAGATTTAATATTGTTAATAAGTCAACCTAAATAAGTGCTTGTTGTAATATTGGTATAACTTTGGGGGGGTTTTGGTAATTTTTGAAACCATAGGGGGTTTCTCGTAAATTAACCAAATCTCAGGGTGGTCAGTGTAAATCACCCAAAAAAAAGGAAGGGGTATTTTCGGAAATTTGAATAAGTTTGTAATATTTTTGAAACCTTAGGGGGTTTTTGGTAATTTTTGAAAAAGTAGGGGATTTTTCGTAAATTAGCCAAACCTCAGGGGTAGTCAGTGTAATTCGCCCTACTATATATTGGGCACTTAAATTTTATTTCTTAGTCTATTTGATTTTGAAAAGTGAGTCATTCTTAAAGATTGAATATGGTATAGTAATGTTTATGACAATAATTTTAATTTCTCAATGACAATATAAATTGATTTAGTTTTTGCTTCTGGTTCATTCATAAATCATTCAATTTGTCACACTGTTTTTTTTTTCTCTATTTCTATTAAAGAAATCGCAGGCAACACCTTTTGTATTATAATCACAATTTCAAGTGATAAAAAGTTAAATTTCAAGTTAAGATCTATAACACTAAATGTGCTTATATCTGATAGTAGTTAATTAATAGTACCATCTTGTTTACAAAAATATATATATATATATATATACGTGTGTGTGTGTAAACTCTTATTCTAATTTCATGATTGTTTGACTATTTGATGTTTTGATTGAGTGTTACGAATATAACAATAGTTGAAAAAATAAAAAGATTAAATTAAATGAAAAATAAGAAAAAATATTAGCTAGAACTTAGAAATGAGGGGGAAATAAATTGGATTTTATGGGCTTATAAAGACGAGGAAAGGGGAAAAAAAAATTCAGCTAATCAATTTTTGCACACATAGTGATGTATGTGGCAATATAAGTAACAATATGAGAAATATTTTTGAGGGAATAATATTATGAGACTTATTTTTAGTTAGAGTCATATTTTGAAAAAAAAAAAAAATATATATATATATATACCATAACTTTATTTGATAAATTAATTAGTTACATGTTTTTGAATTCTAGTTAGTATATATTTGTATTGGAAAAGGGGAACTATGGAGCTAAATTCTGTTCCCCGGTCTATTGTAGAGAAAAAGTCAATAATTATATGGCACTAGTGTTTTGCATTTTGTAACGAAATATGATAACTGATTTACGAACTACAGACTAGTTTTATTGAAATTTGCAAAAGAAATTCTTTTGCAACATAAAAGAAATTGAGTTTTTTAAGTCACCTAATTTCCATTTAATTTTCAGTTTTTCACATGTTCAACCAAACTAATGCCTTTTCAGTCTGAATCTTCCATTATATTTTGGTGTAATATTTTCTATTATATTTATCGATAACTACGAATTTTCTACGTAGAAATAACTATTGTTTCTCCTAATATATCACAAGCATATAACATGATTTTTTTTTTTAATTATTGAAAAATCGTGAACAAATATTTGGAAAAAAGTTTACTCAACAAGTCGTAGATTCCAATTTTTTAATTTCACAATCATATGATAGAGACATAGAGTAACCCCATATTTTAAATTAATAATTCGTATTTGGGCTACATAAATTAAAAATAGTTCAGAAGAATTGGACCAATGCATGCAATTCACTGAACCAGTGAACTCTTATGTCATTTTTGCTTACCTTAATGACTCTCTGCTTGGAATTTTTATTATATTCTTTGATATTAAAATTTAAAAATAAATAAAGATCTGAATTGGGAAAAAAGAAATATATATTAAGAAAATGCTAATACTGTTTTGTGCTTTTGTTACAAATGCTTAAAACCAAGAAGGAATACGACATTAACAATTAAAATGTGGGGGAGATTGCAGAGATAATATCACAAGCTCAAGTAAAAAATTGCTTTAGTTACCTCGATCGAAAGTCCCAGAATATGATGATAAAAGATTAATTCTAAAACAAACTAACTTTCTTTATGTTACTTTTGCCATCAAATTATAATAAAACACAAGGATTTTTTTTGTTTTTATCACATAGAAAGTCATTCATACATATAAACGAGAGTTCCACAAAACATCTGAACTAAATCAGAAAACGCCGAAATCATAAATGTCCTATACAAAGCAGTTCGGATCCTTTACTACATAACTATGTTATATCTCCTACTCCATTCATTAATACACGCCACGTGTATTGGTGAACGGTTGAAATAAAGAAAGAGAACAACTTATCATATGGAAAAAAAATTTAAAAGTCTCTTTTCTTATCTCAACCGCTCATTAATACATGTGGCGTGTATCAATGAGAAGAAGAGAAGATGTAGCATAGTTATGTAATAGAGGATCCAAATCGTAAACAAAGGGACATCTCATGAAGAAACCATATCATAAATGCCAAAACATCATATGAAAGAAACAACCAAATCGAAGATAAGTCTGATACCTTCCGAATCATGAGAAGGTATTTCCTTTTTCAGCAATCTGCAATACAAATAAAGAAAACCAGAGTTAATTATTACAGGCTACAAAACAGATATTCTGGTTACTAAGGAAACTGAACATAGTTATTGATTTTCTCATTCTCATGCATTTACCTAACTCTACAAGCGCATGAGTGAGAACCATTCGGGGAAGAATCTATTCCAATGATGAATAGATGCGAACTTGAAGGGTGTCATTCCCCATCTCCTCCTGGTCCTGCTTAATATACTCTGCCCATTCCATAGCACAACGTCTGCAGTCAACCAATTCGATCACTTTAAGGCATGCTATGTTTCCTATCTCTGTAGACAGTTCCTTCAATTCATAGCAATGTTTGATAATCAATTGTTCCAGACTGGGGAAGTGGACATCCTCAGCTACCCAATTCTCAACATCCAAGTATTCAAGCATGAGGAATTTCAGTTTACGAAATTCCTCTTCTTTCGGTTCCCACTCTTTACCTTGGAAAGCAGACTCTCGCAGTTTCAGCACTCGAAGATCTGGCAATCGTCCAATAACTGTCATATCATCCCAGGGAAATCCACAACCACTTAAAGTCAATTTCTTCAGGGATTCTGGGTAAAAAACTTTTGGTAGGGAGTCACTCTCAAGATCAGGTTCAGGGTTCAATACTGTGAATTTGAAAGATTCAAGTTGTTGAAGTCGACTAAGATCTAACTCTATCGCAGTTGGTTCTTCGATCCAAACTACTAACTTCTTCAAGTTGGGAATGTTTTGAAGGACCTCTTTTGTAAGACAAGAAGCATTGACGTTAGAAAGTGTTTGAAGGTTTGCAAGTAGAGCACTTGTGTTACTTGAAATAATTTCTGCACTGGAAAGGTAGGGCAAACAAGTTTCTGTAAACAAGATATGCCGCAATTGAGGCATGTTCCATATTTCCACAGGTAGAAATGATATCCCCGAAAGTATGATTTTCGGGTGCCGGCGAATAATCAGAACTTGAAGATTTCTCAGTTTAGATACTGTTTTGGAAGCTTTCCGTTATAGGTCATAGAAAGGTACCTTAAATAGATCAGTTTAACTATTTCATTCGGGAAGGAAATGAAATAGACTGTCAAAGCATCTAGTACCCTGAGGAGCTCAAAAGTTAAACAGTAAGGTAGAGGGTGATGATGATGCTGACCAACATAAAGAAGAGTGCGTGAATGTGTGAATGATTTCGCGGACTGGTAAGCATCTTCCATGCATATGAGAATATTTTTATGAACAGCTAGACGCCTTTGGCCTTTTCTACTGGCTTCTGACCGGTCTTGATCATACCTGTGTATGGAATAAAAGAACTTTTGCTTTTCAGATTCTTTCTCGGCAAGATCCCGTAAAGTATCATGCATCCTACAAGTTTTAATATGGCCGAGAGAGGTTCTCTGGCCTGCAGAAACTAGATTTCTATCGACAAGATCTTCCAAAAAACGCTCTGCGACTTGTTCCAAGCTTTGATGAGGTGATGATGCTAGGAAACCTTCAGCAACCCATAACTGGATGAGTTTGGAGGCAAGAATCTCGCTATCTGCAGGGAAAGCTCCCATGTAAAGAAAGCATGCTTTCAATCTACCAGGCAACTGGTTGTAACTTAGAGCCAAAATATCTAAGTAAGACTCCTCTTGATTTTTTGCTGCAAAGGTGGTTGTGTCTTCTGCAACAATTTCCCAATATTCTCGAGTCGTTTCTTGTTTGGCGAGTAGACCACCAACCACTGTAAGTGAAAGGGGAAGACCTTTACAATTATATGCAATGCGCCTTCCGATTGTGTCCAAGTGAGGAGGGCAAGGTTGTTCACCAAATACGGTTTGACATAGCAACTTCCAACTATTTTCCTTGTCTAGAAAACTCATCTCATGAAAAGAACCTTCTAGATTGACATATGTGGCCACTTCTCCAAATCTGGTAGTCAGAAGAATTCGACTTCCGTCTCCACAGTCCGGGAAACTTCGCCTTATTGCATCCCAAATGTCTTTATGCGACAGATCATCTATCACTATGAGATACCGTCTGTGGTATAATTCCCTATGCAGAAGCATCATTAAGTCGCCATCCTCACGATATATCAGTTCATCATGGAGCATACGTATAGAACGAAGGAGCTCCAAGAAGATATCCCTAACACGAGTGTGTTGAGATACTGTGACCCAAGCACGAACCCAATAGTGATTCGCTATGAGTGCGTCTTCAAATATGCTTCTCGCAAGAGTGGTCTTGCCGATACCAGCCATCCCAATGATTGAGACAACTTCGAGCCCAGCTGACATGCCACTGATTAGGCGTGCCATAACCTCGTTCCGCTCTTTATCCCGCCCCACAATGTTGAACGATGTGTACCTAATAGAGGGAGCATTCTCAAACAATAAATCATCATCATCGTCACCGGCTTGGTGGTCCTCTTTGTTGATGGCTGCGGTGCTGGAATCAATCTTGTCCATCACTTCCTGCAAGAAATCAACAAGTGATGTGGGGCTTTGCTGGTCCGCGCCAGGGATGTTCTCTTCAGATTCATGGATTTGCCTGGAGAGAAAGGATTCAATGGTGTCTTGGGCTTCATAGGATACATCTCTGATTTCGGTTTCAAAATTATTTACTTCTTCCCTGATGCTTTTTGGTACGCGAACGATTTTATCAAGATTGGATTGCAAGGAACGGAGCTTTTTATGGAGGGATTCAAGTTGTGGCTTTGGATAATGAAGAAGAGATTGATGATGATCAGAGCGCAAAAGCTGCTCTAGTGTCTGCACAAGGGAAGCTACAGCAGCATAAGCCATCTCTGATTATCACTGGTGAGCAAAATTAGCTGATTAACCAAACCATTTGCTGGTTAAGTAAAAAGCATATGGCAGGGTATAGATTTTCTGCAATATGCGACAGCAAGATAAGTGTATCCACGTGGACGATAAGATTAAAAATGTACAACTTGTTAATTAACAATAATCAGCTAGTCTTAGACAGCTAAGATTCTTGAAGTCAATGAACCTTTTTGCCTGCCGACACTGACATGGATATATATAAACAAATTGAGTTAAGACACAATTTATGAGTCAGTACTTATTTTGTCATTAATCACTAAATATTACTTTAATCTTCATCGAAACATGGCTGTTCATATATTTTATTGTCAATGTTAAAGTACTTAATCCAAGTTTCCATGATTTATGTATCACCTCGAATATTGTAGGCATCTATCCAATTTCATTTATATCTATTCTAAACACAAATATATATATATATATATATATATATTACATTTATTTATCTATGTATATCTATGTATATTATAAAAGTACGAATAATTTATGTGTGTTTTATATTTCTTTTTTTTTTTTATGAAAACTGCAATAACCTTATACAATAATTAAAAATAATTTTTATTAGTGATCCTTTGGTAATTTTAAAAGCACGTCTTAAATTTTTAATGGAATACTAAACAAATAAATTACCTAAATTGTGAGTAAAGAAATAGACTTCTGTTTGAACTCTTAATTTGAAAGACTTGAAAATTATAATTTTACTATTAATTCGTGAATACCTAAATTATGAGTAATTAAATCGACTTCTATTTGAACTCATAATTTGAAAGACTTGATAATTGTAATTTCCTGGACGGACGCAAGAGTGCCTCTTTTTCCTCCAACAAAGTCTGGACTTGTGACAGCTTGAGAGTAAGTTGCTTAATCTCTTTCTTGAGGTGCTCCCCTTCACTTCCCCGTTCTCTAACTTCCCTTCTTTCGTCCGTCCACGAGGCTGTAGAAAGAGAAAAAGGGAGCGGGCCAAAAAACACAGAACTGATTACTCCTCCATATAGGTATTGGAAATTATTAAAATTGCACAATATTTCATTCGTGTGTTTCTAGATGTTAGATTTTCTGTGTTTGACTCAGGTAGTGGAATTTTTGATGTCAAACCATTGAATTTTTTTCCTTTCAGGTTGTGGATCAGGGCTTAGCGCGGAGGTACGGACTCAGAGCAAGTACCATTGAATTGGCTTGGATATATCGGAGTTTTAATCTACAAGTAATAAGATTCAAGCATAAATTCTTTTTAAGATCTAAACTTAATAGCAATATGTTGGTCTCTCAGCGGCTTAAAATGCTTCAGATACTGCAATTTGAAAACTGATACTTTGCATGAATGTCAGGAAAGATAGAATAAACTTATTAAACTTGAATTATTCAGGATGCACTCACTTGTGACAAGCCAATGACCAATAAAAGCATTGGCAAACCAATCTCTACACAGTTTCCTAGCTGCAGAAAAGACAATATAGAACAGATTAGGAATTATACCAGGATTTCAAGATTGTTTATCAAATTAAGCAATTATGGATGTTGATAACTTATGTTAGATTGTATGTAATCAGTGCAAATTTCGTTCTGTAACTACGTGTAATTACGCAAACTTCTACTCTTAGTGTCAAAATTACAAATAGCCCCTTTTGGTCGTTGAAATTTAATCAGAACTGGAAAATTTTACTAAGAACCTTGGGTAACATCATCCATACATGTGAACAATTTAAAAAGTTAACTTGAATTATAGCATCATTTAACTAATGTCTAATAATCAACAGAAGGGGGTCATTGCAAGGTTGAAATAAGTTTCAAGAGAGGTATGTGTAATTTTGCACCCAAGATGGGATATTTGTGTGATTTTATATAGTTATAGGGGAGAGCACTTTACTTATTGCAATTTATTAACCAACTAATCTAACGACAGGTGCCATTCAAAGGGGACTGAAAAAGCTGAGAAGAAAAAAAAAACAGCCAAAAATTTATGAATATGCCCACAGATGGAAGCTCTTTTAGCCTTCTTTACAGATTGAATATAGAAACTATACCGTGAAAAGAGACCCCACACTTGGCTGTAGCCTATAATTATTTTTATACTTACAGCAACAATTAGTGCTCCTTGGATAGCTTTCATAGTTTGTATAAACCTCTGCAGATAAAATCAAAACAGTAAAACCCCCATAACACAAGAACTACAAGCTCCCACCTGTTTAACATGCTAAGGGGATCATACTTGTAATTCATTCAAACTGAATCATAAATTTATTTGTGCAAGTGGAAGATGTGACATATATATATACACACACAGACACATACACAACTTACATCATATGAACCCCTAAAAAATCAAGCGATGTAGCTGTCTATTAAGTACAGAGACTTCTGAAACCATCCAACATGTTTTCCTCCCATCTCCGAGTTGGGTTATTTTTCTTGAATTAGCACTATATATACTTGCAAAATGTCCAATTTCTCAGGCAAAACTGTTTGAAAATTCATTGAGAAGCTGATAAAAGCATCAATTCATTAGCTGAAGTTCATACATGCAAAAGTTCACACACGCACTTCATTGGCATGGGTCAAGCAGTTAATTTTGGTTCTTCATGGCCTGTAAATGGAGATAACACTAGCCTAGGAGCAGGGGCTATATGCTCTTTTAGTTAGAACAGGAGAAATATTTGTTTCCTCAAACTTAGCCTTTGAAAAACAAATAAGAGAATATCAGTCACTAACCACAGTAGTGAGAGTACTTTCCACCATCATCAACATCGAGAGAGATGGAACATCTGATATACATATTCAATCAATTAAAGACAACTACTATAACGATTCAATTTACATACCGTGCAATCTATGTAACAATATTGCTTACTGTCCCTAAAAGAAATCTAAGAAAAATACTTGGAACATTAAGAAAAATTTTGTTGTCATAATACCACTGTGTCTAATATTTAATATTCCTAGAATGCAACACAAATTTCATCACATCATATAGAGATAAGAATACGCTTCGCTCTCTATTGCTCTATTAGCATTTTGTTATTAAGCCATCTACTTTGGGAATCACATCAAATTATATTATTTTTTGTTGTTAAAATTTTTATTGCGAGCAATTTGTTGCAAGCAATCATAACAATATGGTATGCATCAAGAAGCCTCGGCATTGACTAACTCAAGTTGTAGTAATATGATATTGATAGAAATTTACAACTATAATTTTTTACTCAAAGCATAATGTTGTCTATGTAATGTATTCATATGCATCGCAAAAGAGAAAATTAGACATGATGAGAAAGAACTATGCTAGCCTAAACACAACGGAGAGGTAAGAATATATTGAAAATGTGAAGAAACATAAAAAAACAAGGAAAACAATTAATCCAACAGTTGAAAGAAAAAGCACACGATACCAAAACTCGAATGAGGAAGGAAAAACAAAAATATTCAACACGTTAGTAAATTACGAAGCAAAGGAAGAGTGTCGCATCCTCATCAACTACAAACTTGAATACAACAAAACTGGTTTCCCAAAGTTGCAAAAAACAAAATACAAAAGTCACTTGGCTTCTTAAAGCTCAAATGATTCCATGTGGATGGAGAGGTTAGTTAAATAAACCTTCACAGGAGGAATCAATATTTTTCTTTTTAAAATTTTAATACGAACAGATATATTTAACACTTATTGTTTTTTTTATTAGGTTCTACAAAATCGTTAACGTTATTTTCATCTCTTTTTTTTTTTTTTTGTTTTTTGATTCAATTTTGCAATCATTAACATTATTTAATTTAATTCAGGGAGAAGAAAACTCTAAATATTATAGAAGGCTAATCTTACAACTATCCGCTAATTTTCGCTTTCTCATTGCCCTCAACAAAAAAGCAGAAGTAATCAACAGAAAATTACATGTCATAGCAAATGCAATTGAAAGAATACAATCTAAAAATGATGGTGAGAATAAACGTACTATACTTCCTGTAAAAGATGGAGCAAATAAGAAAAGGCGATTCAAAATGATAAAGAAAGAAGAAAACAACCATATCTACATTTTCAAGAATGAACAAAAGGAGAGCACGACAAAAAGACATGATGTAATTACACTTCAAGATAGAGGTGACAAGAAAAGGCTAACAAAAAACAAAAACTCTAAGGACATCGACCTGTGCATTCTACGAAGAGACACTTCAAAGTATCATTAACAAAACAAAAAAGAACTCGGTGAACGAAGTAAAGAAGAAAACCTTCCAAAATGAAAAGATCAAACAAGAGGACTAGAGTTACAATGAATTAAAGTAATAACATATGTAGTTAAATTATTATTTATAACTTTCTTGCATCTTTTGTAATTGTTAACCATAATTATTTTTATTATCAAGTGAAAATTTCTTTTTATTTGTATGATTTTTCGCCTTTTTGAAGTTCTATTTCAATATAGTCAAAAATAATAATTTGTGGTTCTTATTTAGTGTAAATAAGAAGATTAATGTGCAATGCACGTTGTGTTTACTAGTTTTATAATAAAAATGCGAATAACTTAAGATGTTTTATGTTTCTTCCTTTTTCGTAATAACTAAAATAACCACTACCAAAAAAAAATTGCATTTAGCCACCGATTTTTTATAGCTAAATTGACGTCAAATTTTGCGCCAATTTTAGCCACCAAGTTTTTGGTAGCTAAAATTGGCGCGAAATTAGCAATGGAAAATTTTTTGTGGCTACTAGCCAAAGATTTAGCCACGACTAATCCGTTAGCGATGGGAAAATCCATGGCTATATTCTTAATAAATTTTTTTTCTTAAACTTGATGTGGTTTTTGGCCACGGCTAATCCATGGCTATATTCTTAATAAAACTTTTTTCTTAAACCTAATTTAGTTTGAACTCTTGATCTCTTGGTTGAAGTGATTTAGCCACGACTAATCCGTTAGCGATGGAAAATCCATGGCTATATTCTTAATAAAAAAATTTTCTTAAACTTGATGTGGTTTTTGGCCAGGGCTAATCCATGGCTATATTCTTAATAAAACTTTTTTCTTAAACCTAATTTAGTTTGAATTCTTGGTCTCTTGGTTGAAGTTATAATGACAAACCACTTCAACAGTTCAATTTTTTTTTTGAACAATTAGTTTTTGCTATACTTAACTATTACGTATGCGAAATTCTAAATTTAAATTATCCAAATAAATTTTATTAATTTATTAATTTTACTAATTTTTGTAATTTATTATATCAATTACTTTTTTAAATTCAAAACATCTACCTTTGACTTTACCAAATAACAAATAATATTAATTAAAGTTCTTTTTGATAATTTAAAAAAGAAACGTTAGATTTTTAATGGGACACTAAACAAATAAAATATCAAAATTTTGAATGAAGAGTTGGACTTATAATCACACTCTATAATATTTAAGTAACACCAGCCCCAAAACAAATAAAGAAGTAGTTAGCAATACTTATTGCTCTCTTTCAATCCATTGTACGAAAATAATTACTTAAGTAAATTATTTGTAATGTATAATGTATTAACTTCATTTTAAAATAATCATCTAATATTGTACGAATGGATAACTTTTTATTGAACTTTTTAAAATTAATAGTAGTAGGAGTGATTTAAAATTTATTATATCTGCTTTATTTCAAGTCATAGTAGACAACAAATTGAAATATGTGTAGAAGTATATAATTTCACTAAAATCATTGATAAAAATAAGGGATAATTACTCCCACTACCCTTGAGTTTATGCGAAATTATAAATAATACCCTCTTGTATCTTTAATTACCAATACCTCCTAAATTTTGTGGACTTATTAGTAAAATAGACGAAATCAATACAATGTCCATTTTACCCCTTTAATATTTAAAATATTTTTTATTTAAAAAAATAAAAAATAAATATATGACTCAATTGACTAAAATATCCTTGTCAAAACCCTAACTCACCCCACCCTCTAACCCCCCAACTCACCCCACCCCTACCCTCCCACCCCAACTTACCCCCACCCCCCTTCACTCCTCCGTCGCCGCACTCCTCTACTGCCGCCGCGCTGCCTCAATCACACAGCTCCCTACCACAGCCGCCTCACTCACACCCCCGCCGCGGCTTCTTCCCCCGCCACCGCCGCCTTCACTCCATCATCTCGCGCCGCCGTCACCCTCGTCCCCATCCCTGCCCCAACCTCGCACTGCCGCCTCACTCACACCCCCGTCGTGGCCTCCCTCCCGCCACCGCCGCCCTCACTCCATCATCTAATGCCGTCGTCGCCCTCACCACTAGCCTCACCCCTGCCCCCACCCCAATCTCGCACCGCTGCCCTCATTCCTCTCTCTCTCTCTCTCTCTCTCTCTCTCTCTTTCTTGCTACTTTGCTTTTCTTAGATCTGAGATCTGAGATCTCGATTTGAGGGTGGCAACGGAGGTGTCGAGGGGCGAGCGGCGGCAGTCCCTCTCTCTCCCCTCCTCTCTCTCCCCATCTCTCTCTTTCTCTCTCTCTCTCTCTCTCTCTCTCTCTTGTGCACTCGTGCGCGGCGGTAGCTGCGGATGGTGGATGGCGGCAAAGGACGGTAGGGGGCGGTGGCGGTGGAGGATATGCCAGAATATGTATGTATATATGTATATATATGTATGTATATATTTGTATGTGTATATATATTTTTTTATAATTATTTTTTTTATATTATGTATATATTTATAAATATTTTGTATATCATGTATGTATATTTATGTTATGCATAATTTTTTTTATCATAGTACAAATTTAAATTTGTACGAATATATATAGACTTTATAAATAAAAATTATTCAAATATATTTTCTTATTTATTCAATATAAAACATAAAATTACAATTAACCCCCTTTCATTGTATTAAATTACATTGAATTACCTCTAAAAATGATATTATATGACATAAACATCCATAAGGGTAAAAAAGTCAATTCATAATTGGTCAAATAATATTCCAGCCTTCAAAGAGCAATTTTGGAACTTCAATTGGGTTTACTAATTTAGTCAACCTAATAGAAGTTGAAAATTGAAAGAGCGAAACAAAACTTAGGGGGGTATTGGTAATAACCGATACAAAGGGATGTAATTTCGTCTAAACTCAGAGGTAGTGAGAGTAATTATCCCTAAAAATAGTGGGTTTATTTTTAATTAGTATCGTATGTCTACAACTAATTTACAAAGATATATATGTAATATGTATATATTATTTTCTTGATACAGGTTTACAAAGATGTACATATAATAAATATAAATAATACATTTGAAGGAAAACTTTAAGAACATGATGAAATATTAAAAGAAAAAATAACAAATTCGTGCAAATAAAATAACACTAATTACTGTAAAGAATCCCACAACTTCTGTATTAGTGCTATGAAAAAACAAATAGAAATAGTCCATACAGCTTTCTGTAATGATTATATTATATATTCAAAATTTGTACGAATAAAATTAAAATCACAAATTAAAAATTCAATAAACTTAAGAATTTCGAAAAAGTAGAAAATTGAACTCTCTCATAGTCATGAAAAGAAGCTTTATGGCCTATTTCATTTTTTTTTTAAAAAAAAAAAAATATTTCTCGAGTTGCACTTTTTATAGTAGATTTTTTAAGTCAAGTAGTTTTATGTTTAGGTGCAATAAATAAAAGTGATTTAAAATGTACTTTTATTTGAGTTATTTTGAATAACTTTTAAAAAAATCACTTTTGAGCTTTAATCTGACTTCTGCTTTTTTGAAAAAGGTCAGTCAAACACAATTTTTTTTAATGAACTATTTTTTTTTTAAATGTGCTTGTCTTCTAAACAAAGTCCATCTAAACAAGCTATTAATAACTTTCTTTTTCGGAAGGTGCTTGACCATGAAAGTGGACTAGGTGTAGGACTACTCTATGTACGAGGCAATGAAGAGGAAGCGGTGGAGAAGGATGTGGAGGTGGAGGCGGAGGCGGTGTAAGTTGTGGTTAAGATAGTTACTATAATATGGGAGGTGAACTAAGTGACAATGGCAGATGAGTAAAGTGTAGCCATGGTGAAAATGGGGTAAAGGTCATCATGCATATATATTGATGAAAATAATGAAAGATCTAGCGGAAAACAAAGACATGATAAAGGCATGTGATGATGATAATGTGATTAACATAAGCTTTTTGTGTGTGTGTGGGGTGGGGTGGGTTGGGGTGGGGTGGGGTGGGGGGAGGGGGGGGGGGGGTAAAAACACTTAACCTTTTCAGACTACAGTGTTTTTTTTATACATTGTTATACAAACTTTTACGACTTGCATTTTACCATCTAAAATTTGTATATTTTTTATACTTAACACTCTTCAATTATTTTCTCGCAATAATTGACCGCTCGCATAAGGACACGTGTGCTATTTCCGTTCACTTTTATTGTTGAAAATTAACGGTAAGGAGTTAAGTGTAACAAATGTAAAGTTTAGATGGTAAAATACAACTCATAAAAGTTTGTATGACAATATGTAAAAAATATTATAACTTGATGGTTAAGTGTTTTTTATCTCTTTTTTCATAGAAACTAGTGGTAGGGACAATAGCGCTAGGATGTAGAATAGCAATATGTGGATCTCGAACCCTAAACCTCCTAAATATTGAATATTGTTGTGTAGATGTGGGTTAAAATTCAATAAGATCGAGATTGAGGAAAGTAAGGACGTCCAGGAAGTAGTTAGAGTAGAGGGGAAAGACTTTGACATGCTAAAATAGTGAACAAACGTGACCTATCTAGATTAGCCCCCAATTGAAACTCTTTGATGTTTAAGTTAGTATCAAAGCAAGTTAAGTCAGGAATAATTCGATAAAGCTTCAAGAATATTAAATGTGCTTACCAAATATAATAAATATTAGGAACATTTATATTACAGAGTCTTGTGATTGAGTACACTTTTTGATGGTGTAATCATGATTCTATACAAACTGAGTATGAGCTAGGACATCTACGTTAGTAATCAATTGTGTAGCCACATGAGCTAAAGTAAAATGCGATGCATGCTAAGTATATATATACTATTTGGGTTAAATTACACATACACCCCTTAAGGTATAATATAATTACAAATTAGTCTCTTTATTTTTAAAAACTATAAATATACCATCGACGTTTAAGACCTTCTTATAGATATTAATAAAGATATCCAAAAAATAACTTTTTTATAATTATAATAGTCAACCCAACCACCAAAAGATCATCTCGTTAAGCGTAACAAAATTCCTCAATCAATTTTGTAATTTTACAAACATTCGCGAAATAATTTCACGTTATACTACCATACACACCACTAGGTATCACCATCTATAATCCAATACCACAACTATTTTTTTTTTTTACATTTTGAACTTGTTAAGACTATATGAATTCCATCTCAAAATTCCACCTAAAACAATGGAAATACAACTTGCAATTACATACCCATTGATGAAGGATGAATTTTGTTAAATTAACACATATCTCAAAGGAGTATTTGTAATTGTTGAAACAAAAAGGACTAATTTATAATTATATCATATTTCAACGGGTGTAGAAGTAATTTGCCCTATACTATTTTACTAATACACACACACACACACTATATCCCTAACAAATATGTATATTACTAAACAATATTGTTATATTATATTATATTGTTTTATATATTGAATTATGAATAAATTTTCAAATATTAAAAATAAATTAAATATTGTTTTATTTTATTTTATATGCAATTAGCCTAATTTAAGAATGAAATAAAATTTTATAGCCAAAAAGAAAAATGTCCATGTTGTTAATAGGTTCATGACTAAGTACAAGCGCGTGCCATTGACATTGATTGGTTCGACGACGATGAAAGCAATTCTATCCGAGATGCCAAAGCATGAAGCTTAAACAGGGAATGGTATAAATACCACTGGAATTAGAAGGAAAGTTCTGCGACACTCCCAAAATCGGCATCTATTTCAAACCATTAGAAAGGTTTTTCAATATTTCAGAAGCAAACACAAGTAGAATTCCACAAACAAATATCCGAATACAAGTAAAACAATAAATAATACAAAGGCCATAATTTAAGTACAGAAATCATACTGAAACGCTGAACTCTAAGGGCACATTGAAACCGCTCCATAATTCGTGCACAAGATAAGCTTGAGTCACCAAGAGCAGAGATGTGAGGTCACCTTGTTGCCCATTGCATTTTTATCTTTATTTCTGAAAGCCTCATCCACGGCTTAATCTGAAATAATAGAAATAAGAATCGGAAAAATAACAATGCAAGATTCAGTGAGGCACAATCAGTCCCATCTTAGTGACTTTCGATGGATTTACATTGTAAAAATAACTAAATCAATAAAAATAAATGAATAAACAATCACAAATCAAGTTTGTTCGTCCAAGATAAACACGGACAGAAACTTTCGATTTATAAATAGTAATTGGATAAATTAAGAGATAGCAAAACTCTGATGAAAGTCATAAGTAATTTACCTCAACCCGAAATGGTTTCACGATGATCCAAAGGTTTTAAAGTTCTTATCATTCAATGAAGAATAAAGGTCAACTTGGATTTGGCGACTTTCTGAATCCTTTGGTCTGTTATCTATCTGTTGAGCCGAATCCATAACGGATGCCCTACAATCTTCCACCTCTATCATTTCAAAATCCATGATATCTACAAATTTTAAAGGGATCTCTTGCAGTTTGTAACAATGCCTAATAGTCAGTGACTCGAGCATCGGGAAGGAGCCATCGACCGATATCCAGTTCTCTAGATCCATGTCTTCCAACAGTAGGGAATTTAGCCAGGGAAATTCATCTTCCTCCACTTCCCACTTGGGGCCCTGAAAGGCATAGCTCCTCAATTTGAGCACTTCAAGATTTGGCAATAGAGCAATTGCCCTCATGTATTCCCAAGGAAATCCACATCCGCTCAAAGTTAGCTTAATGAGATTAGAAGGGAAAACTGGAATGGAAGAATGAACAAATTGATGAGACCCCATGTCAGGATACATAACAACGCATTTAAATCTTCTAAGCTTATGGAGGATCTCGAGTTGACTCAAAATACTCAATGATGATTCATTCTCTAAAGGTGATTCAATTCGGATTCCTAATTTCTCAAGGTTTCTGAGCTTTTCAAGAATGTGCGGAGTACAACTGCGAGCACCCACACCTGAAAGTGTTGTAAGGTTTACTAGGAGAGAATTAGTATTTGAAGAAATATCTGGCAGATCACTTCCAATGACTTGCAGATGATACAATTCTTCCATATTCCAAATCTCCACTGGTAGATTAGACTGAGTTCCAGAGCGTTTCACACAAAGATAGCGTAAAACAATCAAGACCTGAAGCTTTCGAAGCTTGCACACCGCTGCGGGGAGTTTTCCATTATAGCTCAAAGCAAGGTACCTCAATAGAATTAATTTCAAAATTTCACGTGGAAAAGTGTAAAAGCGGATTTTGAGAGCATCTAGTACCCTGAGCAACTTGAAATCTAACCACGACCGCAATGGATGCTGATGTTCGAGGCCCGTATAAAGAAGAGAACGCACGGTTGAAAGTGATGTGTTCAAGTTATACTCGAAGAGATCTTTGATGAAATGGTGCATGTTCTTTTGGATGCACAGCCGGCGTTGCTGATTATATGTACTGTTTTCCTGGAAAAAATCATTATTAGTATCCTTGTTTATAACAAGGAAGAACTTCTCCTCCTTAGCTTTTCTCACAACGAATTCATGAAACACTTCTTCAATAATTCTTAGTGTGCCTTCGAAGGTCAGGACAACAAGACCTCTGTGCACTAGCTGCTGCAAATTATACACATCGTAAGTTTCTAAGAGTTCAAGTGCGATTGACTTTTGAATAAACCCTTCTGCAATTAATAGCTTTATGAGTTTGAAGACTGGGATCTCATACTCATATGGGAACATCGCCATGTAGAGAAGGCATGATTTTAAGTGTTGAGGCAAGTGCTTGTAAGTCAAAGATACTAGTGCTTCTGTGAGGTTGTCACAGCTCCCACAGTTATTGATTGAAGACCATACTATCTCCCAGTTCTCTGCACTCAATTTGGCACAGGTGAGTAATCTTCCAACCATGACAACTGCTAAAGGGAATCCTCTGCAACTCCGGGCGATATCCTTTGCCATAACAGCAAGTTGTGGAGGACATGGTTCTTTACGGAAGACTATTTCTTCAAGAAGAGCCAAGGTATCCTCACCGCTCAGGGAATACAATCGATGAGGAGAAGTCGGTGCTTCATCCGTACTCCTAGCTGTCAGCAGGATTAGACTTCCATTGTAGTAATCTGGGAATACTTCTTTCAAATCATTCCATACTGCAAAGTTACGCACATCATCCAATACAACGAGATACCTCTTATTCTTTAACGAATCAGATAGATCCTTTGCAAGTTGCTCATCGGTCTTCTGACGGATTCTACCGCCTAGCTTTCTCATGGATCCCAGAAGACCCAACAACACATCGCGTTTGCGGTATTCAATAGGTACCTTAACCCAGCAACGAGTAGCAAAGCGCTTCCTAACTGATGGATCCTCGAAAACACTCCGAGCGAGAGCGGTCTTGCCGATTCCAGCAATCCCAACTATAGGGACAACTTGGAGCCCCTCAGATCCATTCATCAGCCGATCCTTGAGCTCAATTAAGTCTTCGTCCCGTCCGACTAACGGATACTCTTTTCTTGACCAGTCGAAATCTGGTCTCCATGACAATGGTCTGATTTGCCGGTCAAAGATCGAATCGTTGGATTCCTTCGTCGTATCTTCGACAATGGAGTTGATTTTTCGTATAACTCTCTCCAAGTCCCCATGGAAGCTTTGGCTAATTTCAGCTTTCAGCAAGTGGGACTCAATGGCGTCTTCGGCTTCATAAATTGCATCTCTGATTTGGATTTCAAAATCACTTTTGATCTCCGGGTTATCGAAGAGAAAATTTGCCAGGGAGTGGACTCCGTTGCGGAGGATTCCGATTTGTGACTTTGGATAGTTTGGAGAATTTGAGAATTGATGATTAGAAACCAGGAGCTGCCTTAGAGTCTCCAGAAGAGAAACTGCAGCAGCGAAGGCCATATCTCTTATATCACTCCTCACACAACACAAAGAAAGAAAGGGGAAGAGAAGTGGAGCGAGCTTGTTCGTTTTCTGAATTAGTGCGTGTGTGTGTGTGTGTTTGTCGGGGGGGGGGGGGGGGGGGGGGGGGGGGGGGGGGCTCTTTCTTTTAGACAACTGAACAATCACTAAAATTTAAAATCGTCAACCAGAAAAAGATGCCTTCACCAAAACAAGTCGAGACAAGTTATATAATATAACAATTAATCGATCAAACAATTCTTCTTCCCGTCAATGTGTCAAGCCCTCATCCAGTCATCCTCATAGTTAGTTTCACTAGTTGTTAAGCATATTGGATGAGTATGCAATTTTTTTTATATAAACAAAATAATGAATACTTTAATTATGCATTTTAATTTTAATAAATTGCATTATAAATGTGTAATTATTAAATTTTCAACATAAATAAATTATTTTAGCATTTATTAAATTAAGATAAGTTAAAAGCATTTAATTCAAAATAAGATAAAATTATGTGATTAAAAAATTAAATAATAGAGTTAAGAACAATTTTGCCCCCATAAATATATTTGGCTGGAGTTTCTCAACAAGTATATGTTACGGTCTTATTCATTCACATGTCACCATGTGAACGCTCTTTTTTTTCCATTCAAATAGGGTAGACACCAATGATGATACTATGAGTTGAGTAATAATAATACCATATTTACCACAATTGTCATTCATATTCACTATCACAATGCTCCGTTTCAAACCAAATTGATTTCTTTTTGCTCTTGTATTTCAACCCTATACATTAGAAGAATGACTAGAATAAGCCACGCGTGTGTAATCTAAACTAAATACGTGTCAAATAAAGTTGTAATAGTGCATATATATATGTGGGGGAGGGGGGGCGTAGAAAGAGAGAGAGAGAGAGGAGGAACTTTAATAGTCAAAAAACAATCATAAACGTTCATTTTTAAATTTTCAACAATCAAATTTTGAAAATATAACGGTTAATTACTTACATAAACAATTACGCATACACCCCCTTTTTACTTTAAAAATTACATACAATCCCCTTCTAAGTTTTTTTTTTTTTGGGTAAGGTAAATTGATTAAACCCAAGAATAAGCAATCCATACAATGGAAGAGAAAGAAAACAAATTACAAGAACAAAACAAAAGAGCAATCAAACACATCTCCAAGGAAGGAGAGCACAAATCCACAAGGAAATCAAGGGAAACTCCCATAACCGGCTGTCACTCCGGAAGCAACCATTCTCTAAATAACCAATTGTCAATTTGGGAGCTTCGGTGACACTTGAGAGAGAGAAGCCTACATCGAACAATATCAAAGATGCGTTTTTGGAGAGAGACAACATCAGTAAAGATATTCTTGTAATATCTTTGATTTCTCTCTTGCCATATGCAGTACACAGTAGCTCCTAGGAGAAGCTTGATAATCAAATTTTGAAGATTCCCACCATGAAAAGCTTCCATCCATTGTACAGTTTGATCCCAAGACATGTTTTGCCAAGGAATGCCACACTTAAGTAACAAAGACTTCCATATTCGAAACGAGAATGAACAAGAGAAAAAAAGATGGTCATGATCCTCATCATTGCATCTACAAAAAACACAGGAGATGGAGGAGATTAAATTAATCCTCAGCAAGAAGTCTTGAGTGCTTAGCCTGTGTAGTACAGCGAGCCAAAGAATAAAAGAGTGCCTCGGGATTGCTTTAGGGAACCACACCACCGAGTGCCAACTAATGACAGGTTGAGTAGATCTCAAGAATTCCCAAGCTCTACTGACCCTGAAAGGAATATCCTCCACAACTGACCAAAGAACTTTGTCCGAGGCACTCTCACAAGGGGGGTACGATGGGAAGGAATTAGAGATACAATCAATAGCAGGGGAAAAACATGGGGGCCATCTCCATTCATTCTCGTGAATGAAGGCATTGACCTTGGCATTTATGGGAATACCAGATTCATAAATAAGCCTGTTAGAGAAAGAGAAACAAAGAGGACCACTTGAGTGCCAATGATCCCACCAAAAAAAAGTATTAGCCCCAGAACCAACAAAGTGCTTGAAGCAAAGCCTAACATCGTTGCGCAGCTTAAGGATTTTTGTCCAAGCCCAAGAACATGTGCCCGGAGGCTTAACGGTCCAAAAGCTCCGATCTTTCAAGAAGTTAGCTTTAACCCATTTGGTCCAGATAGACTCTGAGTCTTTAGGTAGAATATGCCAAATATGCCAAGTCATAGAAGCTTTATTCCATTCACAAGTGAGCCTGAGTCCCAAGCCACCTTCTTCCTTGGGACAACAAATCTTGTCCCAAGCAACTTTACCACCCGGAAAAGAATCAGTCCCTTTCCAAAGAAAGGATCTGAGCATGGAATCAATATTTCTACAAACATACTTTGGAAGAATGAAAATGTTAGTCCAATAAGTTTGTATAGAAAACAAAACCGATTGGACAAGTTGGAGCCTACCAGCATAAGATAAGGATCTGTTGGTCCATGATCCGATTCGTGATGTAAGCTTCTGGATAAGGGCATCACAATGAACTCTCTTGAGTCTAGAGGTAACCAAAGGAACGCCAAGATATTTCACTGGGAGGAGACCCTTTGAAAATCCCAAAATAGTAGAAATTTCATCTTGGGCAGCAGGTAACCCCGCTAAAGAAAATCTCGGACTTGGAGCAGTTAGGAAACAGTCCAGAAAGATTCGAGAAAATACCTAATGCATTTTTAATAATAGCAGCAAAACTCGTATCACCTTTGCAAAAGATAAGAAGATCATCCGCAAAGCACAAATGGTGGATCTTAAGTGCCTTGCATCTCCAATGAAAGGAAAAATCAGGACAATTAGTCATGCTGTTGAGAATACCATTGAGGACTTCCATACTTAAAACAAAGAGGTAAGGAGAAATAGGGTCACCTTGCCTCAAGCCTTTGCTGCTAGAAAAGTATCCATTAAGCTCACCATTGATGGAGATGGAAAATTTGGGAGTACTAATACACGATTGAATCCAAGAGATCATAACAGGAGGGAAGTTCATACATTGAAGAACACCAAGAATAAAGCTCCAATTAACTTGATCAAAAGCTTTGAGCAGATCAATTTTAATAGCACATCTCTGACCCAGATTGTCCAAGAGGTAATTCCGAAGAATCTCTTGAGCCAGAAGAATGTTGTCTGAAATTCTTCTTCCTGGAACAAAAGCTGTCTGAGTAGGAGCGACAAGGGAAGAGATGACACCTCTGATTCTCTTAGCAATAATTTTAGTGATGCACTTGTAGATCGTATTGTAGAGAGAGATAGGTCTATAGTCTTTCAAAGAAGCAGCATTAGGAACTTTAGGGATAAGAACAACAGCAGTGGAGTTAAGCTCATGTAACAAATGGCCCGTTCTAAAGAATGATTGAACTCCAAGAATAACATCCATACCAACAATATGCCAACAAGTTTTGAAAAAATAGGCATTAAAACCATCCGAACCAAGGCTTTTGTCACTACCAATAGAAAACATTGCTTCTTTAATTTCAAGAGCAGTTACCTCCATGGAGAGAAGATTAGCTTGAGTGGGCGTAAGCTTATGACAAATAAAGGGTTCGATTTCAGAAGCAGAGATAGACGATGGTGGGAGCCCACTGCCTAACAGATTTTCGAAGTACTCCACAACCTTTACTCTAACAAGGGAGTAATCGGTGATAGTAGTGCCGTCATCAAGAACAACCTTTAACATACGGCTAAGATTGTTTCTTTGCTTGAGTTTCTTATGGAAAAAACCCGTATTTTGATCACCCAGATTAAGCCATTGAATGCGAGATTTTTGTTTAAGAAAACTCTCTTCAACTATAAGAAGAGAAAGGTAGTCGGCAAGCAACTTTCTTTCCTTTCGAAGAAGCTCGTCATCTAAAGGAGACAAGGTGAGCTGATGTTGAGCCTCATCAAGAAGATGCTTAGTTTCAATGACTCTGTTCGAGATATTATTGAAATCCCTAGAGTTGAGTTGTTTCAGGGCCTGTTTAAGGAGCTTAAGCTTCATACAAACCTTGAACATAGGGCTGCCAGAGATCTCGGAAGACCAAACTTCGGACACAATACTAAAGAAGTCCTCATGCTCAGTCCAAAAATTGAAAAATTTGAAAGGCTTTTTCAATTTAGGACCTTGAGGTAAAAGTTGAACCACCATCGGGGAGTGGTCTGACATACCAAAGGGCAGAAATTCAGCCTTAGAAAAAGGGAAAGAGTCACCCCATTTCTCATTCACCACAACTCTATCCAGCTTCCTGTAGATCCTGTTATCAATGCTAGCTCCTCTAAACCAAGTAAGATTTAAGCCAACAGACTTGAGATCGTCCAAGCAAGCATTATTCAAGCAATTGTCAAGATCATACATAACGGAACACCATTTATCAGAACCCCCAATTCTTTCATGCTGGAATCTAATAGCATTAAAATCACCACAAAGGGTCCAAGGAGAGTTCTCAAACAAGGTGGAATGATTTTCGATATTCTTCCATAATTCCCTCCTTAAGTGTGCATCGTTTAAACCATAGACAAAGGAGACAACAAAAGAGACGTCCTCATGGATAGCTTTAACTCTACAATGGATGATCTGATCAGTCATGCCAAGGCAATATACCTGCAGGAGTATCGGATCCCAAGAAACGCCAATACGACTGAGGACATTCCAGTTATGATTGGTAATGAAATTCCAATCACCAAAAGTACTCTTAAAAATATCATCTTTATTTACCAGAGAGAGATGAGTCTCAAGGACTCCAAAAAGGGCAACTTTGTGGTTCTTGATTAAGCACTTGATAGCATTTTGCTTCTCAAAACTATTCAGGCCCCTAATATTCCAACAAGACAAAAACATGACAAAAGTAGAGAAGAATCAAGCTAAGATGAACCAGACCTCCCCTTTTTGGGGGAATTCTTTTTCTTGTTCTTCTTCTTTATCCCCTTCTAAGTTTGCAAAATCACCAAGGGTAAAATAGTCAGATCATAAATATTTTCGGCTGACGTCATCACTTTTTTGTCGGAACCCTACCGGAAGGAGGTGCATCTGTAATTTTAATATTTTAAAGGGGGTGTATGTGTAATTTTTCCTCTAAGAGGGCTATTGGTGGAATTTCGTAAACTTTTAGGGGATGTAGATGTAATTAACCTTAATTTAATATCGTCAACTAGAAAAAGATGCCTTCACCAAAACAAGTCGAGACAAGTTATATAATATAACAATTAATCGATCAAACAATTCTTCTTCCCATTAATATGTCAAGCCCTCATCCTCATAGTTAGTTTCACTAGTTGTTAAGCATATTAAATGAGTATGCAATTTTTTTTATTGTTTGTATAAATTTTCAGTGTTCGCGCTGAAGTGGCCGCTTAGGGCTCAAATCCGCTAGGTTTGATGAGAAAGCAGCAAATTCGAAGTGGCCTCTTGCTGTTCGGTTGCGGGCTTACTAGTGTGCTCAGTGTGCAAGAGCACACAAGTGTAATTCTTGTCGATTCGAAGTGAAAAAGTGATATGGTGCACCTAAGACATCTATCAAAAAGCGATTGCATCAAAGTAGGCAACACTACCCCTGAGGTTCAACCTGTCTACAACTTAATGTAGGACTTAATAATTTAGTACTTTCAAAATCAAAAAGGGCCGAAAAGCTTTAAATCGAAAAAAAAATGTGTTCGGAGACGATGGCTACTCGCCACCTGGACCTTACACGACTCAACTATACACGTGCACATTGATGACTCGGACTATATTTATGACAAAAATGCATTGAGTAGTCCCTAATAACTCTAGGTACAAATCGGCCACATTGATGACACCGACCATATCTACCTGTGGATCTAATCAGAGGTTGTTCACTCCAACGAGCATTGATTGACTCCATCTGCACTCCTCTTTATGCATGCGCTCGATATGAATGCAGGGTACCACTCCGTCGCATTGATATCTCACCTCAAATCGAGCTCAATCCGAGTGAGTGATGGCTACGACCTCATGACGCTACCAAATGAATGCATTGATGATCTCATTTTGAGCCAAATGAGGCATGACTACAAATATTCAGGCAATGATTTTCTACCTAGTGAACTAAAGCTAATCTTTGTTTTTGGAGTTGAATAGCTTATTCAAGCTTGGCCATTTGAAATGAATGGCCACCCTTATTTCTTGGATATGGCAGTTATGCCATTCTATTTGAATTTCAAATTTTAGGCATGGCCTTTATTTTAGGTATGTTTGCTTATCCTTTAATCATTCTGTTATTTTTCTCCCAACAACCCCTAAAAGTGGAGAGTTTGAATTTGACTTTATTATTATATTTATTTTCTTTTCTATTTTTCTGCTACTAGGCCATGGGGCGTTATTTCATTTGGGGCCGGGCCTCCAACATGGGCTACCCTGTATGCATCGAAGTGACTTGGACCCTGTTAATTCATTTCGGCATGGCAAAAAGGACCAAAATCAGCCCATTCCGAATTTATCAAAGTTTTCAAACCCGGACCGGACCAGCCGGTTCAACTGATTCAACCCAGAACCGGAGGGGTTTCGATCCGATTGACCCCAAAAAACCAGTCCTTAATTGACCCAGTGTGAACCAGTCCGAACCAGCTAATAACCAATCGAACCAATGCCGGTTCAACCACTTGAACCAATGGGTCAAGTTTAAAAAAAAAATTAAAACTCAATTATTTTTAAAAGGTTGAGAATATAACATTTCTATCCTTTAATTCTTGATTTGTCAACTAGTAACACACAACCTCTTCATCTTCTTTTCTTTTCATTCTTTTTTCTTCCTCTTTTTTCTTGTCCCAAAAAAATAAATCAACAAAATTCACCCCTTTTTTTTTTAAATTTTTGAATCAATAGCAGAGAAAAATAGAAGATTCAAGATCTACACCAGCTACAGGATCAAGCTTATTGCTATTAATGGCACAATCTAGTCTAAATACTTGTCAAATGAATGATATAGCTTGGAAGCATTTCCATAATTTTTTATTAAATAGTGCTGTTATATGTAGTAAATATTAGTTATTATAAAATTAAGATATGATTTAGGAAGAATGACTAGAATTTTGATAAATTTCTTATTTTTTTAATCATTATTATTGGGTTTTCTTTAATTTTTTTATGTATTTATGATTTTTATATACAAAAATTAATTTAATAATTATTACATATTTATGATGTCATACTGGTTAAATCGGTGGTCAAATCGGTCGAACCGGTTGAATCGGTAACCAATAAGGCAGCCGGTTCTCTGTCCGGTTCAATTTTCAGAACATTGGAATTTATACAAAAATTTATTTTTGGGTCCAAACAATGCCCCCAACAAGTTGCGATCAATTGCAAGATTTGATCATAACTTGGTTAAAACTCCTCCTGCCTTGCACTATTAATTTGGTGGCTTCTTTATTCATGTCACTATATATGATTTGAGAAATTAGCTCTCTCCATAGGCACAAACAAAACGAACTAAAAAGAAATATTTAATTAAGCAATGGCTATCATGTCACCAATCACCATAATACCATCTGGTAATCAAGCCACATTAATATGGTTAAAAAAAACTAAATTACCTGAATCCCACTTCGTCGGTAGCTTCCCCTTCTAGATCCCTTCTTCTTTGCTTTTAGATATTTTAAGCTTTACCTTGGCTCATTTTGAATGCATTCTTTCTCTTTTGATTTATCAAATCATCTTATTTGCTTGCATTAAGATTCCTTCAAAAAATATTTTAAATGTCGAAAAGAAATCTTTTAAGCATATCGATAACGTAATTGGTTTGGATTAGAAAATGACTCCAAGTTCAATTGACCTTAAAGGCCATTTTGACTTAGGTCATTTCGGCATTCTAATGGCTATATTTCCCATAATGCAGGGACATATTTCTTAAGATATTTGCCATTTATGGGGTCCCCAAGCAAATCGCCATCTAGGCTTTCTAGCAAATAAGCCTTTCCCCTAGTTATTGAATGGATCGAAAAGGGGCCTTCTCAGTTGGAGCTCCATTTTTCTAATATTGTGTCTTTCATTTCCAAAGGAAAAACTACTTTCCAAATGAGGTCTCCAATCTAAAATCATTTGGCTTTGACCTTTCTGTCGTATATCCTGACAACTTATTTTTTTTGGGCTTCAATAGAATCCAACGCCTATATTCTAACGTTTTCTACGGTGTCGAGTTCATCCACCATTTTGCAATGGTATTCTTCAGTGGTGAGATTATTTTGTCGAGCTATTTGTGCAGATTTCACATTAATTTCCATAGGCAGTACTGCATCGTGGCCATAGGTTTGCCGAAATGGGGTAATTGCCGTGCTAGCACTCTTGCTAGTTCGATATGCCCACAATGCTTCAGAGAGCAGTACATTCCATGCTCTAGAATTCCCTTCCACCATTATCGAAATGATATTCTTTAGATTTTTATTGGTGGACTCAGCTTACCCATTCCCTTACGCATAATAGGGCATGGAATGCTTGAGTTAGATGCCGTATTCTGCAGCAAAGGCTTAAATTTCGGATCCCATGAACATAGTCCCCCTGTCTGTTACAATAGTCTAAGGGATTCCAAATCTATGCACTAGATGTTCCTTGATGAACCTGAATACTTTTCCCTGATCAGTTTGCTTGAGAGGAATCGCCTCCACCCACTTTGTGAAATAGTCGGTGGCGGTGATAATATGGGTGTGTTGTTTCGAAGAGGAAGGAAAGATAGCTTCTATTAGGTCATGGCCCAACATCGAAATAGCCAATGTTTGATTATCAAATTCATTTCTTATGTCGGTACTCTCTGAATCGGACCATGTAGCTAGCACTTTTCGCAACCTTTGGCCAACAAATGGCAATCCTGGGCCATTTTTGGCTACAAATAGCTATATCGCTTGATCAACCATGTCATTTTGCAGCCACTCTGATTAGCTCCACACACTCCTTCGTGGATTTCCATCATGATTTTCATTATCTCATCCTGTCCGACACACTGTAAGAAGACGTCATCGTGACTTCGATGATACAACGAGTCATCTTCCAGGAACATAGTTGGTGGCCCTCATCTTGATTTGTCGAGGTGCCCCCTGGGATAGATCCTTTAGATAACTTAATATTGGTTTGCGCCAGTCTTCAGATTGTCTCATGGTGCTCTCAATAGCGCAAACATTGGTTCTTTCGAAATGAGATGGATAGGCCTGCCTTATAATGGTATAATTAGCGGCCATACAATCTTTGGGGAATTCCGCTCCAGTGGCTATTTGAGCCAACTCATTGGTTTCGAAGTTAGACTTTCTAGCCACATACCGCAATATTACCTCATTGAACCCCATCAACAATGCATTAACCGTGGAGATATACCTATCAAGGACTAGGTTTCTGCACTGAAATGTACCCTGAATTTGTTTAATGATGAGTTGGGAGTGTCCAGGTACACTGATACTAGGTGCTCCTAACTCACATAATAATTCCAATCCAAGGATCAAGGCCTCGTATTCGGCCTGATTGTTGGTACATGGGAAATCGAATTGGACTGCCATGCCAATCCTAATCCTTGATGGCGAAGTGACAACTATGCCAGCCCCAAATGCTTTTTCTATTCGAGACCCATCAAACTGAAGCACCCATGGCTTTAAAAACACTGATACCATTTCGATTTGCTAAGTCACCTCATTATCTATCTCGATACTAGGGTGGTCGATGAGGAAATCAGTCAAGCCTTGGCCTTTTACGGCTTTCTGCGGAACAAATTGTAGCTAATACTCCATTAGATGGATGGCCCAACGGCCTATCCGACCACGTACTATCCATCTCGAAAGCATGTATTTGATTACATTGATACCACTTATTACAAGAACTTTTACTGGCAGCAGGTAGTGCCGTAGTTTAATGCATGCAAATTACAGAGTTAAACACAGCTTTTCGATCGGATGATATCTTAAATTATTTTTAAAATAACTATTACTATATTAAAAATAATAAAATTATTCTTTAAAACCTAACATTCTTGCCTTTTTCATGTTCAATCTTACTATTTAAATGCAATATATTTTATAAACTATTTAAACCTAATATATTTATTTATAAAATGAGTGAATGAGTATGAAGAAAATCCAAAAAAAAATTAATAGATAAATTATCTGGAAAACAACTTGTAGATGTGAATTGAAATTCGGTCTTAAAGAAATTATTAGGACATTAAGATTTGGAGAGCAAATAAGAACAAAAATGACAGAAAGAGAAGAAACGACATAAGAAATGAAAGAAAATCAATAAAATAAGGGTTTTGTCCTTCAATTTCTTAAATTCTAGCAGCACATCCGGTTCAAGTGAACCGGCCCCGATTCTTATGGTCTAGCGGTCCAACCATAATTTTGAACGATTTTAAGAAAATAAAGCAATTTTCTTATCCTTCTAGTTTTGTGGTTCAAATCGGACCGTTTTACGAACTGGTTGGTGATCCAATCAGTACGACCTCCTGGTCCATTCCTATTTTTAAAACCCTTCTTTGTACTGGATAGGGTACTGGATAAGGTCCGGTCGTTCTTGTTGACTCGCGTTTGCTTGTTGTGTCGCTACGAGGGACTTTGCAAGGTGAAGAGCGAACAAAGGCAACCAAATTCCTTAGAGTAGGTTGAGAGTCAATGAAGGGTTGCTAGGTCGTGGTAGTAGTCCGGTGCACAAGGATTTAACCAGGTGGCAAGGGACTTTTAAGCGTACTACGCACTGAAGTTTGGACGAGGGGCGACCGTGATACGTACCACCAAAACGGATCATATTAGCATGCTTCGGAGGCTATTTGTTGTTGGTTTGTCATTGATCTCGAGATTGAGAGTGGCTCTCAGGATAGAAAGCATTTCTTACCCTCTCTCCTACTTTCTTGTGTTTAACCTGAAATTTTTTCATACTGTACTAATACTATTTATTTTAACAAGTTAATCATAAGTGAAAACTTAGAAACTGGACGTAGCCCATTTAGGTAACCAGGATAAATAGTTGTGCCATTTTTACTGCTTTGCATTTAGTTTATCTTTACTGCTTTAACTAGTATTTGGACTGGTAATATAAATGCCAACAAAGCTACCAAAGCAAAGCAATTGAACTTAAACATATTTTACACGGCACAAAGTTTTTCACTGCACAACAAACATTTTTAATACACACTCTGATTTTATAAAAATGATTGTGTGGCCTAATTCTACCCCTCATTCTTAGACACATCCCATTCAACAAGTTGCAAGCCATATGCGAGAGTATAGAAGTAAATGCATATGAATATGCGGCGAATATTTTATTGATTGCAAAACACATATGAAAATGCATAAGAATATCCGGTGGTTTCACTTCTCCTTCACGTAGCACATTAGTCTTGAACTAAGCTTAGAAATAGGAACATTAGAAATTACTAATGAAGGGGAAAAAATGTCAATGAAAATGCAATTGATGGAATTTCATGATTTGTTGTGAAACCTTGTACGAAAAGAGAGCTTTTATTGATAGCAATATCATCACCTTTACTTTGGGAAGAACATAATAAATGAGATATTAATACATATTAATAAATAAAGTAATATAGTTGGAAAGTTTCAAAGTGGTTGAGAAATTAAGAGAACCAATAAACCTTTTCTTTTCAATAAAAAAAACTCAAAATTATAAGAATTTAAAATTTTTGTCAAAATTGAATATTTTAAATCAAAGACACCCTTCACATGTATAATAGTATAGATAGTGGACTTAGTTGACAATCCCAATTAGTGAACTTGGTATTTCTCATATCGATTATCACCTAGAATCTCTTGAAACCCAAAAGCATGTAACTTTTGTTTTGTGATTGTTTGGGCCCAAAAATAAATTTTTGTATAAATTTAGAGTAGACTAATTTTGGTCATTTTTGCCATGCCAAAATAAATTAATAGGGCCCAGGTCACTTCGACGCATACAAGGTAGCCCATGTTGGAGGCCTGGGTCGAAATGAATTGAAGGCCCGTGGCCCTGTCGGCCAAAAATATAAAATAGGGAAATAAAATAAATACAATAATAAATTCAAATTTAAACCCCTTACTTTTAGTGGTTGCTAGATAGGAAATAACAGATTGACTAAAAATATGCATTTTTATACCTAAACATACCTAAAATAAAGGTCATGTGATGTTGAAAATTTAAAATTCAAATGCGATGGCATAACTTCCATAACAAGAAATAAGGAGGTCCATCCATTTCAAATAATCAAGTTTTTTGAAGGCATCCGACTCCAAAAATAAAGAAATGCAGTTGCAGCTTGAAGGCTATAAAAGGGAGTTCGATTTACCATCTGAAAATACAACGTCAATCAATCACCACAACACAACTCTTCCAATCAAGAAGTCAACATTTCTCTGATTTTTCTTAGTCTAAATGAACAAAGATTAGTTTTAGTTCAGTAAGTAGAAAACCGCTACCCGAATGTTTGTAACCATGCCTCATTTTGGCTCGAAATGAGATCATCAATTCATTCATGTGATAGCATCACGGGGTCGTAGCCATCACTCACTTGGATTGGGCCCGGTTCAAGGTGAGATACCAATGCGACGGAGTGGTACCCAACATCCATATCGAGCGCATGCATGAAGAGGAGTGCGGATAGAGTCAATCAATGCTCGTCGGAGTGAACAACCTCTGAATACACCCACAGGTAGATATGGACAGAGTCATCAATGCGGCTGATTTGTAGCTAGAGTTCTTAGGGACTGCTCAATGCATCTTTGTTATAGATATGGCCCGAATCATCAATGCGTGTGCCTGTAGTCGAGTCCTATAAGGTCCGTGTGGCGAGTAGCCATCGTCTTCGAATACATTTTTTCTTCGATTTAAAGCTTTTCGACCTTTTTCGATCTTTGAAAGTGCTGAATTGTTAAGTCCTACATTGAGTGGTAGGCAAGTAGAACCTCAGGAGTAGTGTTTGCCTACTCCGATTCAATCGCTTTTCAGATAGAAGTCTTAGGCGCACCACAACACTTTTTACTTCGAATTAACAAGACTTCCACTTGAGCACACTGGCACGCTTGCACCCAAACGCTCCACGAAGCTCAATTCTAATTTGTTGTTTCCCCATCGGACCCAATAGATTCGAACCCTGAACGGCCACTTCGGCACGAATACTGAAAATTTATGCAAACATATCTTTTGTGAAATTTTAACCCATTTAAGATCCAAAATTAATCGAAATAAGCATCATTGGGGCCTGAAATTAGGTAAAAATAACATACTATCAAATTCCCCCACACTTAGACCATGCTTGTCCTCAAGCATGCAATAAATCCAAGTCATCAATTTTTCTTAAGAAAAGCAAACCCTTAAGGCAATGTCAAATTGATGAAGTCAAAGAGCAAATGTAGGCACACTTAAAAAGAGGACAACAGACAAGATACATCCATAAAACCCCCCACACTTAAACATTGGTTCAAACAAAGGTCTTTAGACATTTAATATGATGAATTAACACTCTTTATCCCGATTCTTAACAAATAAGTTCGATTTCGCAAATCAACTCCAAGGAGAAAATCACCATAATCATAGAAGACCTCACATATCCTTCATTAGAAGAGTAACAATGTGGGGTAGTTTTATTGACTCTCTTCTCTTTTTGTTCTTTCTTTTTCTTGTTCTTTTCTCTGTTTTTTTTTATAAATATATATAAATATTTATTTTCGTCAATCGCAACCACAACCAACCTTTTTACGCAAACAAAAATATTGGTGATGAATATGCCCGGTTACTCAGTTGGTAACAACCTCTAGATGAACATTAGCTCTACTCATAATCACTTTTTTGCGTGACTAGCGGAGTAAATTGGCCCCTTTTTTTTCTTTTTTTTTTCTATATATGCTTTTTTTTTAATAATATAATCTCCCCACAATTATTCCTCCTCTTTTGAGTTCAACATAACATCATAATTACTGCAAATTCCTACAAAAAGTGACCGCTAGCCAAACCTATTCACCAATTCACGTTGTATCAAGCATCTTTCCCTCATATTTCACACCCAAGCCCCATGTTTTAAACCAATGCATTAAGGTAAAAGAATTCATGAACTTTCCTATAAATCGTCACTTCCTAAGTGTAACCCCCATAGGCTCCTTGACTCCCTATTCGACATTATTTCAAAACAAAACCAAATAACGTTTAAGAAAAGTTGACAACTCATGATTCAAGCTTGATTAAATAGAGCATGTATAAGTCGGGGTAACACTAGAGATCAATTAAAAATGCCAAGGGACAAAAATAGACTGAAAAACTAACATGATTTGCCTTCTAAACGCAAGTTCGCCAAATATTCACAACGAAACAAAATTATGGCACATTCCACTCAAAAATTCATCAATCGCAATTCAAATATTCCTCCCCCACACTTAAATTATGCATTGTCCTCGATGTATGATATAAGAAAAGTAGATAAAAGAGAACATAAGTACTCCCCTGACATATGGCTCCGGAGGTGGGATTGGGTGGAACGATGCGCAATTTGTTTGGCACTCGGCATTTTCACTGACAAAATAACAAAAATAGGGTTAAAGAAACCGACGAGGAATGCGCAAATAGAAAATAGTAATAAAAATAATATAGATATAGAATAATAGATATAATAATAATAATAATAATAATAATATAGATATATATTAATACAAATACTAATAATAATAAAATATATATATATATATACTACTACTAATAATAACAATATATATAAATATATAGATGGATAGATATATACTATTAATAATAAAAAAAAAGAAAACAGAAAAATGGAGAAGAGGGAAAGAAGAGAGTGATGAAGGGGGCGTGATGTTGCTGCTGTTTGGAGAGAGCAGCTGCGGTGGGCGGTGGCGCGATGGAGAAGAAGCTGTGAGAGCGGCGGCTCGCGACTGGGATTGAAGGCGAGAGACAGAGAACGGCGTCGGTGGCTGGCAGCGCAACGGGGAGAAGGCGACGGGGAGAGAAGATGGGTGGCAGGCGAGGAAGAGATAGAACGAGAGAGAGCGATGAAGGGAAAAAGGGGGAGAGGGGTGACTGGCGGTAGCGGACGGCGGCGGCTGTGGGTCTGGTTTGTGGCTGGGTGAGGGAGAAAACGAACAGCACCGGTGACTGGAGGATGGGGGAAGCGGCGACTAGAGAGAAACACTGGGCAGCTGCTGTGAGCGGTGATGATGGCTGGAGGTGGGTGGCGGACTGGTGGAAGGCGACGGGTAGAGAAGATGGGTGACGATGAGGGAGAGGGCTGGAGAGAGAGAGCAGTGGCGGCGGGAAGATGGCCAGAGGGAGCGGTTGCAGCGGACGAGGAGGCTGATTGGTGACGGCGGAGAAGAAGAGAAGGGCGGCTGGGTTGGAGGAGATGATGGTGGTGATGATGAGAGAGAGAGACGAAGAGAACGGGTGATAGAGAAAGAAAGAAGGAGAATTTTGACCAAAAAATCTGATTTTGACTTTTTAAATAAAAGAAGAGAAGAACGTGGGAAAGTGTTTAACAGAAGTGCGTGTTGGGTGAGGCGTGATCACGCCCTATTTTTCGAAAAATCACGCCTTGGTCTGACTTAAGCCGTGATCACGCCTTATTAAAAGAGCAAATCTATTTGATTTGAAGGTATTCTTCCTTTAATAAGGCGTGATCATGCCAAATAATCTGTGCACCATCCATCAACTTTGATTTAGTTCTCCACCAAATTTAAACACCTAAAAACAATAAAACATTAATTAAAACACAATAATAAAGAGCAATTAGAAGCATAGAAACACTAATCAACATATATTTTTTTTTTCTCTTTTTTGCAAGAAAATGAAAAATTGGGTTGCCTCCCAAAAAGCGCCCTTGTTTATCGTCCTAGGCTAGACGTTGAGAGGATGGATTTAAGTAATTGGAGGTGAGAAAGGATCATTGTTGGCCCTCCTTATGAACCCTCCATTTGGGGTTCTTGTCTCCTTTGGCACCTAATTTCTTTTTTCTCATTCTTCCCCTCTCAATGTCCGAGATCGGCACATCCATATCTTTTGAAACCTCATTCATTATCGCTCCTACCATTAGCAAATGCCCAGAATCGTGCGATTCCTGCTCTTTAGTTAATTGAGTGAAAGCTTTTAGACTAAACATAGAGCACACTTCATTAAAGCAATTCAACCTATCATAAACTTTAAATTCAACTACTTTTCTATCAAGTTCCATGGTAAGCGTGCCATTATACACATCAATCTTAGTTTTAGAAGTGCTAAGAAAAGGTCTTCCTAGCAAAATATCACAGGGCATTGAATTATTCTCTACATCTAGAACAAAGAAATCAGCGGGAAAAACCAAACCATTAACTTGCACTAAGACATCTTCTAATACCCCTTTGGGGTGGACTAATGATCCATCGGCAAGTTGGAGAATTATAGTTGTTTCTTTCAGTGATTTAACATTCAAAAGTGAGAAAATGGACATGGGCATGATATTGACTGAAGAACCTAAATCATACATGGCTCGATTTATACCGACATTACCTATGGTACATGGGATAGAAAACATACTTCGATCCTTGCATTTTTGTGGGAGTTGCTTTTGTATTAAAGATGACACGTTCTCCCCCACACTTACCTTTTGTGAGCCCTCCAACTTTTGCTTTTTTGTGCATAACTCCTCAGGCCCTTTAGCATATTGTGGTGATTTGTCAATTTTATCAATTAAATGATCATTTACCTCAATATTGCGTAAAGTCTCGGGAATCTCTTTTTCCTTCGCTTCCTTTCTACACTCATGAATCTTTCTGGAAAAGGGGGCGGTATCTCCCAAGTTGTGGGTGGCTCATCTTCTTTAGATTGTGCTTTATGATGAAATTCCCTCTTTTTTACAGCTCTTGATCCATGGCTCATCAATCTATGTGTTTCCAACTCCTCCATATTTTTCAAGGTAATTGCACTCACATTATGTTTTGGATTGACCACAGTTTGCGATGGCAATTTACCTTGAGATTCCCCCTTACTCATCGATGAGGCTAGTTGGCTTATTTGATCCTCTAATTGTTGCATGTTGGCCCTTGTTTCCTGTTGAAATTGTTCTTGGTTAGTAGCTAGGGATTTAACAATATCCTTGAGAGACATACCTAAATTAGTGGGTTGTTGTGGCGGTGGAACTGGTGGCCTTGATTGGAATTGTTGAAAATTTTGAGGACGGGCTCCATAACTCAAATTGGGGTGATCCCTCCATCCGGGATTGTAGGTATTAGAGTATGGATCGTATTTCCTTTGAGGAGCTCCCGGGAATCCTCCCATAGCATTGACTTGTTTTTGATTGTCCTCTTGAAGTGTTGGGCACATGTCAGTATGGTGTCCAATGGCGGCGCAAATTCCACATGTTTTTGCTTGAGAAGCGTTTCCTACAAAATTTTGAACTAACGACGTCAAATGATTTATTTTATCCTCAAGAGAAGAAGAACTTACCTCATTGACTCGTCGTGACGGCTCTTGTCGCATTCCGAATTGTTGAGAATTATCGGCCATAGTAGAAATTATATCTCTGGCTTCCTCGGGGGTTTTGTTCACTAGTGCTCCTCCACTTGCTGCGTCAATCATACGTCGCTCCATGGGTATCAAGCCTTCATAAAAGTATTGAATGAGTGCTTGTTCCGATATCCCATGTTGAGGGCAACTAGAGCATAACCTCTTGAAACGCTCCCAATATTCATGAAGTGTCTCAGCGTTTCTTTGGCAGATTCCACTAATATCCCTTCGAATGGCTGCAACTCGAGATGCGGGAAAAAATTTGTTCAAGAACGCTTGTTGCATGTCACCCCACGAGTCTATAGATCCCGATGGAAGGTAAAATAACCAATCTTTTGCATAGTCGATTAAGGAAAAAGGGAATGCCCTCAACTTAATATGATCCTCGTCTACATCTTGTGGTTTCATGGAAGAGCTAACCACATGGAACTCCTTGAGATGCTTGTGGGGATTTTCGTTTTCCAAACCTCTAAACTTGGGTAGAAGATGAATCAATCCCGACTTTAGTTCAAGTGATGCCTCCAAGTTAGGGTAGGTTATGCAAAGGGGTTGTTGATCTATAGGTGGTGCAGCTAATTGGCGCAGGGTTTGTCGTGGTTGTGCCATCTCTTTGATTTCCAAGTCGGACTCGGAAGAAGAATCTGAAAAGGGGGAAGTGGTAGAGGAAGACTCGCCTGAGGTTAGCTTTTTCAACTTGGTTTCCTTCCTCAATCTACGAGCTGTTTTTTCAATTTCTAAATCGTATTGAAGTTCGCTCGTATTAGTATTCCTGGTCATCAAAGAAAATAAATCAAATTAGTAAATTCCCCGGCAACGGCGCCAAAATTTGATGGGTGTCGAATCCACCAAAAATAAATCCTACTCCTCTAACTACAAAATTAACTTGTAGATAGGATGAGAAGGGTCGATCCCACAGGGAATAACTATTGATAAATTTCAAGTTAACCAAGACTGCAAAATAAATTAAAGAGAGGGGGTTTTTGAGTGATAAGTTAACAAAAGCAAGAAAGAAAACACAAATAAATCTATAAGAATGAATACTCAGTCAAGGGTAATTCTTCGCACAACGTTTTTATGGATTGATCATTGATTCAAAAATAGCTTTTAATTCATGCAATAGATTGGTTATAGCCTTCAGAGAACTCGTCCAACCTAATCTTTCCTTAGTAATAGATTAGAATGCGAACGCTATGAATAATCCCTAATTAACGAATAACCCTAGTCGAACGATAAGATTTAACCCGTTAACAATATTAAAAACTAGAAAGACCCAAATCCTAGCCAACAAACCTACAAACGTGGTTGCTCGAAACTAGATTGCGTATTTTTCATAGTATAACGAATTATACTACTTTCCACTTGTGTTGCTTCAATCAAACAATTACGGATTTGATCTTACCAACTGGAACTTTGAAGTTAAATTAATTGAACAATGGGCCTTAATTGCACAACTAACAAAACATCAATAAGAGATGGAGTTTTCCCAAAAAGCACAGAAAAATACACAAATACTGCATAAAATTAAAAGACAAGCAAATCGATTAGATCTCACAATCCTCAAAGAAAACGTTGGCTCGAATTATTCCTTGACTGAATAAAATAGTTTAGCCACGCATGGCCACAATAACAACTAAGATAAAAATATAAAAGCTGGAAATTCTCAAGAGAAAAATTAAGAACTAGAACAAAGAGTAAAACCTAAGATGTCTAAACAATAAAATAACGGGTATATATAGGGTTCAAACCCTAAATCCAAATCCTAATAGAGCTAGGATAATTATTTGGCAAACCCTAATAGTTGTAGGCAAGTAGAGAATTTGCTTCCAAGTCGAACTCTTGCCATATCAACCTCTTCCTTTTCCAATCCCGCGTAGGATTTTCAGCTCCTAAGGCGTGATCACGCCTTGCGCGATAAACATGATTATTTCCAAATTTAACCTTTCAGCTTCCTTGTACGACATTCCTCTGTACTTTTTACCACCTTTTGGCTCGTTTTTAGCTCCTTTTCATCAAGTTTTACCTATAGCAAGTAACAATTAACTTTTGTGAAATTTTAACCCATTTAAGATCCAAAATTAATCGAAATAAGCATCATTGGGGCCTGAAATTAGGTAAAAATAACATACTATCAAGCATTATGAGAAATAAAAACAGAGGGGCACAAGTCACTTGGCTAGCTTGATGCTACTCAAATGGTTGGTGCCATACTATTCCCTAGTGGCCCCAAAAATTACACTTACAAACATTACAATCAATTCAATAGTATTTTAAAACAATCACATTCGTACTAGTGGCAGCAAAATGGGATAGGAATCGTAGGTCCAATTCAACCCACATATTTGAATTGGGTTTGGTTTAGTTGGGTTTGGTTGAGTTGGGTTGGATTGGGTCTAATATATTTTAAAGTAGGTTAAGTTGGTTTGGGTTGGATCTTATTTGATTGATGTTGATAATAGGTGGTAGATGGTTTGATGATGGATTGATAACGGGTTGTAAATGGGGTATCCCATAAACAATATATATATATATATATATATATATAGTTTATCTAATTTCAATTTATTTTAACATTTTAAAATCATTTAAAGAGTATATGAACTAATAATTTAGGTTTTTCTTTTTTCTTTTTTACCTTAATTAAACATATAATAATCATGCATTGAATCGCTTGAGAAAAATATCAAACTCATTTACAACCCACCTCCAACTCATTTACAACCCACCACATCTTCAATCCACTTTTTAAAATCCATCTTTAATCCAACCCACTATAACTCAACCCAATCCGCCCAATTGCCACCTCTAATTCATACACAAGTAGATAAAATAATGCACCAAGCCAATATAAATAGCAATCCAATCACGACAAGGCGAGATAAAATTTACATTTAGCGATATTAACAACAATTCAATCATGATCAATAATGAAATACTAGTTAGGTGGGCATAATCGATGCGTGTGTAAAATAAAATATATATTTTTTATTATATATTTAAATTTTGAAAAATTAAATTATATATCCAATATATTTTTATATGAATAAAAACTTTTAGTATTTTTAATTTAAGATAAATTTTCAAAAATTAAAATAAGCTAAAAATACATGGCTGAAAACTAATTGAAAAACAATTGCATACGAGAATTAACAGTTACTTGACAATATGAGAGAGAAGAGATTGATAAATAACAAAAAGGAAAAAAAAAATCACCTTGACTAGTTTTCTACATAGGATTCCAATAGGGAAGGCAAACAGGTCGGGTCTGATACGGGTTTGGCCAACCCGAGACCCGACCCGTGAGAATTGTTTGGGCCCTAGACCCATCCCAGACCCAACCTGTCCTGGACCCCACCCAACCCGAACCCGCCTTGAACCCAAACCAGGCGGGTTGGACCCGTTGAACCCGTCGGGCTCCTCAACGAATCCCAACCTGCAAAACCCGCCCTGCGTAGCCGCCAAACCCGCCCTAATAATTCAAATTTCTATTTTTTAACAAATTTCTTTGAAACAAAAATTTTAAATTGTACAAATAAATAATTAACTCTTTTTATTTTAGGATAGAATGATAAACATTATATAAAACTATATTATTTTGATAAAATGTTCTATTTGGTTGAAAGAGACAATTCAAATATATGAAGAAAAAAAATATAATAACTCACGAAGGAAAATAAGAAAAAGAACAAATCGACCAAACAAAACCAAATTCATGAAGCAATATATAGAGATAGATGAGAATAAATAATATTTAAATTACCTTATAGGGTAATTTGCAGTTTGAATCTTAAGATTATTCAACGAAAAAAGCATAATGCACTCTCAAACATAGAAAAAAAAGCATTATTAATTATATTTATATATTATAAATATATTAAATATATAAATATTTAATTTTATCCTAAAGCACTCTCAAACATAAAAAACTTCTTATTTTTTTAAATTTATTTATTTATTTATATATTATAATAATATTAAATATATACATATATACGGTTCGGGTTTGGATCTAGGTCGGGTTTAAGTGGACCCGAATCCGGATGGCTCCAAAATTTTGGACCCACAATCCATCCCAAGACCCGTTCCACGGGTATAAACCCACCTCTAACGGGTCCGGACCCATTGCCATCCTTAGATTCCAACGCATATATGTTAGGTATCATCGCAAAATGCCAAACTTTTGGTAGGTTGAGGACTTTTGTGGAATATTTGGTTACAGATATCAATGACTTTTATGTAGCTCTTGGTAGGGCCGCGTGGGTCAAGATGAGTTCAAAATCTTTATTGGTAGTGGCCTTGTAGTGCGGGAAACACATGTATTAATTGAAAGGATTTGTTTAGACTATGTTTATAATAAGAATTTTGATTAAAATAAAAAAAAAAAAAAGAAAGAAAGGATAGAACAAAATAAAAATAAAAATAAAAATAAAAATAAAATATTATTATTTAAAATAATAAAAAAAAATCTTTCTATTTCTGACTAAAATTCAAAAACCAAATAAGGAGTTAATGTTTCAAGACTACCCAAAACATCTTGATTGTCGACGATTTTTACCAAGCACCTCGAATTTGCAGAATAGGGAACTTAAGCCGGGCGTTGTTGATGGAAAGTCAGAGTTTCAGGGGAGAAACTTGCAAAATAGTGGTTAGCACTCAACTAATTAAGTCAATAGTGAATTCGAAGAAAAATAAGAGAAAATATTAAATATCGCAGAGAAATAGGGTAAAATCAAGTGTGAGTTCTCAAGTGTATATATGAAGTTGAAAGATGTTCATTACCCACTTACCTTGGGGTCCAATACCTTTATATAGGCGTGCATTCAGTTAGTGCCCTCCTAATCTTATGCCAGCAGCCTTCCCCCAAGTCTTTAATTGTTTCGATAGTTTACTTACATATTTGAGATAATGTGAACGGGGCAAGGTGATAGCTATATTACATATATATATACATATATATATATACACACACATATATATACACATACATACACATAAAGTTTAATACAATTAGTGAAGTTGAGGCCGCAAAATTCTAAGGTCTTGAGTTTGATTTTTTCACCAATGTATGTATGAATCTTTATTCTACTATTATAATAGCTTCTTATTATGTTGTAATAGCAATTTAAAGTAGTTTGATACTTCATGAGTCATTGCTATCATTCAATGATATTGATATTTACTACAATGGAGCAGGCTTTTAGAGACAGAGTTAAGATACAGATTTAGATTGGTAACAAAAGTTTATTAATCAAACTCGCATTTATAAACGGATATGCATTTAATAAGATAAAATTACTATATCAAAGAAGAAATTCTGAAATTTTTATCTACTTGACAAAATTCAATTAGAATTAAATTAATTAGATAAAATAACGATGCATTGAGAATTTATTTTGAATCGGATTCACAAAAATTTTGTAATTTTTTTAATTATGTTTTGAGACGGAAAATATTTGTCTCTGAAGCTATATTTTTGTTAGAATAAAAATGTAAAATTTAGAAACAAATACTATATATATATATATATACATATATATTTCTCTGAATTTATAATTTTTTTTAGAAAAATGCAATATTAATTATAGTTTAGAGATTGATATAATATCCATCTATGAAATTGTTATTTCTTTTAAAGAAAAAAAATGTGACATTAATTAAGTTTGAATAGTAGAATAAAAAAATGTAACGTTCAGAGACAAACAATATATATGTCTCTGAATTTATTATTTTTCTAAAAATGTGATATTAACTAAGACCATAGACGGATATGATATCCGTCTGTAAAATTGTAATTTTTCAATTGAGACGTACTCTATCAATTGTTTGTTTATTCGGTTAGAGACCAATGTAAGAGCAATATTAAATTAATAGGGCATCATCAATATTACATCATCATCATTAGTAGTAGTAGGTAACAACTAAAGGGGATTACCGGCTATTATCATGAATAAATGACTGTCAAATTGCTAAAAATTCTACAATTTTTATGATTATCTTCCCATAATATTCGAATGTATGAATAATTAAATATATACGTTCGTTGTCTGCACACATTCTGTGAACTTAACGAATAATATTTCATCTTATGAAATATGTATTATATTTATCTAAAAGTTATAATATATAAAAAAAAATTATTGATACAACACATCAAAGTCAATTATAATTATTAATTGAATATTATATAAATAAAAAATTAACTTGTAATACTTTATAAAGATATTAATAATTATATAAATAATTATATATGATTTATCTTATGGTTATTAATAAGATATTTTAATGATAAAATTTAAATAATATTTTATTAGTAATATAAATAAAAACACAATTTATATGAAAATAATATCATAAATAAGTCACAGTTTTACATCCCAAATATATTTTTCACATCTGTATTATACTTATGTTTTAACTAATCTGTATATTATCCATTTTCATACTATTGAATCAATTTTTTTTCACCATAATTTTGAAAATATTTTACAATACATACGTACGTATTAATTTTCGAATAATACCATCTTCATATTTAACTAACTAAAAGTTTCCTTTCAAAGTCAATAATGGTAGCTAGTAGTAAAACATGACATGATTCACACATTTATAAGGTAGAGTAAGACTCGGCATCTCCAGCCTGCTAATGTAAATTAAGTTTTAGGCCCATGGTTTCTTACCAAGATTTTACATCGAGATTTTGACGATAACTGAACATTGAGATTTGAGAGTGAGGCTTCTTCTTCCTTTTTTTTTTTTAAAGTAAAACGATTGAATTTCTTAAGCTGAACAAATATATGTCCTATTTGATCGCATGACGAATGAAAATTTTTGGTAATCAAATGTGTGGCTATAGTAATACTAGATCGACAAATATATAACTTCCTCTCAAACTACACGTAATCTTTTATTCTAAATCGTGTTTCATCTATTATTCTAATCCATGAATATATGTCAAGTATAAACATCTTAGGCCAAGTATACAATTAAAGAAGTAATTTTATACCCATGACATAAATATAAATTATGAAATAAAAAATAAAACACCATTTTGGAATAAAAAATCATATCCAACCCAAACTAAAATGTAGATAGAGTAACAATTGTAAGTACATGACGCTAGAAAACAGAGTTGTGAGGTGTCTCACGACATGTAATACTTACAAACCATACTAATCTTGCGACTGTGGAGTTGGAAGGACAAATCCTATACAACAAAACAAGCGCTAAAAGATAATGAACAAAAAAAAAAAATTAAGGTGCGCAAAAGGAGTATGTTTTAATTTAAAAGCTCAATCAAATGAAGAACTCTTTTGCTACCTTAGAAAGTTGAGACACTTAAGCTAGATCTTCAAGAGGAAAAACAGAGAGCTCCAGTCTGCTTCCATGGGTTTGTTGTATCGCGTCACGAATTTTCTTGGCAGAAGCAGCAGCTGATTTGGTCGTACGGTACAAGTATGTTTCCCTGAGGCTTAATACATCTACAAGGCTAAAAGGAAGTTCTTCAAGTTCCTCACAGTTTCTCAGCTTAAGATATTGGAGCTTCGGAAAGTGACCATGTGAAGCCTCCCACACAACCAGGTCGGAGAATTCGACTTGCAGGACTTGAAGTTGAAGAAAACCATTCTGATCAGCTGCTTCCCAGCGCTCTCCCATGAATGCACCATTTTTAAGTTTGAGCATTTTGAGGTTCTCCAACAATCCGAGGATAGACATATGTTTCCAACTTAGAGAAGTGTACGATAGTGTCAGGCTCATCAAATTCGGTGGAAATTTGTTAGCCGGAGGAAGGTCACGCAACTTAATCTCCGTGGCGTCATTCAACAGTGTCAATTTTTCGAGGCGCCCCAATTTTTGCAAACCATCAAACGGGCTAGATCCACACATGTCATCTATTAGCGAGGCAAGTCGCCCCCTGATGCCCAATTTCTTTAGGTTAGTTGCCCTTTCAAACACTTCAGTGCAACTTTCGGGTGATATATTGGCAAGTGTTTGGATGTTTTCGCATGTATTAGTAGTACATGCTTCCCCCGTACTCTTTGCCAGGATGATTGATGCATTGCTCTGTAGGTGCCTCAATTGAATCATTTTCCATATATCCGCTTTGATTTTCAAGATATGCGATCTTGTATAAACTACAAGAGTTTGTAGATTCCACATCCCAGAGATTTCTTCAGGAAGAACCTTGAAATCGCTGAACAGGGTGATGTATCTCAAATGGACCAACTGGGTTAAGTAAAATGGGAATCTAGTGAATATGATGGGCTTGGCTTCCAACACTCTTAGCAAATTGAAGGCATCCGGGATGGACGGAACATGTTCTGCAGGTAGCTCGATGGTTTCGTCCTGTGAGGAATGCAAAAACGTACGGACGTACGGACTGTAAGGTTGTGATGAGATGAACCTCAGAACATCAGAATGAATAGAAACACGGCGATACTTTTGTAATTCAGAACTCGAAGTTTCGGAAACTCCCTCTTCGTCAGAGTGTTGTAGTTCTAGAAAAAGATATTCTCGAGCTTTACTCAGACAGAAATCCCGTATGAAGTCATGAATGCGGCATGTTTTGATTCTACCAGTGGTGCTCACTTTGTCAATCATGACAAGGTTTCTGTCAATGAGATCCTCCAAATACTCCTCCGCAGTTTCCTCCAAGCTTACCCCTGGTTTTACTTGTATGAAGCCCTCTGCGATCCATAGGAGGAGCAATCTTCGGACTGGGATAGCAAAATCTTCAGGAAACAACTGGAGATACAGAAAGCAGGGTCGCAAATGATAAGGTAGCATGTTGTAACTCAGTTGAATGCCAATTGACATGAATTCATTAAGGCCTGGTTTTTGGTAGAGTCGTGTCAAAATATTTTTTATCCTGTTTATTTCATCCTCGGAAACTGCTTTCTTTAGAATTCCAGCAATCACCTTTATCATAAATGGCACACCGCTACATTTCTTAGTAATGCATTTTCCGAGCTTTTCCTGATTCGCAGTGATCTCGCGCACACCGAATGCCTCAGAGAGTAATAGTTTCCAACTTTCATCTTTAGTCAGGAAACGCAACTGGTGGGGATGTCTATAACCGTTTGCATAATATAACACGTCCCCAAAACGACAGGTTATCAATATTTTGCTCTTATTATTGCTCTTTGGAAAGGCAGCTTGCAGAGCATCCCAGGCCTCACGAGCCCACAAATCATCTAAAACAATCAAGAATTTTTCTTTCTCCAGACGCACGTGAAGTGTTTGTGCTGTCTCCTCAACAGTCTTGTAATTAATATCATCTGTTATCCAACTCAAGTCGCGCAGAATCCCGAGAAAGATGTCCTTTATCCTGTACCCTTCAGAGACATTAACCCATAGACGAATGGGGAATTCGTATTCGATTTTTGGATGACGAAAAACTTTCCTTGCTAGAGTTGTCTTGCCCAATCCGCCAACACCAACGATGGAGATAATGCCCAATTCCTCCGTTTCTTCCATCAAAGAATTTATTATCATATCAGCCTGATCTTCAATACCTACCACGTTGTCTTTCAAGAAGCCTGGAAACAACCATAGCAGAAGCCAGAGTGATTTCAGCTCAAGAGAACAAGAAGAAAGAGACAGATTAGAAGAAAAATTACACAAGGTAATAGCCAATACTCAATAGGTTCCCCCCACCCCCGCCTACATATGGTTTCAATTGTAAAGCATAATCATTTGAGATCCTCTATTTCAAACTGTATTTTATCTTCTATTTTATTGTATGGATCTACGCAAAATGTAAATATCCCAGGCGAAGTATATGATTAAGGAAATAATTTTATATACGTGACATGAGTATATGTTATGAAATAATAGACAAAACACCATTGTGCAATAGGAGATCTTACCCGAAATACAATATGTCAAAATTTGTTGTATTCAAACTTTCCATGGATGAGTCCTAGTTACCTAATTTTCTTCACACGAGATTCTCCATTAGAAATTGTGTTTCATCTTTTATTTCAATACATGAATATACGCCAAGTGTAAAGATTCCCAGCCAAATGTATGATTAAAGAAGTAATTTTATACAGTGGCATAAATGTGAATTATGCAATAAGAGATAAAAAATCAATTTACAGTAAAATATCCTATCCGAATTTTCTTGGCCCCATGAATATACCAATTCCCAGTACTTTCGCATACCTATACTATTGTGCCGCATTGAGGTATCATAATTTTAGGAAAAAAGTCTCAATTTCAGTCTTTTTCCAAACGTTATATTTTAAAGAGGCAAAGTGCAATTATTCCATTTTTATACTGATCCTTAGATCTCTTCCAATAAAAATTAATTGTCTGGATATATTTTTAAATATACTTCAATACACACACACACACACACATATATATATATATATCTTTTTCCATCACTCCTCCCACTGCCCACCCCAACCTAGAACACACTGTGCACACAGTCACTCTTAAATTGACCACTTAAATATAGTTAAATCTCGAAATTGAATTGAAATTTAAGTATTTATCCATAATGTAAGAACTTCAAATATGTAGAAAGTGTGAGGAAGACGACTGGAGGTGGCGAAACGAGGATTGAGAACCATACGCCAAGTGTTATTTTGTCGTCGTAGTTGCTCCACCCTCGGCCATCATATCTCACATTTTTTTCCATGATTGAAATTCTCACACCATGATCAAGCTGAATTTTTGTTCAATTTTGAGAAGTAACTCAATTTTAATGATCACTTTTTAAGTGTGTGCAATGTGTGTTTTGTTGTATTTCCTAGGTGTTGTTGGGGTAGGAGTACTACCACAAAAACAGGGTTGAGTGACCGCGCCATCTGCCACTAATCCTAAGGATTATCAGCGACCAATTAATGACTGTGGCGTACGGTAACAAAAACCCTCGTCATAAACTGATATTAGTGACCGCAAAATAAGGCGATCGCAACTTAGTGACTGAATGTACTGTCACTAATGTCAAATAACGCAGTCAATAATTATGTCTTGCAAATTAATAAGCCGTCAGTAGTAGTGACCGATATCACAGTCAGTAAGTCGGTCCCTGACAGTGAGCAAGCCTAGATTTGTATTGTAAAATATAATTCACACTAGATATTAATTTCAACAAATCATATAGCCAAAAAATGAAGCGAAATACACCACAAATTCAATTTCCCATTAGTACAAAATCGTAATTCAAATCAACTCCTTTGGTTTAAATCACCAAGTCCAAACATGAATTCTTGAATTCTAATCTTAATCCAAATTTATTCAATCTGAAGTAGCAATATAAAAATAAAAGTGAAGAAACATGAGATTTAACTTGTCACCCCCGTTTTTGTGCATCAGAGGAACCGTCGAGTGTACAGTCATTGTCAAGTTGACATATAAATTATCAGTCATAGTTGCCTTACACATGGAACCAACCAAAACAATTGGTTGCAATTTAAGTGGTGGAAGATGAAGGGTGTGGCGGATCGATTGAAAAATGGCCAGAAAAAGAGGATTTCATGGCCGCGGAGTTGGGCGTGGAAGGAGGTAGGGAAAGAATATAATAAAAGGGATTCCAAATCATAATAAAACATCTATTTAGTGGATTTTATCCTTATTTATTCAAATGAATTGCAAGAGAGACTTCTATTTAAGCAAATTCAAACGAAAAATCACAAAATTCCTAACTTTTCATGCAATGTTAGCGTTGATGGCCCGATTCCGGTCAAATTTTATGCCACGCCAGCTTCAATAACTGGAGAATGACAAAATTAAATTAAAATTGAAATGTTTTAAAGAATTAAAGAACTAAAATTGAAAAATAAAAGCAAAACTTAACGGACCAAAATTGCATTTTTTTTTTCAACTAAAAATATATAAATCCGTATATATGTGCCAAAAAAAATTCCAAGATTATGTGTGACGTTTTTACCTTATTTTGTTCTTGATTCTTTCTTTCGGTATGTGTGTTGGATGGGGCTTCGATTTGCAAGGTGACAAAATCATCAATCCGCTTCTGATCATATATCTTTTCCACCTCCGCTGCAATTAACTCAACCTGTTGAACCATACCGAGAAGCTTCGCCGGCGCATCGAAAGATCTCTTGAAGTAACTCTCGAGCTCCTCCTCGGCCGCCAGGCTCGCCACAGCATCTACCGCGTCTTCTGCTTGGTAAACGACTTCCCCGATCTGCCTACCCAATTTTTCCAGATCGGAGTTTGTTGTTGCATTCTTGAGGAATCGTTTGAACAGACACAGATTCTTCTCGAGGATCGTAATCTGGTTCTTGGTATGATCGGAGATGAGGTGGGCCTGATAGAGCTGTAGATGTTTTAGGTTTTCTTGTAGGAATTCCACAGCAGCATTCTCCATCTCTGCGCTTGTACGCGTCTCCCTGTGTATTGTGTGGACAGATAATCAAAAGCTACTATATGTTAGAGAGTGTGGCTGGGCAGCTTTTAAAAAGATCTTATAAGCTAAGCTCATAAAAATATTTTATAAACTATTTGAGAGTTTATAAATTTTTTAAAAATATTTAATAAATTTTTTAATAAAAAATTTTATAAATTTTAAAAATAAATTGTCAGGAGTTTATAAACTTCGAAAAAAAAATAGATTTCTTTCAATTTTTTTTTTCAAATAGCTTAAAAGCTGGCTAATGCTAAAAGATAAAATAATATAAATTTATTTATTTTTTTTCAAGATTATATTTCTACTATCACAAAAAATATTTATTTACATGAAATTAATTTAATTTTATTTTTTTGGAATCATCATTATACTTAAAAAAATATATAAACTTTAATTTTGACCAAATAAAATTATAATTTATCAGCTCCAAAAACATCTTATAAGCGATATCGTCTTATTTTATCCAAACACTTTAAAAACTTATTTTTAAAATAAAATGTAGGAGCTTATCAGCTTCAAAAATATCTTATAAGCTCTATGAGCTTATAAACTCCCTAAAATAAACTTAGCCAAACACTCTCTTAGTTGTTGGGATTGAAATTGAAGGGCAAAAAAGGTTAAAATACACATGGCATCCACGTACTATGATATAGATAACATTTACCTCATTGTATTTTATAAACAATCACTTATCAGAAACAATTTTTATTCTACTCTTTTTAAATTTTTAAAATTTTAAAATAACTTATTTTTTTAAAAGTCTTTTAAAAATATTCTAAATTATTTTTTTCAAACCTTGATTTTACTGTTTATGTGAACCGGCATATTTTCTTAAAAATCCAAATTTTAGCCTTTATTTCACTAAAATCCTTCCTAAAATATTTTGGATCATTTTAGTACATTTTACCTATTAAAATTTCTTTAAAAACATGTTACAATAGTAAAACTCACAACCATCCTTATTTACATTGTCTAAACCTAAATCTTAAATTTTTAATTACTTATTAATTTTTCTTAAATTCATAATGTTAAATCAAATAAAACCCCCCGTCTAAAATTGGTATCAGAGCCATAAATATCAATAAAAATTTATAAATTATGGAATATTTAGAATTATTAAAGTTATCAATCATAAATCGTTTGATAATTAAAGAGCTAGTTATTTATTTTCAAGAAATAAATGATAAAGTATTTAGTGATTAAATTTTGAGTTATTATCTTGTGATTTCTCATGAGATGAAATTGATTGGTAGTTACCTTCACCATAAAAAGTCAACTATTTCAACACATTAAAAGGTTCCAAAAGGTTGAAAAAAACTACAAAATTCTGATGTCCCTAGATAATACCGCCAAGGAATATAAATAAGATAGAGTAAGAGAATTGTACTATAGAAAGTTAAAGGCTTATAAACACATAGAGCAGTAATGATTCTACTTAACAATGCCTAATTATACATTTCATAGGCTTCGAGTAGAATTGTATCTATATCAAAAAGAGTTGGATTTTATTTTAAGAAAGTCAGCTTATCATAGAGGAGATACTTTTAGAATTTGTATTTTGAAAAACAAAATAAAACAAATAAATGAGGGTCTTAATGTTATAAGCCAAGCATTAAAACAAATAAACATCTTAAACGATGGATACATAGTATAAATCTAACTTTGAGTTTAAACATAATTCTCGAAGAATATAATCGAGAATATGAACTCATTAAAGTAGAAGAGAATAAAGTAAAAGTACAAAGTTGCAAACAAAAGATAAAAGTTACCCAACAAAATGCTCAAATATATTGGAATAGATATAAAAAATACAAATGAATAAAATAAATAAAAATATTGAAAAATTAAATACAGGAATGAATAAAATACTTGAATTACTATATGTTCTAAGCCAAGAACATAAAAAATTAAAAACAGAGGTTCAAATCTTAAAGATTTGTAATTTAAACGTTGAAGATTTAATAAAGACTACTTATCTTAAGAAAAATAAATTCAACAAGAAAATAAAAGAAAGAGAAATTATAATAAAGCCAGTAAAAACTGTTAAAGAAACAGTGCATCCAAATTCCTTTGATGCATATATGATTAATGTTAAATTACCTAAAATACTAGCTCACGAAGAAGCCCTTAAAAAGGAAGAAAAGGGTAAAGATATTGCTACATCATTTAATCCACTTAAAGAACAAAATTCTGAATCTGAGACAGATAAAGATGAATCAAATTAATAAATTAATTGATCAATTTGAAAAGATAGATCTTTCTGAAATAGAGGAATACAAAATATTAGTTAACACTAATAATACAACTGGAGGCCCAAGTGGTACAATAAAATTAGAAGATATGGAAATAGAAGAATCAGAAATGATGCATATTCCTAAATATAGAATGCAATATTATGATCATATAAAGAATAATAAATATCATAAACAAATAGATAAATTCACTCCTGATAATAATTATAGTGAACCAATAAATCATGAAGGTTCTAAATTAAATATAGATTGCAAAAAAAATACTAAAAAAATCATAATTTCATGGGAAAATACGATGAAAGTTTTCTTTTTATATAACATCGATGATACATGGACATCAAATAGACAAATAGGTTATTCAATTGCTACATTTGATGGTATTGTTTTCAATTGATGGCAAGGATTAACTGAAAATATTAAAGCTTTAATAAAAAGAAATGTACAAACTAAATTAATAGATAGTACTGATAAAGGAATTGAAACCTTAGTTGCCTATCTTTTTAGTGAATTTCTAGGATAAAATTGGCATGACCCTGATAAAGAAAATTCTAAAGAAAAAGAAGCAGCAAGAACTAACATAATAAATCTTAGAATTTGTAGCATGAAGAATTTAAAACAATATACATGTGAATTTAAAGAATATTATTATACACAATATTATAGTAATGACGATCAGAGTATATATCCACATATGTACGTTTTATAACTTCCACATCCTTGGAATAAATATATAATGAATAAATGGAAGGAAGAAAATAAAAATTCAACTTCAATTCTAGGAAGAGGATTAGCTTCCTCTTTTCAGAGTTAAGTAAATTATGTAAATCTCAAGATTTATATAGAAAAAAACTAAAACATTTTCACTTTTATATTGTAATAAATTTGAGGTACCCAGTCAATGGGAACACAATAAAGAAAGAATTAATAAACAGAAAAAAAAAAGTTTCATAAAAAGAAGTATAAAAAATATAATAATTTTCAAAAGAAAAATATAAAACCAAAAAGAAGATATTTTAAAAGAAAACCTAACTATAAAAGAAATAAAAAACTTTCACAATGCCAATATTAGAATTGTGGAGAAATTGAATATAAATCACCATAATGTAAAAAACCTAAGTATAGAAGCTAAATTTATATAACTTCAAGATGAATTATCTGAAATTGAAGAAGAGAAATACTCTAGTAATTCTGAAAATGAATAAAAATATAATTGAAAATGAAGATTCAGATAAGGAAGTAGAAATTTATGAAGGATCAGAAGGTTATGCTAAACGAATAACCTTTGATCAAGAAACTTTAATAAAAATAAAAGGTTTAAAACTTGATACAATTAACCCTACCAAAAGTATTCTAAAGTCTCTTAGTGACTTAATAAAAAGAGAAAAGATAAATATTTATGATTATCATGCAGTTGAAAAATCTATAAATGTTGAACACACTAAAGGGCAAATTAGATTAAATTTGTTTACTAAATCCTCAATAAATCAAGTTTTAAATAAAATCAAAAATAAAGAAGTAAGAATGAAGATACAATATGCTTATCTTGGTAGGATTCAAATCCTAGTTAAAGCTTTATTTAGATATGGAATAGATAATCCTATGGTTATTTCACTTCATGACCAAAGGTTTATAGATGCTAAAAATAGTCATTTGGGAACTGTTGAAGAAAATTTAATATATTCACAATTTCGTTTTGATTGTTATCCAAAATATAGTGTTGATATAAATGATCAGAATATAAATGATACTTTAAGTTTACACTTTCAACTTTTAAAAGATTTTAAACTTAAAGATAAAAGTCAAGCATTTACTTTTTATTATAGAGCAATTTATGCTTTTACTAATAATAATTACGGTAAAATATATCAAGATAAATCATATATTGAAATCGATAATGAATGTCGGGATATAACAACAATAAAGTTATCAATGATAGAAGAAATTAAAGAAATAAAAGATTATGAAATTAAAATAAATAGAAATTCAATTTAGAATATGGATCTAGTAGTGATATGATACAACAAATAGATTTTGAAAAAAATTCTATATCTAGAAAAAAGTGTTAGTAAGTTACCACTTACTAATGTTGAATTCAAAAGACAAGACATAACCGATACAATAGTTATAAATGGTAAATATTTTAATGGTTAAGAATATATTGAAGAACCAAATATATTAATTAATACAGGATCTAGTGGCAATCACCTTGCAAAACATAAAAATAAAGGTTTAATTGCAAAGGTTGCTTCTACAATATTTTAGTATAAAAACTTTAAAAGTCAATTAATAACTTGTGATCAAGAGGTACAAGTTTCAATAATTTTTGAAGATTTAAGAATAATTGTACCTTGTTACATAGATAGTGATATGGCCGGAGACTATTACGATATAATTTTGGGTAATAGTTTCTTAAATCAATGTGATTATTATAAATAGAGAAACATAGTGTTACACTACAAATTGAAAATATAAAAATCTTTTGTAAAAAATATGAAGGGAATTAATTTTTCTTTGAGTGTCTTTGTACAAATAACAATACACTACAGAAAAAATGCCGGATTCCGACGGAATTATTTCGTGGAAAATTTTCCCCCGAAATTTTTATTTTTTTTAAAACCGAGGGGTAATCCGGGGGAAAATTTCTCCCGTTTTTTTTTTAAATTTTTTAAATTAAAAATTGGAGGAAATTCCGGGGGAAAATTTCCCCCGATTTTTTTTGAATTTTTTTTATTGAAAATCGGGGGAAATTCCGGGGGAAATTTCCCCCAGTTTTTTTTTTGAATTTTTTAAATTAAAAACTGGGGGAAATTCCGGGGGAAAATTTCCCCTGATTTTTTTTTTTTGAATTTTTTAAATTAAAAATCGGGTGAAATTCCAGGAAAAAATTTCCCCCGATTTTTTTTTATAATTTTTTTAATTAAAAACTTAATATTAATATATAATAGGTAAAACAATAAACAAAGTTGGAAGTAGCTTAATGGCAATGTATTAGTCTTGCATCCAAGAGGTCCCAAGTTCGAGTCCATACAAGAGCAAAAATTTCTTTTTTTTTTTTAAATTAAAACCGAGGGAAAATTTCCCCCGATTTTTTTTTTTAATTTTTTTTAAAAAATCGGGGGAAATCCGGGGGAAATTTCTCCCGTTTTTTTTTTAATTTTTTTTAATTAAAAACACAATATTAATATATAATCGGTAAAACAATAAACAAAGTTGGAAGTAGCTCAATGACAAGGTATTAGTCTTGCATCCAAGAGGTCTCAAATTCGAGTCCATACAAGAGCAAAATTTTAATTTTTTTTTTAAATTAAAACCGGGGGAAATTCCGTGGGAAAATTTCCCCCGATTTTTTTTTTGAATTTTTTTTTAAAAAAAAGGGGGGAAATCCGAGGGAAATTTCCCCCGATTTTTTTAAATTTTTTTTAATTAAAAACGTAATATTAATATATAATAGGCAAAACAATAAACAAAGTTGGAAGTAGTTCAATGGCAAAGTATTAGTCTTGTATCTAAGAGGTCCCAAGTTCGAGTTCGTACAAGAGCAAAAAAATTTTTTTAAAAATTAAAAATACTCTTTGGGGAAATATATTTATATAATATAAATACTATCTTTGAACTATTATTATTTATACTATCTTTTAATTATGTATATAATATACTTATAGGTATGCATATGTCTATATATTATATATATGTTCATATAGTATATAGACTATATATATTTATATAATATCAATACTATCTTTGAACTATTATTATTTATACTATCTTTTAATTATGTATATAATATACTTATAGGTATGCATATGTCTATATATTATATATATGTTCATATAGTATATAGACTATATATATTTATATAATATCAATACTATCTTTGAACTATTATTATTTATACTATCTTTTAATTATGTATATAATATACTTATAGGTATGCATATGTCTATATATTATATATATGTTCATATAGTATATAGAATACATATATTTATATAATATCAATACTATCTTTTAACTATTATTATTTATACTATCTTTTAATTATGTATATAATATACTTATAGGTATACATATGTCTATATAGTATATATATGTTCATATAGTATATAGAATATATATATTTATATAATATCAATACTATCTTTGAACTATTATTATTTATACTATCTTTTAATTATGTATATAATATACTTATAGGTATGCATATGTCTATATATTATATATGTGTTCATATAGTATATAGAATATATATATTTATATAATATCAATACTATCTTTTAACTATTATTATTTATACTATCTTTTAATTATGTATAGAATATACTTATGGGTATACATATGTCTATATAGTATATATTTTTTCATATAGGATATAGAAAATATATTTATATAATATCAATACTATCTTTTAACTATTATTAATTATATTATCTTTTAATTATGTATATAATATACTTATAGGTATACATATGTCTATATAGTATATAGAATCTATATGTTTATATAATATCAATACTATCTTTTAACTATTATTATTTATACTATCTTTTAATTATGTATATAATATACTTATAGGTATACATATGTCTATATAGTATATATTTTTTCATATAGGATATAGAAAATATATTTATATAATATCAATACTATCTTTTAACTATTATTATTTATACTATCTTTTAATTATGTATATAATATACTTATAGGTATACATATGTCTATATGGTATATATATCTATATAGTATATAGAATATGTATGTTTATATTGTATCAAACTATATTTTAACTGTTATTATTTATACTAGATTTTAGTATCTATAACACATGTGTTTATATAGTATAAATACTATATTTTAATTATTTATAATACATTTATTTTGTTTTTTAAAATTGAAAGAAAGAATGTTAAAATAAGATTAATCAAATACATATATAATAAATATAAAACAAGACAAAATAAAACACAACTTCCAGCAATAGCCTGGTGGTGAAGGGTTGGTCATCCAACCTTGAGGTCACGAGTTCGAATTCCATCAATTACAAATATTTGCATATTTTGGGAGTTACTATTCCAGCGGCGGCTGAAGCAGCGGCGGCAGTCCGGCGGGCGGCGGCGGAGGCGGTCCGGCGGCTGGGTGGACCGGCGGAAATTTCCGGCGGAAAATTCCAGCGGAATTCCAGCGAAAAGCAGAAGTCCGGGGCCATTTTTTCCGGCGGACACGATTCCGCCGGATTTAGCGTTTTTCGGCAAAAATTCCGCCGGATTTCCGCCGGAAATTTCCCCCGATTTTGGCCTTTTTCCTGTAGTGATACAAGATACTAATATAACATGTGCTTTAATAGACAAAGGTTCAGAAATAACTTTGTTTAAATCCTTTCTCTATACTAGATGTCAAGAGAATGGTAATATAAAAATAAAAGGTGTTACGGGTCAAGACGAACATATTAATAAAAAGGCAGATAAAGTAAATGTTATATTAGAAAGTAAAATTATTACCATAAATACTATATATGAATATAACTCACTTGAAACTGATATATTATTCGGAAATAATTTCCTACAATAATTTCAATTTTATTCACAGAATCTTTGTTCTGTCATCCTAAACACTAAATGTAATCATTATTTAAAATTACCAAGAATAAATGAGCTATTTAGAGTTCAGCCAGCGAAGCTTGGCGGACCGTATGATAAAGTTTTGATAAAAATACATAATATAAGAATAAAAAGGATAACTCTTGAAGATATAATAAAACAGATAAAAGAAAATTATAATGATCATCCTCTAGCTTTTTATTAGGAGTCAGATTTACAGGCAAAAATAAAGTTAACTGAAAATATAGTTTTAAAAGAAAGATCCATGTTATATACAGAAAAGGATAGAAAGTAATTTGATAAAAAAATAAATGAATTATTTTATAAAAATCCACCTTGAATTAGAAGGAGTAATAGTCCTTTTAGTAGCCCAACTTTCATGGTTGAAAATGAAGCTGAGAAAAAATGGGAAAACCTAAAATGGTAATAAATTATAAAAGACTAAATCACTTTACTAGGTCAGATAGTTATTATCTCCCTAATAAAAAAGTTTTACTAAACCTAGTTAAACGAAAGAAATATTATTCTAAATTTGATTGTAGGGTTTTGGCAAATAAAAATGGAACCTGAAAGTATACAATATACAACATTTAATTCTTCCTAAGGACAGTTCGAATATTTAGTTATGCTATTTGGATTAAAAAAATGTACCTTCTATATATCAAAGAAGAATGGATAAAATTTTTAATACATATAAAGATTTTCTTGTTGTTCATGTTGATGATGTTTTAATTGCTTCTAATACTTTAGAAAAACATAAAATTCACCTACTACAATTTGCTAAAACTTGTAAAGAAAATGGTGTAGTCTTATCTAAGAGAAAGGCTATAATTTGTTAAGAAGAAATTGAATTTTTAGGGATAAAATTAAATAAAGACGGAATTAAACTTGAACTCCATATATCTAAGAAAATTTGCGAATTTCCTGATAAATTGGAAAATAGGAATCAAATTGAAAATTTTCTTGGTTGTTTAAATTATGCTGAAGGATTCATGATAAATCTGGCTAAAAAGAAGCATGAGATACAAAAATTACTTCGAAAAAATAATACTAAAGAATGGAGTAATCAACATATAGAGATTGTTAAAAATTTAAAAGAAAAAAGTAAAATTTTGCCTGAATTAAAACTTTCTGATGAAAATGATAAATTAGTTATACAAATGGATGCTTCAGATCTTTATTGGGCAGTATTATTTAAAACTGATCTCAATGAGATTTGCAGGTATACAAGTGGTACTTTCGGTCAAGCAGAAGTCAACTATACAACTCATGAGAAAGAACTTCCAACCTTTATAAAGGAATTAAAAAATTCTCTCTCTTTTTATATGAAAGACCTTTTAAAGTTCAAACCGATAATACCCAGTACAATCTTTAGTTTTCAATAAATTATCAAATACACCCCAATACAGAAGGCAACATAGATGGCAAGTTTTCCTGTCCTTTTATAGTTTCAAGATAGAGTATATAAAAGGTTAAAAAAATTTCCTAGCCGATTTCATTTCTAGAAATACAGAATTCGAAAAAAAATGAGTTCTCCAACTCTAAAATGGATGAGATGGGTGTGCATTTCTCTATAAATTTAAATAGAGTGATTGTATGCACTATACATGCAGCTAGTCCACTATCTAACGGTTGGTGGTAAAGACTTCTCAAATCCGTTGATGGGTGACAATTTCCCAAAATTTGTATTGATGATATAGATCATCTTATAACTTCTTATTTTTCTGCAGGAATAAATTTATAAAGAAAGATGGAACTTGAAGAGCTAAAGAATGAGATAGACGATATTGTCTTGGTTGGTCAAGACATTGTTGATGGTAATAAAGCTCTTAAAGATTTGATAGAATTCAATTTTAAAACAATAATAGATATTTCTCAAAAAGGACTTAGAAGAGCCCTTTTCCTTCAAGACAGTTTAGATTTGTTTCTTGAAGCTAGAAATAAAGAAAAAGAAAAAATGAATGATGCTAAAAATGAGAGTGATAAAAAGGAGATCAATAAAGGAAAAGATAAAACAGAGTCTTTTAGAAGTCAAGATAATAAACTATTATTTGATAAAAACTTTTTGGACTCTACGAAAAATAAAGGAAAAACTTCTAAATCTCAAGGTGATGTTGAAGTTATTGAAATAAAAATCAATAAATCTGGAAACTTCAACAGCAGGAGTTCCAATGAAGAATGTGTTCCTACAAATAAATGAGAAAGAGAATATAAAGAAGTTGCTGAAGAAGCCTATAGATTGGAGATATCCAGAACACTATTCTACTCTAAAGGATATAGTGTTCATCCACGAATTACAGTCATATTTGGAGCTGAGCCGCATAAAGTCTTTCAACTTGCAAACTATGGATTTCTAGATTTGCTATATGTTGGAAAGGATCTAAAGAAAATTTCTGAATTTGATGACCGCTTTAAATCCCAGGTCAGTCAAGTTGCTAGAAATATAGAAGTAGTACTCAAGTTCTATTCTATAGCCCTAGAAGTTGAGATGCGAATTTGGCATGAAGTCCAACATATGATCACCACAGATGTTATAAACACAAACTTAAAGATTGAAACTGGTATAAATTTTTTTTCGATCTTTCAAGTTCACTAGCTCATGGATCACAGAACGAAGAGCCATGGGAATTAAAGCCATTCAATCCATTGCTAAGTCTCTTTGGGAGCGACAATATAAAACTCTCATGCAGGCCGATAATTGGATTTTATTGAGAAAAGAAGGCCAAATAAAATCTCAACTTCTAAAAGAATTCCTTACTAAATTTATCAGACATGATTTCTTTTGCACAGAGTCTACAAGGAAGAAAGCTTGTAGAATGATTGGTTGCAGCAAATCATTATGTAAGCATTTACATCAGTGCAAGGAGTGACGGATGCCATGACGTCATTATCCACTTAAGCATTATGGCAGACAGCTGTGGGAGGCAACTTTTGACAAAAGAACATAAAGATAAAAGATTCCAGCGTATAAAGATTGGGACAACGGACGCCAAATAAAATTTTGAAGTCCGAATAGTTCATTTCGTTTTCTATAAATTGTGATTGTATTTTCATTTCTATATAGATCGAAAAAACTCAAACTGAATTCTCAATCTGAAAAATATCCATAGTATAGGAAACCAGCTTTGTTAAATCTTTGTAAACCCTCTTTAAAAAATGATTGCATAAATCCTTTTTGAAGAAAATAAAACCAATTTATTTTCACAAATATTCAAGTTTTTGACTTATAGAAATCTTTTAAGATTGTATTTCTCCTATTTTTCTAAAATTCTCTAACCCTACGAAGGTCGTAATGATTACACTGGACAACAACCTTTTGAAATCGTAAGTCCCGTGAAGCCAGGTGGGCCTTTGGGCTAAACTCAGTCAGGCTCGTCGAGGTGATTGAAGACGAGTCCAGAAGTAGGATTAAAGAATTGAAGACATTAAGGAGGTAATATACTTTTAAAAGATTTAAATAGTAAGATTTCTTTACTTGATGTTATGAAAATGTATAGCTTTAAAGTACTTCATCATTAATTATGAGAATTGTGCAAATGTATTATTGTTTGGATATATAAAAGTATATAAAAATGGGTAAAGATTTTGATATTATAAAAAATCAATTTAAAAGAAAAAACAATTATAAATAGAAAACAACAATTTTAAAAACACTAGAGGATTTACCTGAAAATTTAAGAATTCTTATTTCAACATATAATAATAAAGAAGATTATATTCTTGATTTCGTCAATAAAACTATAAATCAAGAAATTCTTAATAAATATATTAAAGATCTAGAACAACTAGACAAAGAACTAAAAGAACTTTGAGAAGAAGATAGAACATTAGAAAATTATATTCTTATGAATTGTAAAAATCTAGAATGAATAAAACTAATAAAATTCATATATTATGAAAAATGGGATCTACTTTACTTTTTTTAAATAGAAGGCATAAAACTATAAATAAATCTAAAGTTTGGATAATAAAGCAAATAAAGAAATTTTAAACAGTGAAATTACTATTCAAATAGTAAAATCACTATTCAAAAGGGGTCGAATGAAAAACCTTTTATAAAGAAGGGTATTTTGAAAATAAATTTGTAAAACTAGGATAATTTAAAAATTATTTCCACATATCTCTTGGCTAGTCAATGTACACAACAAAAAAAAAACGATCCTTTTCATTTTTGGCAGAAAATCCAAGGAATTTCAGCGAAAATTATAAAACAAACCAAATTATTTTTTGAATTATCAGCGGAATCTCGCTGAATGTTCCACCAGACATTAAGAAAAAAATAAAAAATACTAATTTTTAAATTTTGTGAAAACTTCATTGAAAAATAAAAAATATTAAAATTTCAAATTTCAGTGGAAAGGTCCACTGAAAATTTAAAAATTAAAAATATTAATTTTTAAATTTTTAGCGAAAAAAATCCGCAAAAAAAATTAAAAAATTTTAATTTTTCAATTTTTAATTAAAAAAAAGCAAAAGTAGTTTGCAAATATCAAAGAAAAAGTAAAATTAACCTTAATTTTTATTGTGTTGTTAAAATAAAAATATATAGGTCAAAAATATGAAAATCCCTTAAACAAAATCGTCGCTTACTCGCTTATAAGCATTTATAGAGATTAACCAACAGAGAAGTAATTAATGATTAATTTTATAATAATGAAACCCTAATTAAAATTGTTATATGCAAGTTGCAATGTATATAATATTTGTGTATAAACATAAAAATGATTAATTATTAATTTTATAATAATTAAACCTTGCATGTGGCGTGGGTCCAAACCCCAATGTTCACAAAACTTGGGTTCCCATTCGCGGATGGTACAGCTAAGAAAATATTTTAATTTAAAAAATATATAATTTCTGCTAAATTTTCAATGGATAATTTCGTCAAAAAATAATTTAATTTAAAAAATTGCAAAAAATTCCACGAAAAGAATCATTTAAACTTTCATCAGTAGCAGTTAAAAATCCACCAAAAAACAAAACCCCCTAAATTTAAAAGCGAAGTGCATTTATCCGATGAAATCATTCCGCCAAAATTTTGCGATTCCACCGGGCATCTACTGAAAAGACACAGTTTTTTATAGTGGTAAGATTCTTTTAAGTTGACAACAATACCCTTATTATAACATGTATATGTATATGTTCAAACTTATTTTAAATTCTTTTCTAAAAAATATTTTTTTAATTTTTCTTGTAGATTATATTTCAAGAATGACTTTTATTTTACTAATATATATTTTCTAAAAATATCAAAAGAAATATTTTTAGAACTTATTGTTAGTTAATTTAGAATAATTAATTTAAGTATTTTATTTTTGAAATGACGGTATTTTCATAGTTTTACGTGCAAGTTGCATTCATAAATTATAAGAATCTCATTATTTTAAAAATAAAGTATTTTGATCAATTATTCTAATTAATTAATATTAAATTGTGCTAAGACAATTGATTTGTTCTTTTAATTATTTATTCTTCCTTTTAGTTTATATTTATAAATCAATTTTACTTGAAAAATAAATATTTTTATATTAAAAAGTTGTTGGACATTCATGAAATCTTATGTAAAAAGAAAATAATCTAAGATAGATTTTTATGTTAGAATTTACAATTAAGACAATAAGATAAAAATATAATAAAAATATATACACACATATATATATTATACTAAGGTGCATTTTTATCAAATTAAAATGCATATATATTTTGTTTAATTAATTGAGGGGGTAAATGATGATCTTTAAAATATAGAGACTAAGTGTTGCATATATTACAGTACAAGAGTTGGAAGTGTATTTTATCCTTATATGAACCATGTGTGCAATAAGACTGTAAGGTTGCATTTGGTAGGCTTGTGTATGAAGGAAATATTGGTTATCGCATCCAATAATAAGTTTGGTAGCATTTTAATTAGCTCATTATCTCCATCCCATGATTTGTATCCCTGGGGAAGGTGGGATGACTTATCCAAGACTGCGGCTCTCTTGTATTAAAATAGATTATGACTCTTTTGCCCCTCTAATATATACTTATATTTACACAACATAGAAACTTAATTTTTTTTTGGTTGATGCTTTGTGTTTTGAACTTATTTACAGACACCAAAGAAGTTCAGCTACGAATATGAAACAATTGGTAATTGAGGAATTAAAAAAACTACATGAAATTTTCTAAAGGATTTTTTAACTTCTCCCCCTTTTATGTGTATTAGATGTTTTTCTATGTCTATTTATTTGGTTATTGGGTATGGAATGATTTTTTTTCTGCTTTTTGAAGCTTGCAGTATAATGATTTATCACATATTAGAAAGATAAATAAGTAACACTAGTTATCATATTTAAACTACCTCTGTCAAGCAACAATATCGGGATTTTATCATTTTTAGTCCCATAACTTGGACTTTTTTTGATTTTAGTTCCACTCGTTTCAATTGTCCCACATTTGATCCCACATCTTACAAATATTGTTAATTTGAGTCCCATTTTCACTTTCCATCATCTTTTTAATGGCAAAAGTCACGTGAAACTCAAGTGGGACAAGATTAGAGGGAAAAATAACTGTTGTTTTGGTGGGAAAACACCTATAGAGTCAGATTTATGGCAAGAAAAAACATCTCTCATTAGGACTTGATGGAACTGAAGAATGGAAGGTGAAATTTGTTTTTTTTTACGAATGATCTGTCGAGAGGACGTCCTAGACTGATGCGAATCTAATCCAAGTAGGAGATTCCATGCTTGCTCAGACGTGGTAGGTGAATGTGGTTACTTCACTTGGGTAGACCCTCCCATGTGCCAAAGGGTAAGAAAGATCATTCTTGAGCTTCTCTGCAGGCACAACAAGTTGGAAAGAGATTTGGCAAAAATAAAGAGGAGACAAAGTTTGACGTTGCACTTGTTGACTATGTGTGTTCTGTTTTTTGTTTTATAAAGCATGGCATTGTGGGTTTTATGGTTGTAATGGCTGTAATGGCATCGTTGACGTTGCACTTGTTGACTATGTGTGTTCTTGTTAATTATTGCTTTTGTCAGATATGCAATCACCCTTATTTTGGTTAATGAAATGTTGGTGTTTCATATATATAACTTGTTCCATTATGGATAAATTGATTTGAAGTTATGTGCGAAATAATGACGAGAACTTGTATGCATTTTTGATGTCTTTAGGGGTGGGTGTAATTTTTGATATATACAAGGATGATGAGTGTTAGTTTTATTTAACAGAAAAAGGGGTGGCTGTAATTTTTTATCTCTATGATAAAAAAAGATAACGACCACGTGCGATACACATGATTTTTGCCATTAAAAAGATGACGAAAAGTGAAAGTGGGACTCTAATTGACAATGTTTGCAAGATGTGGGATCAAATATGGAAAAATTGAAATGAATGAGATCAAAATCGAAAAAGGCCTAAGTTGTGGGACCAAAAATGATAAAATCCCCAACAATATCCATTGTGTTGGTTTGTAAAAACCAATCTTCTATGTTAATGAGCATGAAAATTGAGGATTTTAGAGTAGACGAAAATGGACTTGCTAAAACTAATAGTGAAGGATATTTTTGAGAGCTATGTAAATAATGGTGGGCTTTTTAGTAATTTTCAATCAGTCCATCCACATGTATTAATATCTACCAAACATCAATTTTGAATTTTGTAGTGATATCAATTGAATAATTCCATAGCACCAAACAATAAGATTATAAATTTCAATAAGCTATCTTACACATTATATCTCAACTAATATGGACCCAATGCAGTACCATTTTTCTACCAAATGCAACCTATGGTTAATTGAAAGTTCGATTACTGTTTGCATCCGTATTCATTTATAGTAAAATCTGCAAAATATCTATATCCATTTGAAGTGGATTTGATTATAAATGGATATGATAATTAGATATTCAATCCCTTTAATATCTGCTCCAGATATGTATCTATTTAAATATTTGATTATCTGTAATATAATTGTATCCATTAATTATATCTTATAAATAATTTTTGAAAAAAACTGACACATACTAAAATTTTTATGTGTTTTTAATAATATTTTATTTTTTTTGAAATTAATGATGTATTTATTGATATAATTTTGTAAAATTCATCATATGCTTAGTAGTTTTTCAAAAAAATTGTATTTTTAATAGTCATCAGCATTAAATTTTATATATTATAAGATATATATAAAAATAAATAATAAAAAATTCATATTATGTTAATTAAAAATAATAATTTATCATTTCAACTAATATACATGAAACTTTTGTAATGGATACTTATCGTTGTAACTTATAAAGATATAAAAAAATAATGGCAAATATCATATTTAGTTTTTAATATTTTATTTTAATATCATTTTAGTTCATAAACTACCGTTTGTGATCTTGCAATATCTGAACTTATCATTTGGTTCCACGTCCGTGCCTCTAGTGAATTTTTAAATGAGCTTTTGCCTGAAATTGAAACGGTATCATATGACAAGCATGTGCCTGTTTTAAAGAAAAAATTGCCATTCCATAATTATACAATATATGGGTTCTTGACTATGTTCTTATCCTCCAAACCAACTAGAATAATCATTAAATGGTAATTTTATCCTTAAAATAAACACATGCTTGTCACAAGATATCATTTCAAGCAAAAATCCACCGAAAAATTCACAAAATGGGCGAATGTGGAACAGGTTTATAAGTTCAAAGACTATAAAGTTACAAATAGTATTTTAAAGACTAAAATGATACTAAAATAAAATATTGAGAACTAAATGTTATATTTGCCCAATAAATAAACATATATGAACTCCAAATATTTTTAATAAAAATGTATAACCTTTCTCTCTCTCTCTCTCTCTCTCTCTATATATATATATATATATATAAGTTTTTGTTAATTAATGTATATATTTCAAATAAAAAATATGATTAATTATATATTCGATTAATTATGATTGAATATTAATTATTTGCAATTAAATAGAATATTTGTAAATTCCTAATTGAATACGAATATTCAAATATTTATAATTAAATTTAATTTTTAAAAATTACAATTGAATATGGAAATATCCAATTAATTTTAAGTATTCGTTCATTATTCATATTCGTATCGGTATTTATATATAAATATATATGAAAACAGCATGTTCGATTTCCGTTTACGCCGGTATATGCAAGGATTTCCATCAATTGCTTTTTGTCGTGTTTTTATTCGTCTAAATTAGCAGACAATCGGCGTGCTTACCTAAAATACACATATGGACCTGATCAGATGCAGTGTAGTTGCGGGGCAGCTTGCTATTTTTTATTTTAATTTACACAGTTGGCTCTATGTAATCATAAGAAATATTGTACGACAGCTAATATTTGGATTTTCTCAATAATATATCGTCCGCACAAAAAGCCAAACTTTTTGGAAATGATTTTTATTATACCTTCTTTTAATTTTTAAAATTTTAAAATAATCCATCCTTTTAAATTTTTTCAAAAATATCCTAAATTATCTTTTCAAATCTCAATTTTACTCTTTATGTGGACCGACATAATTGCTTAAAAACCCAATTTTTATTCTTTATTTCACTAAAACCCATCCTAAAGTATTTTTGATCAATTTAGTCTATTTTAACTATTAAAATTCTTTAAAAATATTTTTAAATAGAAAAAGTCACAACCATCCTTATTCACATTGTTTAAATTCAAATCTTAAATTTTTTAATTACTTATTAATTTTTTTAAAATTTGTTATGCTAAATCAAGTAAAACCCCATGTTCACAATTAGTATCAGAGTCACAAAGATCAATAAAAAATTATAAAATATGAAATATTTAGAATTAATAAAGTTATCAATTATAAATCTTTTAATAATTAAAGAGCTATTTATTTATTTACAGGAAATAAATGATAAAGAAGTTAGTGATGACTTAAATTTTGAATTATTATCATGTGATTTTTCATGTGATAAAACTGATTGACAGTTATCTTCCCCATGAAGAATAAACCGTTTCAACACACTAAAAGGCACCAAAAGGTTGAGAAGTACTACAAAATCCTGAGATCCCTAGAGAAAGAAGCCAAGGCATATAAATATGCTGAAATAAGAGAATTGTACTATAGGAAATTAGAAGCTTATAAAAAACGTAGAGCAAAAATGATTCTACTTAGCAATGTCTAATTATACATTGCATAGACTTCGAGTAGAATTGTATCTATACCATAAAGAGTTGGATTTTATTTTAAGAAAGCCAGCTTATCATAGAGGAGATACTATTAGAATTTGTATTTTAAAAGACAAAATAAAACAAATAAATGAAGGTCTAGATGTTCTAAGTCGCTTATAAAGACAAATAAACATCTTAAATGATGGATACATACTGTAAATCTAATTCTAAGTTTAAATATAATTCTTGAAGAATATAATCGAGAATACGAATACATTAAAACAGAAGAGAATAAAGCAAAAATACAAAGTTGCAAACAAAATATAAAAGCTACTCAACAAAATGCTCAAATATATTGGAGTAGATATAAAAAATACAAATGGCTAAAATAAATAAAAATATTGAAGAATTAAATACAGGAATGAATAAAATACTTGAAGCACTATATGTTTTAAGTCAAGAACTTAAGGAATTAAAAACAGAAGTTAAAATCCTAAAGATTTGTAATTCAAATGTTGAAGAATTAATAAAGAATACTTGTCTAAAGAAAAATAAATTCGACAATAAAATAAAAGAAAGAGAAATTATAATAAAACCAATAAAAACTGTTAAAGATACAGTGCATCCAAATTCCTTTGATGCATATATGATGAATGTTGAATTACCTAAAATATTAGCTGAAGAAGAAGCCCTTAAAAAAGAAGAAAATGGTAAAGATATAGCCACATCATCTAATCCACCTAAAGAACAAAATTCTGAATCTGGAACATATAAAGATGAATGAAATTAATGAATTAATTGATCAATTTAAAAAAATAGATCTTTCTGAAATAGAGGAATATGAAGTATTAATTAACACTAATAATACAAATGGAGGCCCAAGTGGTACAATAAAATCAAAAGATATGGAAACAGAAGAATCAGAAATGATGCATATTCCTAAATATAGAAGGCAATATTATGATCATATAAAGAATAATAAATATCAAAAATAATTAGATAAATTCACACCAGATACGAATTATAGTGAACCTATAAATCATGGAGGCTCTAAATTAAATATAGATTATAAAGAAGATACTAAAAAAGCTATAATTTCATGGGCAAATACAATGAAAGTTTTCTTTTTATCTAATGGTGATGAAACATGGACATCTAATAGACAAATAGATTATTTAATTGCTACATTTGATGGTATTGTTTTCAATTGGTGGCAAGAATTAACTGAAAACACTAAAGCTTTGATTAAAAAAAATGTACAAACTAAATTAATAGATACTACAGATAAAGGAATTGAATTGTTAGTTGCCTATCTTTCTAGTGAATTTTTAGGAGAAAATTGGCATGACTCTAATAAAAAAGTGTTAAAGAAAAAAAAGAAGCAAGAACTAACTTAATAAATCTTAGAATTTGTAGTACGAAGAATTTAAAACAATATACTTGTGAATTTAAAGAATATTATTCTACTCAATATTATAGTAATGAAAATCAGAGTATATATCTTAATATGTACTTTTTAAAACTTCCACACCCTTGGAATAAATATATAATGAATAAATGGAAGGAAGAAAATAAAGATTCACCTTCAACTCTAGGAAGAAGAATTAGTTTTCTCTTTTCTGAGCCAAGTAAATTAAGTAAATCTCAAGATTTATATAGAAAAACTAAAAAGTTTTTACCTTTATATTGTAATGAATTTGAGATACCCAGCCAACGGGGATGTAATAAAGAAAGAATTAATAAAAAAAAAGAAGTTTTCATAAAAAGAAGTATAAAAAATATAATAATTTTCAAAAGAAACATATAAAACCAAAAAGAAGATATTTTAAAAGAAGACCTAACTATAAAAGAAATAAAACTCTTTCACAATGCCAATGTTGGAATTTTGGAGAAATTGGACATAAATCATCAGAATGTAGGAAGCCTAAAAAGATTCGAAGTATAGAAGCTGAATTTATAGAACTTCAACATGAATTGTCTGAAGTTTCTGATATAGAAAATTATCTAGATAAAGAAATACATATTGAAGAAGAAGAATACTCTAGTAATTCTGAAAATGAATAAAGATATAATTGAAACTGGAGATTCAGATAAAGAGGTAGAAATATATGAAGGATCAAAAGGTTATGCTCAACGAATAACCTTTGATCAAGAAACTTTAGTAAAAATAAAAGATTTAAAACTTGATGCAACCAGCCCTATTAAAAGTCTTTTAAAGTCTTTTGGAGACTTAATAAAAAGAGAAAAGATAAATATTTATGATTATCATGCAGTTGAAAAATCTATAAATATTGAACATACTAAAGGGCAAATTAGATTAAATTTGCTTACTAAATCCTCAATAAATCAAGCTTTAAATAAAATCAAAAATAAAGAAGTAAGAAAGAAGATAAAATATGTTTATCTTGGTAGGATTCAAATCCTAGTTAAAGCATTATTTAGATATGGAATAGATAATCCTATGGTTATATCACTTCATGACCAAAAGTTTATAGACGCTAAAAATAGTCATTGGGGAACAGTTGAAGGAAATTTAATATAATCACAATTTCATTTTGATTGTTATCCAAAATATAGTGTTGATATAAATGATCAGAATATAAATGATGCTTTATACTTTCAACTTTTAAAAGATTTAAAACTTATAGATAAAAGTCAAGTATTTACTTTTTACTATAAGGCAATTTATGCTTTTACTAATAGTAATTATGCTAAAATATATCAAGATAAACCTTATATTGAAATTGATAATGAATGTAGGGATATAACAACAATAAAGTTACCAATGATAGAAGAAATTAAAGAAATAAAAGATTATAAAATTAAAATAAATAGAAACCCATTTTAGAATATGGATCTAATAGTGGTACGATACCACAAATAGATTTTGGAAAAAATACTATATCTAGAAAAGGTGTTAGTAAGTTACCACTTACTAATGTTGAATTTACAAGACAAGATATAACCAATACAATGATTATAAATGCTAAATATTTTAATGATCAAGAATATATTAAAGGACCAAATATATTAATTGATACAGGAGCTAGTGACAATCACCTTGCAAAACAAAAAAATAAAAGTTTAATTGCAAAGGTTGCTTCTACATTATTTCAATATAAAAACTTTGAAGGTCAATTAATAGCTTGTGATCAAGAGGTACAAGTTTCAATAATTTTTGAAGATTTGAGAATAATTGTACCTTGTTATATAGATAGTGATATGACAGGAGACTATTACGATATAATTCTAGGTTATAATTTCTTAAATCAATGTGATTAGCATAAAATAGAGAAACATGAAGTTACATTACAAATTGGAACTCTAAAGATCTTTTTGTAAAAAATATGAAGGGAATTAATTTTTCTTTGAGTGTCTTTGTACAAATAACAGTACAAGATACTAATATATAACAACATGTGTCTTAATAGATAATGGTTCAGAAATAACTTTGTTTAAATCTTTTCTCTATACTAAATGGCAAGAGAATGGTAATATAAAGATAAAGGGTATTACGGGTCAAGTCGAACATATTAATAAAAAGGCAGATAAAGTAAATGTTATATTAGGAAGTAATATTATTACTATAAATACTATATATGATTATTATAACTCCCTTGAAACTGATATATTGTTAGGAAATAATTTCTTACAATAATTTCAGTTTTATTCACAGAATCTTTATTCTGTTATTCTAAAAACTAAATGTAATCATTATTTAAAATTACCTCGAATACATGAGCCATTCAAATTTCAACCAGCGAAGCTTGGTGGATCGTATGATAAAATTCCGATAAAAATACATAATATAACAATAAAATGGATAACTCTTGAAGATGTAATAAAACAGCTAAAAGAAAATTATAATGATCATCATTTGGCTTTTTATAAGGAGTCAGATTTAAAGGTAAGAATAGAGTTAATTGAAAATATAGTTATAAAAGAAAGACCCGTGTTATATATAGAAAAGGATAGAAAAGAATTTGATAAACAAATAAATAAATTATTATATAAAAATCCACATTTTATTAGAAGGAGTAATAGTCCTTTTAGTAGCCCAGCTTTCATGGTTAAAAATGAAACTGAGAAAAAATGAGGAAAGCCTAGAATGGTAATAAATTATAAATGACTAAATCACTTTACTAGGTCAGATAGTTATTATCTCCCTAATAAAGAAGTTTTACTAAACCTTGTTAAAAGAAGAAAATATTATTCTAAATTTGATTGTACTTTAGGGTTTTGGCAAATAAAAATGGAACCTAAAAGTATACAATATACAACATTTAGTTCACCTCAAGGACAATTCGAATGGTTAGTTATGACATTTGGATTGAAAAATGCACCTTCTATATATCAAAGAAGAATGGATAAAATCTTTAATAGATACAAAGATTTTCTTGTTGTTTATGTTGATGATGTTTTAATTGCTTCTAATACTTTAGATAAACATAAAACTCATCCATTACAATTTGCTAAAACTTGTAAAGAAAATGGTATAGTCTTATCTGAGAGAAAAACTGTAATTTGTAAAGAAGAAATTGAATTTTTAGGGTTAAAATTAAATAAAAAAGGAATTAAACTTCAACCCCATGTATCTAAGAAAATTTATGAATTTCCTGATAAATTGGAAAATAGAAATCAAATTGAAAAATTTCTCGGTTGTCTAAATTATGCTGAGGGATTCATAATAAATCTTGCTAAAAAGAAGCATGAGATTCAAATATTGTTTCGAAAAAATAATACTAAGGGATGGAATAATCAACATACAGAAATTGTTAAAAAGCTAAAAGAAGAATGTAAAACTTTGTCTAAATTAAAATTTTCTTATGAAAATGATAAATTAATTATACAAACGGATGCTTCAGATCTTTATTGGGCAGCATTATTTAAAACCGATCTCAATGAGATATGCAAGTATACAAGTGGCACTTTCAGTCAAGCTGAGGTCAACTATACAACCCATGAGAAAGAACTTCTAGCCATCATAAAAGAAATTCAGAAATTCTCTCTCTTTTTATATCAAAGGCCTTTTAAAGTTCAAACCGACAATACCCAGATACAATCATTTATTTTCAATAAATTACCAAATACACCCCAATACAGAAGGCTACATAGATGGTAAGTTTTTCTGTCCTTTTACGGTTTCAAAATAGAGTATATAAAAGGTTTAAAAAATTTCCTAGCCGATTTTATTTCTAGAAATATAGAATTTGAAAATGGATGAGTTCTCCAACTCTAAAATGGATGAGATGGGTGTGCATTTCCCATAAATGCAAATAGAGTGATTGTATGCACTACACATACAGCTAGTCCACTATCTAACGGTTGGTGGTAAAGACTTTTCAAATCCGTTGATGGGTGATAATTTACCAAAAATTGTGTTGATGGTACAGATCATCTGAATAAATGCTTATTTTTCTGCAGGACTAAAATTCTAAAGAAAGATGGATCTTGAAGAGCTAAAGAATGAGATAGACAATATTGTCATGATTTGTCAAGATATTGTTGACAGTAATAAAACTCTTAAAGATTTAATAGAATTAAATTTTAAAACAGTTACAGATATCTCTTAAGAAGGACTTAGAAGAGTCCTTTTCCTTCAAGAAAGTCTAGATTTGTTCCTTGAATCGAGAAATAAAGAAAAAGAAAAAATGAGTAATGCTAAAAATGAGAGTGATAAAAAGGAGAGCAATAAAGGTAAAGATAAAGCAGCGTCTTCTTGAAGTCAACCATTATCTGATAAAGACTTTTTGGACTCTATGAAAAATAAAGAAAAAAGTTTTAAACCTCAAGGTGACGTTGAAGTTATTGAAATAAAAATCAATAAATCTGAAAGCTTCAACAACAGGGGATCCAATGAAGAATTTGTTTCTATAAATAAATGGGAAAGAGATATAAAGAAGTTGCTGAAGAAACTGTTGGCAGATTTGATTATGACAATTTTCATCTTGACTATAGCAAAAAGAAGTTGGAAAAGATTTGACGAATCAAAGATCAAGCAATTCAAGGAAAGTCGATTTTCACTTAATGGCAAGGAGGCCGGCTAAGGAAAGTAACCGTTGGAGGCTCAAATATGGCAAGAAGCCGTTGATCAATCAGCAAAGTAAAGAATCAGTTTGAAAACCATCCTCACCAAGTATAAATAGAAGAAATCAACAATCAAGAAGTGTCAAAACTTGAATGTGTGTGTGAATCAAGATTGATCCATAATCATACTTTGGCACATCTCTAAGTAGTCAGTGTGATCAAGAGTGTGCTCTGAGTATTTCATTCAACTCATTGGTGTAAGGCTGCAAGTGTGTAAAACAACCGTGCACAGTCCCTAACGAGACAGACAGTTTAGTGTTAGGCTGTCTTCTGGAACTCGTGTTTTGTTCTAGCTTCATTCATTCAGCTGTAATCTGGAATCTTGTGTCAAGTTCCAGTCTAATTAAATTTAGTTGTCTACTACAGCAACTGTACCCTCATATAGTAACTCGATTTTCCATTTTAATAAAGTCATATTATTTTTGGTATTTCGAGGTCTCAATTGGTATCAGAGAAGGGGTCTCATAAAAAGGTTTAACTAACCTGAGAAAAGATCCAAATGGCACTACAACATGCAGATGTTTATGCCGAAGGGTCATCATACTCTAGACCTCCTCTTTTTGATGGAACAAACTACTCAATCTGGAAAAATCGGATTGAGGAATTTTTTATCGCTATAGACTTCAGACTATGGAGAGTAGTCAGTCATGGTCTGTTTTCTATCACCAAAACTGATGGTGACAAGAAAATAGATAAGAAATATGAGGACTTAACTGATGACGATATGAAATTGCTCTCACTTAATGCGAAAGCAAAATAAATATTATCTTGCGCCCTTACAAAAGAAGAATACAACCGAGTGAGCACCTGTGCAACCGCGAAAAAAATGTGGGAAATGCTACAAGTAACTCATTAAGGTATATCACAAGTGAGGAAAGAAAGGATTGCATTACTCACTCACCAGTATGAAATATTTCAAATGAAAGTGGGAGAGTCTATCAATCAAATGAATGCAAGATTCTCGGAGAGTATCAATAACTTGGTCTCTCTTGGAAAAATAATTTCTGAAGAGGATCAAGTTAGAAAGATTCTTCAATCATTGCCTAAAGAGTGGAGTCCAAAAGTGACTGCCAGTCATGAGGCAAAAGATCTAAGCACGTTATCTATGACACAATTAATTGGATCACTTATATCTCATGAACTAACACTCATGAACAAAGAAGAAAAATCGGAACCTAAATCTTTAGCATTTAGTGTTAGTCAAGAAACACAAATTATTGAGCATGCATCAGAAGAACAACTAGATGCGGAACTAGCATTAATTACCAAAAGGCTATGTATGATTACGAGTGCTAAGAAAAGGTTTCGAAAAGGAAACCCACGAAGACCTAACACTAGCACTGAACAACAAAAGGTCGACCCTATCATATGTCATGAATGCGGAGAGATCGGCCACATCAGGCCAGAGTGTCCTCAACTTAGAAGAAATTCAAAACCCAAAACGAAGTCTCTGACAGTGACATGGGATGATTCGGAACCAGAGCAGTTTGACAATGAAGAGGATTGCATTGCCTTTATGGCTGATAATCAGGTACAATCGATTACCTCATCTGAATTTTTAGAAAATCCAGATGATATTGATATGCATGAATTACTTGAGAGTAGTCACAAGAAGATACTTGAAATATAAAAAAGAAATAAAATATTGGAATGAAATATTTTATGCATTCTCAAAGAAAAGCAAGAGATGGAGAAAAAATATCTTGAAACTTTATCAATTTTAAGAGAGGAAAAGGAAGTAATCATAAAAGAAAATGAGTTCTTATCAGAAGAAAATTCCAGGCTCATAATTTCATTGCATAATCTACAAAAAGCCAAAAGGAATGATAGGAAAACTCGTCAAAAACCCAAACAGTGTTTTAATTGTGGAAAACTTGGTCATTTATCGTATTTTTGCTATTCAAATAAACCCAAAACCAAGTGGGTTTGAGTACCAAAACTAACTAATACTAATCTTGAAGGACCCAAAACAAAAGGGGTACCTAAAAAGGCTTTTTGATGCAGGTACAATATACAGAGCATCCCAACTATGACAAATGAATTCTCGACAGTGGGTGCTCTAGACACATGACAGACAACATAAAAGTATTTGCTAACCTAGAAAACTGTGACGGAGGTTATGTTACCTTTGTAGACAATACCAAAGCTAAGATCATTGGCAAAGGATCCATCGGCACAGGTTCCGGTACTTGTATAGAGAATGTATGGCTGGTAGAAGGACTAGAGCATAATCTTATAAGTATCAGCCAGCTTTGTGACAGTGGATATCAAGTAAACTTTTCATACACACATTGTCACATCCTAAAAAATAATGATATAATCTTCTCTGCCCGTCGAGACAGAAATACATATAGTCTCAAACTTGTTGATCTTACTAACCAGAACATTGAATATCTTACAGCAACAGAAGATGTTAGTTGGACATGGCACAGACGTCTTGGTCATGTCAATATGGACTTGCTCCCTTAGCTTTCAAAAAGGGAACTGGTAAAAGGGATTCCCAAAATACACTTTGTTAAAAACAAGGTATGCGATGCATGTCAGAAGGGTAAACAGGTACGTTCCTCACTCAAATCAAAAGACATGGTTTCGACAAGTAAACCTTTGGAACTCCTTCATCTTGATCTCTTTGGACCAATGAGATTACAAACCATTGGTGGAAAAAAGGTACGCATTCGTAATTGTTGATGATTTTACCAGATGAGATTACAAACCATTGTTGATTTTACAAACCAAGGCATACTCTACACTAAGGAATTCTATTTAGTTTTCAATATCATATAAGACAGGATGATGCAAGGAGACAGGGGGAGCTCATTGTCATCATCAAAAGGGGGAGAATGTCAATTTCCATCTTGACTATAGTAAGAAGAAGTTGAAAAAGATTTGACGAATCAAAGATCAAGCAATTCAAGGAAAGTCGGTTTTCACTTAATGGCAAGGAGGTCGGCTAAGGAAAGTAAGCGTTGGAGGTTCAAATATGGCAAGAAGCCATTGATCAATCGGCAAAGGAAAGAATCAGTTTGAAAACCATCCTCACCAAGTATAAATAGAAGAAATCAACAATCAAGAAGTGTCAAAACTTGAATGTATGTGTGAATCAAGATTGATCCATAATCATACTTTGGCACATCTCTAAGTAGTCAGTATGATCAAGAGTGTACTCTGAGTATTTCATTCAACTCATTGGTGTAAGGCTGCAAGTGTGTAAAACAGCCGTGCACAGTCCTTAACGAGTGAGACAATTTAGTGTTAGGTTGTCTTCTGGAACTCGTGTTTTGTTCCAGCTTCATTCATTCAGCTGTAATCTGGAATCTTGTGTCAAGTTCCAGTCTAATTAAATTTAGCTGTCTACTACATCAACTGTACCCTCATATTGTAACTCGATTTTCCAGTTTAATAAAGTCATATTATTTCTGGTATTTCGAGGTCTCAGAAACCTATAGATGGGAGAATCCAGAACACTATTCTACTCTAAAGAATATAGTGTTCATCCAAGAATCACCTCCATATTTGGAGCTGATCCTCATAAAGTCTTTCAACTTGCAAACTATGAATTTCTAGATCTGCTATATGTTGGGAAAGATCTAAAGAAAATTTCACACTTTGATGACCGCTTTAAATCCCAGGTCAATCAAGTTGCTAGAAATAGAGAAGTCGTACTCAATTTCTATTCTATAGCCCCAGAACCTGAGATGCGAATTTGGCATGAAGTCCAACACATGATCACTATAGATATTATAACCACAAACTTAAAGATTGAAACTGGTATAAAGAATTTTCGATCTTTCAAGTTCACCAGTTCATGGATCACAGAGCGAAGAGCCATGGGCATTAAAGCCATTCAATCCATTGCTGAGTCCTTTTGGGAGCGACAATATGAAACTCTCATGCAGGCCAACAATTGGATTTTATTGAGGAAAGAAGGACAAATAAAATCTCCACTGCTAAAGGAATTCCTTACTAAATTTTTCAGGCATGAATTTTATTGCACAGAGACTACAAGGAAGAAAGCTTGCAGAATGATTGATTGTTGTCAATCATGACGTGAGCGCTTACGTCAGTGCAAGGAGTGACGGATGCCATGACGCTATCATCCACTAAAGAATTATGGCAGACAGCTGTGAGAGGCAGCTTTTCATTTCTGATAAAGAAGATAAAGATTCCAGCTCATAAAGATAAGGACACCGAACGCCAAATAAAACTTTGAAGTCCGAATAGTTAGATTTCTAGCTCTATAAATTGTACTTAGTTTTCATTTGTAAAGCATTCGAAAAAAATTCAGACTGATTTCTCACTCTGAAAAATATCCATAGTATAGGAGACCAGCTTTTATAAATCTTTGTAAACCCTCTTCTAAATCATGTTTGTATAAATCCGTTTGGAAGGAAATAAAACCAATTTATTTTCATAAATACTCAAGTTTAGAATTTTTTCTATTAAAATCTTTTAAGCATGTATTTCTCCTAAATTTTTCGAAATTCTCTAACCCTAAGAAGGCTATAGTGATTACACCGTTCGAGACAGCAGCCGTTTGGAAACGTAAGTCCCGTGAAGCCAGGAGGGCGTTTGGGCTAAAATCAGTCAAGCTTGTCGAGATGATTGAAGACGAGTCCGGAAGGAGGATTAAAAAATTAAGGACGTCAAGGAGGTAATATACTTTTAAAAGATTTAAATAAAAATATTTTTCTACTTGATGTTATGAAAATATATGATTTTAGAGTACTTCATCATTAACTATCAGATTTGTGCAAATGTATGATTTGAGATAATGGAAAAAAATTTTGATATTATAAAAAATCAATTTAAAAGGAAAAATAATTATAAACACAAAATAGAAATTTTAAAACCATTAGAGGATTTACCTGAAGATCTAAGAATTCTTATTGCAACATATAATACTAAAGAAGATTATGTTTTTAATTTTATCAATAAAAATATAAACTACGAAATTCTTAAAAATTATGTGAAAGAACTAGAACAAATAGACAGAGAACTAAAAGAACTTTCGGAAGCAGATAGAACATTAGAAAATTATATTCTTATGAATTGTAAAAATCTAGAAAGAATAAAACTAATAAAATTTATATATGATGAAAACTAGGATAGACCATACTTTTTCTAAAACTTAAAGGTATAACACTATAACTAAATCGAAAGTTTGGATAATAAAGTAAATAAAGAAACTTTAAACAGTTAAATTACTATTCAAACAGTAAAATCACTATTCAAAAGGGGTAAAATGAAAAACCTTTTAAAAGGAAGGATATTTTGAAAATAAATCTATAAAAATAGAATAATTTACAAATTATTTCAACTTTTTGTGGGTTGAGATGATTCCAGGGAAATTGCACTGAGCTCCCATGAAGTTTCAATATTTGCGATCCATCCCCAAAAATTTGGTCATTTATAAACATGTTGAGTAGTGGAAAAATTATTATCCAAATTTAATTTGATCAAACGCAACAGATTATATGATAAATGTATTAAATAATTGATCATTTTTCCTAAATACACCAATCACACAATAAATATGACACACTCATTATATAATTAATTCTAATTAAAATAAGTCAGATCTGGATTAAAATTTTCTATGGTATGGGGCACACCCACATGGCAATTGGGCAAAGTATGCTCAATGAAGAAGCCAAGACCCCCTCCAGGTGGGGAAAATATCATTTTTGGTCCGACTCACCTCCTATTCGATTTTCATCTATTGCATCTCATATTTCTTAAATAGTCTTAAATTTAGTGGTTAAGTTGACTTATGTTAAATGTTTCATTACAAGAGAATATGTTAAAAGACAAATCGAAACACTGTTGAATGCCTGCATTTACATACTCACTACTGAAAAAAAGCCTACTTGTGACGAAAATTGAGGCATTTCTGTAGCAAAATGCACCTTGCGACACCCCTTCTGGGCAAAATATGACACACTCATTATATAATTAATTCTGATTAAAATAAGTCGGATCTGGATTAAAATTTTCTATTGTGTGGGGCACACCCACATGGCAATTGGCCGAAGTATGCTCAATGAAGAAGCCAAGACCCCCTCCAAGTGGGGAAAATATTATTTTTGGTCCGACTCACCTCCTATTCGATTTTCATCCATTGCATCTCATATTTCTTAAATCGTCTTAAATTTAGTGGTTAAGTTGACTTATGTTAAATGTTTCATTACAAGAGAATATGTTAAAAGACAAATCGAAACACTGTTGAATGCCCGCATTTACATACTCACTACTGAAAAAAAGCCTTTCTTGTGACGAAAATTGAGGCATTTCTGTAGCAAAATGCACCTTGCGACGCCCCTTGTGGGCAAAGATGTCAAATGGGCCCAAGCCCAGCCCATGAACACTAAAATGAGGGTTGGGCCAGTTTCAGGAGGTTGTTTTGGTCTCCGAGCTTGATCGAGATTGCACAGCCCAGCCTGGCCAGACCCAGACCCATTGAAGTCCAAAAGCAGGCTTGGGCCCATAACCTGCCCAGTCCCCTTGCCAGGCCAAGCCCATTATATTAATTTATAATATATTTTTTATATATTAATATATGTATATTATATATTGATATATATGATAAATGATTAGATATATATATATAATGTTAGATATACTTAAATGTGGATGTATATATAATTAGATATATATCATATATATACGTACATATATATTGTATATTATATATATCTATATATGATTAGATATATTATATATATATATATAAGTAAATAATATAATATATACATATTGACATATATATATATTGGTATATATATATATATATACTGACATATGTAGTAAAGCGATGCCCATTTTCATTTTCTTATTCAAAACTATAACATAAAAGTAATAAATACTTAAATACGTTTAAGAAAAAAAAATTATTAATATTTAGATACAAAAACTAAAATATGGAAGAAAATATTTTTTCTTTCAAAGTGAAACCCAAACAAAAAGGGAAAAGAAAAAAGTAGACCTACCAAGCCCAGCTTATTAAGCCAATCAGGCCCAACCCAAAAAGGCCTGACCTAGGCCCAACCCAACCCACCAAACCAAACTTGGGTTCGTGGACTGAGCTGGGTCCAACCTCACCACTCCAAGCCCGACCCATGCCTGACCCACCTCAAGATAGTCCCAGGGCCGGCCAACCTGCTACAGTAGCCGAGCTTGGGTGGGCTTGGTCCGGGTCGACCTAGCCCGGCCCATTTAACAACTCTGCTCCAAGTTGGTCACATATTCTCCAATGTGAAACCTGTTTACATAATTATAAATATATCACATACTATAGTATTGCATGTGATGGGCCTCGACAAGAAAACAAAATATAAATACACATACATATTTTAAATTTGTAACAAAATCTCTGTATTACAAATTTTTCATTAATAAAAAGAGTATTTTCTTGTAGTGAATAACCATATAGCAAGTGAGACTAGGGCTTTAAGCTCCAAAATTCTAAAGACCCAATATTTTTATTTTCATTTCTGTTTAAAAAATGTAATTGAGTTTAACTTGGTGTATTCTACTACTCTCTCTTTATTTTCATTTCTGTTAAAAAAATGTAATTGAGTTTAACCTGGTGCATATTCTACTACTCTCTCTCTCTCTCTCTCGCTCGCTCGCTCTCTTATAACAAGTGAGACTAGGGCTTTAAGCTCCAAAATTCTAAAGACCCACTATTTTATTTTTATTTCTGTTAAAAAATGTAATTGAGTTTAACTTGGTGCATATTCTACTGCTTTATTACTTCAACGACCTCTCTCCCCCCCCCCTCTCTCTCTCTCTCTCTCTCTCTCTCTCTCTCTCTCTCTAAAATTGATGAATGACATTGAATTGCCATTAATTGCATTAAATAATCACGGCCAACTCATGGCCGAGAATTAACTCTAATAATTTTTTTTAATATATTTGATTAAAGTACTTAAGATGGGTTTTCCATGCCGTCTATATTTATTCGATGTCCGCCAACACGGCCGACTCATTAATGATCCTTTTCTTTTCTTTTTTTCTTTTTTTAACTTATTAAATTAAGATTGTATTTTGTGAAAAATTCGCAGTGCGCATGCGTTCGTTAAATGCTTCTCGTACACCATAATTTTCTTGAAAAATTCATAACGTTTCTCACAAACTTTTATCCCAAGTTTAACATTATTTATGAATTTATCTATTTATTAAATTCTTGCAACAAATACAAATATTTTAAAAATTAAATAAATTTGCGTTTAAAGTGCATATAAATTTATATGTGAAATTGTGCAAGATTTTATCTTATCGCACTCTAAAGTTGTCCTTGACATTCCCTCTCAAATTATAATTTTTATCAATTGGTCAATATATTTTTTAAAGTTTAAATATTAGTTTCATTTGATTTATTAGATAAAAAGGCCCTAGTAGCCCATTTTTCACACTTTTGTCCAACAAAACTATTTTTCATCATCTTCTTTTCGGCTTTTGTTACGGCAACTCAAGAATCATTATTCAGCTTCCTAGTTTAACAATGACCCAACAAAGTTCTTGTTCTGATATTGTTGTCTTTTTGTACAGACATTTTGCGCATATTTTAATTATACTTTTCTATTACTTTATCATATTAATTTTAGTTACTTGAAAATTGAGGAAACTAGCATATTAGAAGGTTTAAAAATGAATTTTGAGTTTTAGAAATAATAGAGCTTATGAATACTAAGATTACTGAGCAAATATTAGAGTTTTTACCATTCTTACAATTCATCTAATGATAATGAAGATATTGATTTCTTTCTTATACTTTTTACATTATTTCATTAAGATTTTTGCTCACACTTTTAATTTAGGATTTTGTTTTCATATAAACAAAATCTGCAATTTCTTGATATCATACGCAAGTTTTTTTTTTATGATAAACACAAAATGCATTAATAAATAAAGAACACTAATATAGGTCAAAGTTACAAATTTGCTGTCAAGAAACAAATAGACAACTAAAAACATTTGGGGGGTGGGGCTTGAAATTAATAAAAATAATGTTTTAAAAATTAATGGCATTTTCAAATTGCAAGCTGCCATTTTCAAGTAAGAATTGACATTAATGAATTCGCATTACGTGCCTCAAATATTTAAAATACAGTAAACCTCTCAGAGCAGTAGCTGGCAGGTTAAGCAAAATGCAATTAATTCGCTGCGCTTTCACACTGACTAGGAAAATAATATTTGAATATTAAACACTATTTTGGACTTAGCTCAGTCCTATTCTTTTAAGTACTATCTAGACATAAGTATTTACGGTTTTTTTTTTCAAAAATGACATAAAAAAGTGTAGTGTTTAAAAATTTGACATGTTAAAAAGATGCTTGCTGAAACTAACACAACTCGCCAACACTGTTGGCGAGTTTATTAAAATATTAATAAATTTTTAAAAAATATTCATGACATTTAGTTTGGGAATAAAAAAATATTAGAATATTAAAACTCCCCATGCACCACGGCGAGTTTTGTTTAAAAAAAAAGAATTTAATTAAATGTTTATAATATAGTACAGAAATGAAATATAATATATATATATATATATATATATCTGAAACTCGCCATGTACTATGGCGAGTTTAACAGAAAAAAAAAATTAAATGTTCAAAATTTTCTACCAAGTAGTACAAATATTATATATATATATATATATATATACACCTAAACTCGCCATGTACTATGGCGAGTTTAACGAAAAATAAAAAAAATTAATTAAAGTTTTAAATTTGTCTGACGAGTAGTACACAATATCTGTATATATATATACATATATATATATATATATAATATTAAAAAACTCGCCATGGTGCATGGCGAGTTTACCGAAATTTAAAAAAAAAATGAAAATCGAAATTCGCCATGGGTCATGGCGACCTGCAGCAATCAAAGGCTGCACCTGCGGCGCGTCAGGTGAGGTGTCAACCATGCGTGAAATCGGGCGACGAGGGGCCGTGCATGAACAGTGGCGAGGAGTTTGAATTTTTCAGCTATAACATGGTGTTGTGAACTCGAACTCAGTTGTGAAAATTTCAATTTGCAACTTCTGAGTTCAACTTAAGAAAAATTTTAGAGAAAAAAAGTTTGAGAAAAGTTTTATATTTTTTATATATATTACGGAATCAAGAATTTGAAGAATTTTTGAAGGTATGTGAATGTCTTATGTTATTACATGGTGGTTAGTATTTTGTTGTTTATTGTTGCTTTTTATTGAGATGGAATGTTTTATTGTATATTTTTATTTTTTGTATATTATGTTGCAAAAATTATGATTGCATACAATATTGTTATTTTTTTATGCACAATGCCATGATGTTATTAAAATATTTATTTTTTTTTCCTGATAAAATATTACAAATATATTCAAATTTTATTAATATTTTAATAAACTCGTCAACAGTGTTGGCTAGTTATGTTAAATTCGACAGGAATCTTTTTAACAAGTCAAATTTTTAAACACTCCACCTTTTTATGTTATATTTGAAAAAAAAAACCCTACATCTAACTCAATATTTAAGAGGTCAAAAACATGAAGTTAGCCCTTTGAGGAAAGCAATGTGAATGTGACTAACATGAAGTCTTAACCTCTGTGAAATTTGATGTTGATTTTGAAAAGTAGGATTTTTACTGAATTACTATTCTTTTATTATTTCCATCATCTTCTACACAAATTACACTCTATTTGGTACTTGAATCCTAGGATGAAGCGCACACTTTTACATTTTTTTTTCCGTATTCTTCTTCGATTGCATTTCATTGTTACTGAGCTGTACTTTTTATTTTCGCATTTACTACGTACGTGCAGTATTTTCTCAATTATTTTAGCTAGACATTCAATTTTCCAGCTATTACTTCCGCCTTTTCAATTGGGAGCAGTTAAGAAGTGAACAACTTATATAATTCGTTTGGAATTTCAACACGTGCTAGCTTGATTTTCTATTATCGCGGCAAAAAGTTGAAGGTTCATAGTCAAATCTTACAGCACTACAATGAATGCTATTAAGTATTTTCATCAATTCATGCATCTCCGAGCATGCAGGATTGCAAAGAAGTGAACTAAAAGGAACAATATCTTTTTAAAATTTCTAGATTTAATTAAAACAAATATGTTCATATTCATTGGAAATTAAAACTACTGACCTTACGAATCACTGAGAACCATTTGAGCTCTTAAAAGCCATATAATGTGCTTAATTCTCTGGCATTTTATCTTTATCTATATAGTCATGCCTCTCTATTGTACTTAAATTGGAGTATTTTCTTTTCATATAGTTAAGATTCCTTTGTCGACATACCTGGATAGTGAGTACTTAATTAGAAATGAAGAAATGAAAGATAATCATTTGTTAAATTTTTATTAATAAATTTACTACTAAATTACTACTTGTTGATGAATTTGGTGCGGACAATTGCCAACGCATTTGCATTTTTATGAGGACTTTGGAGTTTAAGTAAATTGATTTTTTAATTGCTATTGCCGCATGAACAAAAAACGTGCACATTGTCCTTCATAAATATAAATAATATGTAAGACATACAAATACATTAAATGAAAATATGAATTTTATGGAAAAAAATTATATATTATACATACATATACTTACTTTATAATTTAATATCTAATTTTATTTGAAACTAAGAGGAAATTTGTTATAAAAATATTTTTCTAAAAGTTTTATTCTTTCATTTTGATTTTATTCTTTTTGAATACTTTTAATAGCATAGATAGATCAATGGATGATAAAATTAAGAAAACATTATCAAAAATATACATTTTAATGGAACTTTGTTCAATATTTAGTTGGATATAAACAATTTTTCAACCTATTGATTCCATGTATACTTGTCCCTCCAAATACAAGTTTTCATGATGTGGATGTGGACAACCAACCACAAACTCCACTCTCACTGCTACCTAACTTATAATGTGATCCGATCTACGCATCAATAAAGTATTTTTTTCTAATTCCAATTTAACTGCTTAAGCCTTACTCAACATTCATGTATTGAGTGTAGAATAATCTCTCAAATTATCTATACTATTTATTATGGTAAAGAACTCCCAACTCTAGTCCTACAAAAAATCATAAGCGTGGGTGATGAGTCAGGTGCCACCTCACCACGCCATGCCACCACCAGCCCCAATTTCGCCTAAGTAGGGAAATTATGGTCCTCGATACGACGATGACCCTCGAAAGGGCTCACAAGCTGATCTCTCTCCCTCGAGAGCCCCGTAAGACACCAACATGCTATCCCGGGTATCCTGGAACTGAGATGCGACCCTCGAGGGCACCCCCTTCGGGGGCGAGATCCCACACTTAGCCGCTGCAGGGTTGGGCATCCAACGGGCACAAGTCCAGCTGGTAATCTCTGACAAGTGCAGCTCACTGCCACCTAACGCATCCCAGTGGCACATGGGTCCATCCCATCAGTCTCCAGCGCATTAAATGTCAAGTCATAAATACAATCCTTAGTCATAAATGCCCCAAATACACATTAATTGCCAACAAGGCCCTGCATTAATGAGAAGTGGGAGCAGCCGCCAATAGGATCCATGGGGGGGACAAAAGGCACCTGCCGATACGGCTACTCTGTTGAAAGTGACCGGCCCCCACCAACTATGTCACATCTAGGCTCCTCACTCACATATAAAAACCCCCATTGGCTCTCCACCCAAGGGTAAGATACACGTAACACACTCTGACCAAGCAATTTGGCTTCTAAGTTACTATTCATCATCTTCTCCCAATAACTTGCAACTGACTTGAGCGTCGGAGAGCCTACGCCGGGGCAAAATCGGCTAGTCTCACGTGCGTTCCTCCCTCTTTGATAGGTAGGCCACCAACAAGGACATCTCGGAGTGCATCATACCCCGACACGTGGTCAAACCAAGATTTGACCACATCATTTTGGCACTAGAAGGAGGGCCAATCCTGTCCAAGAGGTGATTTTTCAAAAGAAAAATGGTGAATACGCTGCGAACTCACATGTCCGGCACTTTCTCGGAGAGGGGACCCGTAACCCTCCCGAAGTGACTCAACGGGCAGGGAAAACCGTCAATATGATAGATAAAGGAAAGGGGCACGCTGCCCTTGTACCGCCCGTAGGCCCTGGGGTGGGTCCTTCCCACGACTCCATACCGGCCCATGCAGCGGACACACAACAAGCAGAACATACGGTCACCCTTCCCATCAGCCGAGTCAAGCAGCTGCTGGGGGCCTGCGATGGCCAAACGCTGATCCGATTGTTGTACGGGGGACTACCTCCATCCCCGAATGAGGTAGGTCCTCCCGTCACAGCGAACACCCTGCTCCCTCACGGAGTTATTCCCCGCGTGAGGGGAGCCACCGACATAACCACCGGGAGGAGATTGCCGAGTCTGGTAATATCGCCACACTCCGGGTCCCTCCTAGGCGTAATGCCGCAGATGCTCCCGCCAGGTCCAAAACCGGAGGTCACCGTCCGCGCCCGCAAAGGGAAGAGGGACCGGAGGAATTGGTTCGCATGCGCCAACAGGTCAACGATCTACAAGATGAGATAGAGCGGCTTTCTAGACGACGTGAAGGAGAGAGAAGTGTGAGGGTGGAAGCTACATGATACCTACCTCCCTATAACCACCGGTTGGAAAGGTCCCCTTTCATTTTGGATATTGTAGAATCTCGCTTGGCTCCGGACGAGCGCATTCCTACCAGCCTGCCCCGTTATGATGGTACTACGGACCTAGTGGAGCATTTAACCCATTACGAGGACGTAGTGGGGGTGGCAACCAGCAACCTCCATGTATGGGCTTGTCTCTTCTCCACCACCCTCCAAGGGATTGCCCTTACATGGTTTAAAAAGATGGAACCACAGTCCATCTCTTCGTACGAGGAACTGACAGACCGTTTCCTGATCATTTTACTGCCAAAATATCCACCAAGTTGTCCCATACTCACTTATATGGGATCATTTAGAAGGATGGAGAGAGCCTACAGGCTTTCATGGAACGATTCAACAACAAGCTCCTCAAGGTGGAAGATGTTGGGGTTGAGTTCGTCAGACATGCATTGTATCATGCTTTGAAGAATGAGAATTGTGTGGAGACCATCATCATGCAGGCCCCCCGTACCATTGCCGGGATCCAGCAGCTGGCCTCCAAGTATATGGAGGTGGAAGAACTCAATCTGATAAAGCACCCTCCAAAGACTAAGGGTGAAGGACGCACCAAGCCCCGAAAAGAAAAATTGAGGGGTAAGAAAAGGAAAGAGCCTACCAGAAAGTACAAAGATTATGCCTCCCTCACCAATACTCCGGCTGAAATCTTCTCCCTTCTTGGGTGCCACGCGTTTTCAACGCCTAAGAGGATACCCGAGGGGAAGAAAGCCCGGAGGAGTGGGAAGTACTGTGCCTACCACCGGCAATATGGACACAACACGGAGGATTGTTACAATCTACAAGACGAGATCGAGACCCTAATCCGCGGTGGGAAACTCCAGAAATTTGTCAAGAAACTGGAGTACTATGACAACCAATCTTCCCCGGTCCATCATGATCGATCGAGGTCCCCAAGGAAGCAAAGTCCCCAAAGGCTTCCGGAGTCCTCGAAGAAGGTAGGAAAGAGGCCCATGAGCGGTAATCACCCTACCAAAGGCACGATCCTCATGATCGCCGGGGGACCAGCGGGGGGAGACACCCGATCCTCGCGTAAGAAAGTAGGCAGGAAGCTCCGGTTTGCCCTCGAGGATCTGGGTCATTCCCAGCAGGTCAATACGATTGAAGGATGCTCGATAGAATTCAACGAGAGCGATAGGATCTTCGAACAGAGCCCGGAGGGCCTAACCGAACAACCAGACTACCCGATGGTGGTGACGGTAGATGTGGCCAACTTCACCATCACCAAGACACTGATTGACAACAGTAGCTCTGCCACTGTCTTGTTTTACTCAACGTTGAGGAAGATGGATATGGGCAAAATTGACATGGAGGTGGTAAGGACGCCCTTTTGGGGGGTCCCAAATTAACCCCTTGGGGCAGATCAAGCTGCTGACGTCCCTAGGCTAAGAGCCCAACAGACGGACTTTAATGGTAAACTACCTGGTGGTGGATGCCCCGTTCGCCTATAACATAATTTTGGGGCGGCCGGCGCTCAACGTATTCAGAGCGATGGTGTCCACCTACCACCTCATGATGAAATTCCCCACCGAAGCTGGGATTGGTCAGGTGAGATGCGATGTTGTAGGCACATGGACCTACTATTCGGTCTCGCTGGGAATGAAGCCTGGGTCCGAAAAGAGGAAGTCCCCCGAAGTCGGCTCAGATAGCGACTCGGGAGGACCCGTAGGGGTACCCTCGAAGACCAGAAAACTCGAGGATAGCAAGATCGAGCCCACTGGAGAATCCAAAGTTATCGAGTTGGAGCCAGGGAACCCCGAGAAAACTACTAAGATTGGAGCTTAGCTTGATAAGGCCAAGGAGGTAATGCTCGTCCAGTTCCTTCGAGAGAACAGGGACGTATTTGCATGGCAGCCCTCGGATTTCCCTGTGATCAGCTCCGAGGTCATTGTGCACCGCCTAAACGTCGACCCCACCTTCAAGCCTATCAAGCAGAAGAAGAGAGTCTTCGGAGCTGAGAGGAACAAGATAATCGAGAGAAAAGTGAACAAATTGCCGAAAGCTGGATATATCATGCCAATACACTTTCCGGAGTGGCTGTGTAATGTGGTAGTGGTCCCCAAGGGGCAAAACAAATGGAGGATGTCTAACGATTTCACGGATCTCAATAAAGCGTGCCCTAAGGACCCCTACCCGCTCCCTCGAATTGACCAGCTTGTGGATTCCACGACGGGCTGCGAAATGATGAGTATGATGGATGCCTACCAAGGGTACTATCAGATCTCAATGGTTCCGGAGGACCAACCCAAAACCTCATTCGTAGTGGAGATGGCAGTTTACTGTTTCCTGGTCATGTCCTTCGAACTCAAGAATGCAGGGGCGACCTATCAAAGGTTAGTAAACCTCATATTCAAGGAATTAATAGGGCGTATTGTTGAGGTGTATGTGGACGACATGATTGTCAAGAGCCCGGAAGAGAAAGACCACCTCGGACACCTTAGAGAGTTTGGCCTCAAACTCAACCCCTCGAAATGCACATTTGGAGTTCGAGGGGGAAAATTTTTTGGGGTATATGGTCAATGAAAGGGGGATCGAGGCCAACCCGGAGAAAATCGAGGTGCTACAAAAAATTGGTACTCCCAAGTCAGTTAAGGACGTTCAAAGGCTCTGCGGCCAGATTGTTTCCTTAAACAGGTTCATATCTCGGTCGCGGACAGAAATCTACTTTTCCTCAACAAATTGAGGAAAGTCCCTAACTTCAAGTGGACACCCGAATGTGAGCAGGCCTTACGAGAACTCAAGGAATATCTGGCCACCCCGCCGCTGCTGGCAAAACCAAATCCGAGGGAAAAGTTGTACTTGTACCTCGCGGTATCCCCGGAGGTGGTCAACTCAATGATTATGGTGATAAGAGACCGAAAGCACCTTCCTGTTTACTACCTCAGCAAGGTGTTACAGGGGCCGGCGAAGAATTAACTAGAGATAGAAAAATTTGCACTGGCCTTTATCCACTCTGCGAGGAAGTTGAGACAGTATTTTCAGTCACACTCGATGGTAGTGCTTACAGACTAGACCCTTCGACAAGTCATTTCAAAGCCCATCACATCAGGCAGGCTTATTAAGTGGGCTATAGAACTGGGTGAATTCGATATTTCCTACGAACTGCGGACTGCTATCCAGGCCCAAGTGCTGGCGGATTTCCTCCTCGTGAGAGTTGGACTGCCGGAAGGAGACCCACCAGCCACAGACCAGTGGCTTTTGCATGTCGATGGCTCCTCCACCACGCAAAGGGAGGAGCCGGGATCACCTTGCAAAGTCCAGAAGGCGATATGGTGGAGTTCGCGATCAGGCTTAACTTTCCGATCATGAATAACGAAGCTGAGTATGAAGCCCTTATTGCGGGCCTTGAACTGGCAATCCAAGAGGGAGTTTCCCATATCAGGGCCTTCATTGATTCTCTATGTCACAAAGCTGAAGGAAAGCTTCCAGTCTTTTACTTTGGAACAAATACAGAGGGAAGAAAACGAGCATGCGGATGCCTTGTCCGAATTTGCGAGCGCCCTCAAAGGTACCAGGGAGCAGATGGTCAGTTTCCAGACCCTCAATTCCTCCTCAATTGGAGAGAAAGTTGCCATTATGTTGCCCATTTAGTCCCTCGAACCTAGTTGGCAGGATGAAATCCGTGCCTTCCTGGGGGGAGGAGAGGGGATCACTGATCAAATCTAGATACGAAGGTTGAGGAGGCAGTGCGCAAGGTATGCCTTAGATAATAGGGAAGCCTGTTCCGCAAGTCTTTCCTCGGGCCCCCGCTTAGATGCCTCCTACCCTCGGAGGCCCGTGAAGTAATGCAATCGGTCCACGAGGGGAGTTACGGAAACCATGCAGGACGATTCACATCGGTAGGAAACCCCCAAGCAAATGGTCAAGTTGAGATCACCAACCGCATTATTTTGCAAAACCTCAAGACGGCACTAGGCGCCCTTAAAGGAGAGTGGACAGACGAGTTGCCGGGAGTGTTGTGGGCCTATCACACCACCCCTCGAACAACAACAACAGACTCCCCATATGCCCTAGTGTACGGATCTGAAACGGTAATCCCAGCTGAAATACTGCACAGCACGGCCAGAGTGGCGCATTTCAATAAGTCCAGGAATGAGGAAAATCACGCTACGAAGCTAAATTTGCTCGAGCAGAAGAGAAATGCAGCCTGGTCGAAGATGCAAAAGTATGGAGCCTCCATGACCCCAGCTTATAATAAAGGAGTACGCCCCAGGAATTTCTAGCTTGGAGACCTAGTCCTCAAGAAGGTCGAGGTATCCAGGCATGTGGGAAAATTGGATCCAAACTGGAAAGGGCCTTACAGAGTTGTAAAGGTATCAAAAAATAATGCGTACCGGCTCGAGGACATGGAAGGAAGAGAGTTGCCTAGACCATGGAATGCCGCGAATCTCAGAAAATTCTATGTATAAGATAAGTCTATTTGTCCTATCCTCGATCAGTTGTTTCGTTTATTGATTAAGAAGCATGTCGAGGACACTTTTGTTTCGAGAGGAGTGGGGTTGTACCAAAATGCGTTGTAAATAAAGCTTCCTTGTTCCTTTCGATTGTCTTTAAGTTGTTCTTGTGCATAGTTAATCAATTGAATTCTTTTGTGGAATTAAGCATAGTACAGTACTTTTATGAGATCGAGGGAATTTGCATTATAATAAAACTTCATTATTTCGCTCGGTTATGTTTAAGCTCATAGTTATGATTAAAATTCTTACTAAAGTTCTTAAAAAATAATTTTGCACTGAAGCAAGCGCATAACTCAACACATTTGTTGAATCGAGGAAATCCCTCGATCTCATCGAAGCATTGTAACTTAGAAAAAATAAATGTGAAAAGTGAAAGCGAACAAAAGATTAATCGCACTGTTGAACAGGAAAGGCCCCGAAAATGAGTGAGGTTTCGTTAATTATGCCCGAGGGCAATCAAAGTACAAAAGGAGGACTTAAGTGGACCAATACAGGGGGAGTTAGAAAAGGAGCAAAGGGGATTACAGTAAAAGGGGGGTCTTTAACATAGTCGCTAACTTCGACAGGTCTCTCCTCCTGCTCTCCGCCCTTGCCCCCAGCGCCGGCAGTCGCCCCCGCATCGTCACATCCATCTTCACCCTCAGGGTCACTCGATGAGCTTGGCCCAACCATCTGATCATTCCAACTCTCGGGAGCCGGCGCAGAAGGGAGCGTGATGAGTCAGGTGCCACCTCATCAGGCCACATCAGTACGAGCCTCCAAATCGCCTAAGTAGAGAGTCAGGACCCTCGACATGATAATGACCCTCGAAAGGGCCCGTAAGACAAACTCCCTCGAGAACCCTATAAGGCCTAAATACAATGTCATGGGGACCCTCGAAGGGAGTCGCAGCCCTTGAGCGCGCCTTTGTCGAGGGCTGGAACCCACACTTAACCGTTGCGGGTTTTGACATCCAACGGAGATAAGTCCAGCTGGCGACCTCTGACAAACGCAGCCCACTGCCACCTAACACATCCTAGTGGCACATGTGTCTATCCCATTAGTCTCCGGCGCATTAAATGCCAAGTCATAAATACAATCCTTGGCCATAAATACCCAAGATGCACATTAATTGCCAGCAAGGCCCCTCATTAATGAAGAGTAGGAGTAGCTGCCAATAGGGTCCATGAAGGGGACAAAAGGCACATGACAGCGCTACTACAATGCCAAAAATGACCGGCTCCCACCAACCATATCACATCCCGGCTCCTCACTCTCATATAAAAGCTCCCAATGGCTCTCCACCCAAGGGTAAGACACACGTAACACTCTAAAACTAGAAAATTTGTCTTCTAAGTTACTATTTATCATCTTCTTCTCCCAATGACTCACAACTGACTTGAGCATCGGAGAGCCTACGCCGGGGCAAAATTGGCTAGTCTCACGTGCTTTCCTCCTTCTTTGGTAGGTGGGCCACCAGCAAGAACATCTTGGAGTGCAACATACCCCGACACGTGGTCAAACCAAGATTGGACTGTATCATTTTGGCGCTAAAGGAAGGGCCCAATCCTATTCGAGAGGTGATTTTTCCAAAAGAAGAATGGTGAATACGCAGCAAACTCGCATGTCCGGCACTTTCTCAGAGAGGGGCAACCGTGACCCTCCCGAAGTGACTCAACGCGCAGGGGAGGCCGTCAAAGTGATAGATAAAGGCAAGGGGCATGCTGCCCCTATACTGCCCGCCGGCCCTGGGGTGGGCCCTTTCCACGACCCCATGCCGGCCCATACAGTTGATACATAGCAAGCCGAACATACGATCACCCTTCCCATCAGCCGATTCAGACAGCTGGTGGGTGCCTGTGATGACCAAACACTGATCCGATTATTGTCTGGGGGACTGTCCCCATCCCCGAACGAGGTAGGTCCCCCGGCCGCCTCCCGTCGTAGCGAACATCCTGCTCCCGCACGGAGTCATTCCCCACGTGAGGGGAGCCATCGACATAACCACCGGGAGGAGGTTGCCGAATCTGGTAATGTCTCCACTCGCCGGGTCCCTCCTAGACGTAATGCCGCGGACGCTCCCGCGAGGTCCAGTACCGGTGGTCACCGTCCGCGCCCACGAAGGGAGAAAGGACCGGAGGAACTGGCTCGCATGCGCCAATAGGTTAGCGATCTGCAAGATAAAATAGAGCGGCTTTCCAGGCGACGTGAAGGGGAGAGAAGCGTGAGGGTAGAAGCTACACGATACTTGCCTCCCTATAACCACCGGTTGGAAAGGTCCCCTTTTATTTTGGAGATTACGGAATCTCATTTGGCTCCAGACGAGCGCATGCCTACTAGCCTGCCCCGTTATGATGGCACCATGGACCCGATGGAGCATTTGACCCATTATGAGGATGTGGTGGGGGTGGAGACCAGCAACCTTCATGTATGGGCTCGTCTTTTCTCTACCACCCTCCAAAGGATTGCTCTTACATGGTTCAAGAAGATGGAACCATAGTCTATCTTTTCATATGAGGAACTGGCGGACCGTTTCTTGAATTATTTTGCTGCCAAGATATCCACCAAACTGTCCCATACTCACTTGTATGGGGTGATCCAGAAAGTAGGAGAGAGCCTACCGGCTTTCATGGAATGATTCAACAATGAGCTCCTCAAGGTGGAAAATGTTGGGGTTGAGTTCGTCAGACATGTGCTGTATCAGGTTTTTAAGAACGAGAATTGTGTGGAGGCCATCATCATGCAAGCCCCCCGTACCATCGCCGGGATCCAACAGCTGGCATCTAAGTATATGGAGGTGGAAGAACTCAATCTGATAAAGCACCCTCCAAAGGGCGAAGGAAGTACCAAGCTCCAGGAAGACAAATTGAGGAGCAAGAAAAGGAAGGAGCCGACCAGGAAATATAAAGATTATGTCTCCCTCACCAAGACTCCGGCTGAAATCTTCTCCCTTCTCGAGTGCCACGCGTTTTCAATGCCTAAGAGGATACCCGAGGGGAAGAAAGCCCGGAGGAGCGGGAAGTATTATGCCTACCACCGGCAATATGGGCACAACATGGAGGATTGTTACAATCTGCAAGATGAGATCGAGACTCTGATCCGTGGCGGGAAGCTCCAGGAATTTGTCAAGAAACTGGAGTACTACGACAGCCAAGCTTCCCCGGTCCATCGAGATCGGTCGAGGTCCCCAAGGAAGCAAAGTCCCCAAAGGCTCCCGGAGACCTCGAAGAAGGTAGGGAAGAGGCCCATGAGCGGTAATCACCCCACCAAAGGTACGATCCTCATGATCGCCGGGGGACCAGCGGGGGGAGATACTCGATCCTCGCGTAAGAAAGTTGGCAGGAAGCTCTGGTATGACTAGTTTGCCCTCGAGGATCTGGGTGACCCCCAACAGGTCAACACGATCGAAGGATACTCGATAGAATTCAACGAGAGCCACAAGATCCCAGTACAGAGCCCGGAGGGTTTAGCCGAGCAGCCGGACTATCCTATGGTGGTAACAACAGATGTGGCCAATTTTTCCATCACCAAGATGCTGATTGACAACGATAGCTCAGCCAATGTCCTGTTCTACTCGACGTTAAGAAAGATGTATATGTTCTGTCTCACTGGGAATGAAGCCTGGGTCCGAAAAAAGGAAATCCCCAGAAGTAGGCTCGAATAGCGACTCTGGAGGACCGGTAGGGACGCCCTCGAAGACTAGGAAGCTCGAGGATAGCAGAATCGAGCCCACTGGAGAATCCAAAGCCATCGAGTTGGAGCTAGGGAACCCCAAAAAAACTACCAAGATAGGAGCCCAGCTTGATCAGGCTAAGGAGGTGATGCTCGTCCAATTCCTTCGCGAAAACAAGGAAGTATTTGCATGGCAACCATCAGATTTCCCCGGAATCAACCCCGAGGTTATTGTGCACCGCTTGAAAGTCGACCCCACATTCAAGCCTATCAAGCAGAAGAAAAGGGTCTTCGGAGCCGAGAGAAACAAGATAATCGAGGGAGAAATGAACAAATTGCTGGAAGCCGAATATATCATGCCAATACACTTCCCGAAGTGGCTGTGTAATGTGGTGGTGGTACCCAAGGGGCAAGGCAAATGGAGAATGTGCAACGATTTCACGGATCTCAACAAGGCGTGCATGAAAGACCCCTACCCGCTCCCTCGAATTGGTCAGCTTGTGGACTCCACGACAGGCTGCGAAATGATAAGTATGATGGATGCCTATCAAGGGTACTATCAAATTTCAATGGCCCCGAAGGACCAGCCCAAAACTTCGTTCGTAGTAGAAATGGGAGTTTACTGTTTCCTGGTCATGCCCTTCGGACTCAAGAATGCGGGGGCGACTTACCAAAGGTTAGTGAACCTCATCTTTAAAGAATTAATAGGGCGAATCGTTGAAGTATATGTGGATGACATGATTGTCAAGAGCACAGAAGAGAAAGACCATCTCGAACACCTCAGAGAAGTCTTTCAAGTGCTCAGAGAGTTTGGCATCAAACTCAACCCCTCGAAATGCACATTTGGAGTTCTAGGGGGAAAGTTTCTGGGGTATATGGTCAGCGAAAGGGGGATCAAGGCCAACCCGAAGAAAATCGAGGCGCTACAAAAAAACGGGACTCCCAAGTCAGTCAAGGACGTTCAAAGGCTCTGCGGCTGAATTGTTTCCCTGAACAGGTTCATATCTCAGTCAGCGGACAGGAATCTACTTTTCTTCAAAACATTGAGGAAAGTCCCTAACTTCCAGTGGACACCCGAATGTGAACAAGCCTTACGAGAACTCAAACAATATCTGTCCGCCCCACCGCTGCTAGCAAAACCAAATTCGGGGGAAAAGTTGTACTTGTACCTCGCGGTGTCCCCGGAAGCGACCAACTCGGTGATTGTGATGATAAGAGACCGAAAACACCTCCCTGTTTATTACCTCAGCAAGGTGTTACAAGGACCGAAGAAGAATTACATGGAGATAGAAAAATTTGCACTGGCCCTCATCCACTCTGCGAGGAAGTTGAGACAGTATTTTCAGTTACATTACAGACCAGCCCATTCAACAAGTCATTTCGAAGCCCAACACGTCAGGCATAGAGCTGGGAGAATTTGATATTTCCTACCAACCGCGAACTGCCATCCAGGCCCAAGTACTATCTGATTTTCCCCTCGAGAGGGTCGGACTACCGGAAGAAGATCTGCCAGCCACAGACCCATGGCTTCTGCACGTTGATGGCTCTTCCACCACACAAGGGAGGGGAGCCGGGATCACCTTGCAAAGTCCAGAAGGCGATGTGGTGGAGTTCGCTATCAAGCTTAATTTCCCGGTTACAAATAATGAAGCATAGTATGAAGCCCTTATAGCTGGCCTCGAATTGGCAATCCGAGAGGGAGTTTCCCATATCCGGGCCTTCACTGATTCTCAATTGGTCTCTAATTAGATCGGAGGAACATATGAAGCTAGGGACACGACGATGACCAAATACCTCGAGTATGTCATAAAGCTGAAGGAAAGCTTCAAGTCTTTTGCTTTGGAACAAGTACCGAGGGAAGAAAATGAGCGTGCGGATGCCTTGTCCAAATTTGCGAGCGCCCTCAAAGGTACCAGGGATCAAATGGTTAGTTTCTAGACCCTCGATTCCTCAATTCGAGAGAAGATTGCCACTCTCTTGCCTATCCAGCCCCTCGAACCCAGTTGGTAGGATAAGATCCGTGCCTTCTTGGAGGGGGAAAAGGGAATCAATTATCAAAACCAATTACGAAGGCTGAGGAGGCAATGTGCAAGGTATGCCCCAGACGATGAGGGAAAGCTGTTCCACAAGTCTTTCCTTGGGCCCCCACTTAGATGTCTCCTCCCATCAGAGGCCCGTGAAGTAATGCAATCGGTTCATGAGGGAAGTTGTGGAAACCATGAGGGAGGAAAATCCTTATCCAAGAAGATTATGAGGAGTGGTTTTTACTGGCCAACAATCTTGGAGAACGCATCTGAATATGCCCGAAGATACCCGAAGTGCCAGCTTTATGCCAATCTTCCTGACAAGCCAGCTACAGAAATAGTGAATGTTGAAATTTTGTGGCCCTTTGATCAATGGGGAATCGACGTGGTTGGACCTTTTCCCATGGGCAAAGGCCAAAGGAAATTCGCCATTGTAACAGTGGAGTATTTTACGAAGTGGGTCGAAGCGGAAGCAGTCCCCAAAATCACAGATGCCTCGATTCGATCCTTTATATGGAATAGTATCATTTGCCGGTTCGGGATCCCTCGAACATTGATATCGGATAATGGCACACAATTCCAGAGTCGAGCCACGACAGAATGGTGCCAAAGTCACGGCATTGAACAGCGGTTCACGTCAGTGGGAAACCCCCAAGCAAATGGTCAAGTTGAGGTCACCAAGCCAGCACTGGGCGCTCTTAAAGGAGAATGGGCCGATGAATTGTCGGGGCTATTGTGGGCTTATCGCACCACCCCTCGAACAACAACGGCAGACTCCCCATATGCTCTGGTGTACGGATCTGAAGCGGTGATCCCAGCTGAGATATTGCACAGCACGGCCAGAGCAGCACATTTCAACAAGTCCAGGAATGAGGAAAATCGCGCCACTGAGCTTAACTTGCTCGAGGAGAAGAAGAACGCAGCCTGGTCGAGGATGCAAAAGTATCGAGCCTCCATGACCTGAGCTTATAATAAAGGAGTACGCCCCAGGAATTTCCAGCTTGGAGACCTAGTCCTCAAGAAGGTGGAGGTATCCAGGCATGTAGGAAAATTGGATCCAAACTGAGAAGGGCCTTACAGAGGTGTAAAGGTCTCGAAAAATAATGCGTACCGGCTCGAGGACATGGAAGGAGAAGAGTTGCCTCGACCATGGAATGCCTCGAATCTCAGAAAATTCTATGTATAAGATAAGTCTATCTGACCTATCCTCGATTAGTTGTTTCATTTTTTGATTGAGAAACGTGTGGAGGACACTTTTGTTTAAAGGGGCTGTAAAAGATGCGTTGTAAAGTTTTGTAAATAAAGTTTCCTTGTTCCTCTCGATTGTTTTCAAGATGTTCTCGTGCACCGTTAATCAATTGAACTCTTTTGTGAAATCGCACGTAGTGCAATACTTTTATGAAATTGAGGGAATCAGCGTTATAATAAAACTTCGTCTTACTACTCGATCATGTTAAAGTTCGTGGTTATGCTTAAAGATTATTAAAGTTCTTAATTTTGCACTAAAACGCATAACTCCATACATCTGTCGAATCGAGGAAATCCCTCGACCTCATTAAAGCATTGTAACTCAAAAATAATAAAATATAAATAAGTGCAGTGAACGAAGAGCGAACAACAGTTAACCGTACTTTGTGAAACAGGACGGACCCTAAAAAGGAATGAAGTTTCATTAATTAAGCCCGAGGGCAATAGAAGTACAAGGGGGACTCAAGCGGACTAATACAAGGGGAGTTAAAAAAAAAAAGGAGCAAAGGGGGATCACAGTAAAGGGGGGGAGGGGTCTTTGGCCTAGTCGCTAACTTCGACAGGTCTCTCCTCCTGATCTCCGTCCTTGCCCCTGGCACCAGTAGTCGCCCCCGCATCGTCACCTCCATCTTCGCCCTCGGGGTCACTTGAAGAGCTCGGCCCAGCCATCTGGTCCTTCCAACTCTCGGGAGCCGGCGCGGAAGGGAGCGGAAGGTCCTCCTCACCTTTGGCACTTTCAGGTGGTTGTATATCGAGGCGACGAAAGATGAAGTTGAACTCGTTCCCTTCGAAGTCGAATTCTTTGGACTTCCCCGTCGAGGGCAACGCCTCTTCTACAGGTACCCCACTGCGGTCAAACGAGAGCCCGACAGAGTCGAGATCAAAGTCCTCGTCCAAGTCACCCTGTGTTTGGAGTTGATCGAGGACAAGATCAACAGCCTCAGCAGAATCCTGGAAGCTAAGGTATGTTCGAATGTAATCGAACACCTCGCTCACGAGGAACCTCGAGAAGGCTCGCTTCATCCTCTTGCGGCACCGCCCAGAGAAGGTCCATTCAGCTCGCCGAAGCCCCGCCTTGACACCCTCGTCGTAGTTACGAAAAGCCTGGGCCTCTGCCTCGGCTCTCTTTTGATTAACCACTTCGAGGCGCTCTTTGGCGATGTCACGAGAGGTCTCCGCCTCCTCGCACAATTCCCATGTGTCCTCCCAAGCCTTAGCCATGCGCTTGACCTTGTCGTCCAAGTCTTCGCATTTCTTCTCGAGCTCAATGATGCGGGTCCGGCCAGACTCGAGAAGATGCTGGCTTTCCTGCAGTTGCCCTCGAAGAGAATCGTTTGTCGAGGCCAGCTCCCCAACAAGGATCTCGGTCTCTTCGAGGCGTTTTTCTACGTCAGCAGGCCCTTGTTTGTTCTTTTTCCTCTCTTCCTGAAGCAGCCTCTTGTACTTATTCTTCCCCTAGCGAAAAATGCTCGCGCGGCGGAGAAAGTGATGGGAGAGAGGGACGACGACCTGCCCAGGAGCAAAAAACGTAAAGCAAGAGTTAGAAGCAGAAAGCAGCCAATCAAAAAAAAATAAAAAAAAAGGGAGAAAGATGTCTCTTTACGCCAATCAGGGTGTTTGCCAAGTTAGTCTCCAGCTCCGCGATTGAGCACTTCAGGAGCGACCGCAGATCAGCCTGAGACCCCGGAGTAGAGCCAAGTTCATCTTGGTATCCGTTTCGTTGGCTCCTATCCCGATTATGCGCAGATTGGATTGGTGGTGTTGGAGGTGAACGGGGTTGCTGGGCCTCGCGTCAACACATTTGAGGGTTCCTCCTCCTCATCCGTGTCCGAGGGCTCGGGGCTAGCCACTCGTTTGCCCTTGCCCGAGGGAATGGACCTCTGCTTTTCTGCCTCTCGGGCGGCCTCCTCAGCTGCAGCCCTCTTTCAAGAGCCCTCGGTGCCTCCCTCGTGAATAGAACCCTCGGCATGGCCCTTCGAGGGGCGACACTCCCAGGACTTAGCCTCGTGGGGGGAGTTGTTTGGGTAGCTCCAGCGGGGGGGCTGCCAAGTGATGCCTCCGTTCGAGGCGGAGGCAGGAGCAGGCCTTGGCGAAGGCCTTGGTGAAGCGGTTCCGGGAGCGAGCGCGCTAGCGGCAGCATAGAAGTCTCGGTTTGGGGGCCCGCTTGATCCAAAGGTTCTTGGCCACCCTCGTTGCCCCCCGGGGCCGCCACCTCCTCGGACGATAGTGCCCTCGCCTCCATTGGTTGGGAAGCCTCTCCGGTCCCGATCTCGACCCGGGTGGCCTCCGCGGCCTGGCTTGATCCTTCCCCGGTACTGGTATCCCTCTTTAACCGCCGGGTCTTTTAGGTAACGGATTTGTGGAACGCCGTCACTTTAGGGCGATGAGGTTAGGTCTGATGCCTTTGGCGGTCGAGCCTAGCTAGCAAAGCCTTGTGTGCGTCCATGAGAATTTTGAGACCTGCATAACAAAGGACACAAGTCAATATTGTGGAGCCCTCAAAAAGAGAAACAAGCGGAGCGAAAAGAGAAGGGGAAAGTGTTAGGCCCTAAGGACGCTCTCGGAAAAAGATTAGCGCTGCGTACCGGGACGCTCGCTGGGGCCGGGGTCGCCAGAGGCGTTCGAGAGGCGGCAGGCCCGGAGAATGTCCTCCGAGGTTAGGAAGACAACGCACATTCTTCCCATTTTGGCCAAGTCCCCCACTCTCCCCTCATCGAAGCTTGGCTCTTCGTGGAAGAAGTTTCGGTTAAGCACTGAGGGTTGACGCCAGTTCCAGGGCATGCCCAACTACCCACGATCCTCCACGAAGACAAATTTTCTCTTCCACCCAGAACCGTCCAGCACCTTCGAGGAAGCCGAACGGGCAAACAAGTACAAAAACCCGGGCTCATCTTTAGCCGACTCGCCTGGGCTGGACAGAATCGAATCGTTCTACCGAAAAAACTCCAAAAAATTGGCAAGGCTGGCCTCTTCCTTCAAACACTTCATGATCACCACAAAGGCAATGATGATCATGATGGAGTTAGGTACCAACTGACTGGGGCAAACGCTGACAAACTTCAGTAACCTTCGGACTTCGGGAGAAAGGGGTAGACGCAGTCTCGCTTCAAAATGGTGGAGATTGAGCGCCATGCATCCCTCCCGGGGCTCCACCATATTCTCGTTAGGGCCTGGCATGTGAATGGGGAATTGGACCCCGAACTCCTCCCAGATCCTGTCTACCTCTGTCGCCATAATGTTGCTGGAAATATCACGGGGGAGTGAAGAGGTTTGAAACTTGCCCATTCCACCACCTCGCGTCTTTGGGCTCTTGGTTGGGGACCCACTAGGCCCGGCATCCCCTCTGACGGGCCCCGGTGTTCTCTTCTTTTGACGGGGACGAGTTCTCTCCGACGCATTGCCCGGCGCCTCTCCTCTCAAATCGCCTCCTGACGACGCCTTGGCTCGCGTTGCCCCGATGGTCTCTGTGGCACGACCTTCACCGGTGCCTGAAACCGACTAGGAGGGGAGGCGAACCTCCCTCTCCGCCGCCAAGTCCTCAGGCGTCGGATCTGAGTCGTCCAAAATCTTTCTCTTGGGACCCATGGCGGCTAGGTTTTTTGGCTAGAATGGAAATGCTAAGAAGGAAAAGAAAAGTTCACCTGAAAGAGATGAACAGGGAAGACGGATGCCTGAGAATGCTAGTATGTAAAAATCCTTGCTTCTACTGCTCGTACGAGTGTTGCCAGTAAAGGGAAAAATTGATTTGTTGCGAAACCCCCAACTATTTATAAGTTACGCGGGAAACGCCACCAGCTTTTATGACGCCTCGATCATTGTGACCCAAAAAGACCTACAGTAATTATGACTAGGTGCGCCCCTTCGTATGATAACTTTTTGGTCACCAGAAATTAATGGATGGGGGCGCGCCACGTCTCCCCAAGCAGGCGCGTAGATCGTCAGAATCGGAAAAGGGGCGACCTTTCGTGCACCAAAGGCGTTTCAAATTCAAAAATAAAAGGACACCTGACATCCAACCAATCAAATCACTCTTGAAGGCTGACGTCCTCGTTACAATCAAGAGTGGGGGGACTAATGATGAGTCAGGTGCCACTCATTAGGCCACGTCGATACGAGCCTCCAAATCGCCTAAGTAGGGAGTCAGGACCCTCGACATGATGATGACCCTCGAAAGGGCCCGTAAGACGAACTCCCTCGAGAATCCTATAAGGCCTAAATACAATGTCATGGGGACCCTCAAAAGGAGTCGCAACCCTCGAGCGCGCCCCTGTCGAGGGTTGGAACCCACACTTAACTGTTGCGGGTTTTGACATCCAACGGAGACAAGTCCAGCTGGCGACCTCTGACAAGCGCAGTCCACTGCCACCTAACGTATCCTAGTGGCACATGGGTCCATCCCATCAGTCTCCAGCGCATTAAATGCCAAGTCATAAATATAATCCTTGGTAATAAATGCCCAAGATACACATTAACTGCCAGCAAGGCCCCTCATTAATGAAGAGTGGGAGTAGCCATCAATAGGGTCCATGAAGGGGACAAAAGGCACATGACAGCGCTGCTACAGTGCCAAAAGTGACTGGCTCCCACCAACCATGTCACATCCCGGCTCCTCACTCTCATATAAAAGCTCCCAATGCCTCTCCACCCAAGGGTAAGACACACGTAAAACTCTCAAACCAAAAAATTTGGCTTCTAAGTTATTGTTCATCATCTTCTTCTCCCAATAACTTACAACTGACTTGAGCGTCGGAGAGCTTACGCCGGGGCAAAATCGGCTAGTCTCACGTGCGTTCCTCCCTCTTTGGCAGGTGGGCCACCAGCAAGAACATCTCGGAGTGCAACATACCCCGACATGTGGTCAAACCAAGATTGGACTACATCAGAGCGGAAGGTCCTCCTCACCTGATGATTCGCCTTTGGCACTTTCAAGCGGTTGGATATCGAGGCGATGGAAGACAAAATTGAACTCGTTCCCCTGGAAGTCGAACTCCTTGGACTTCCCTGACGAGGGCGACGCCTCTTCTACAGGCACCCCGTTGCGGTCAAATGAGAGCCCGATAGAGTTGCGATCAAAGTCCTTGTCTAGGTCCTCCCGCGTTTGGAGTTGATCGAGGACAAGATCAACCACCTCCGCAGAGTCCTGGAAGCTAAGGTACGTTCGAATGTAATCGAACACCTCGCTCACAAGGAACCTCGAGAAGGCTCGCTTGATCCTCTTACGGCACCGACCGGGGAAGGTCCACTCAGCGCGCCGAAGTCCCGCTTTGACGCCCTCGTCGTAGTTACGGAAAGCCTGGGCTTCTCCCTCGGCTCTCTTCTAATTACCCACTTCGAGGTGCTCTTTGGCAAAGTCGCGGGCGAATTCAGCCTGCTCACATATTTCCCGCGCATCCTCCCAAGCCTCGGTCATACGCTTCACCTCGTCGTCCAAGTCCTTACATTGTTTCTCGAGCTCAGTAATGCGGGTCCTGGTAGACTCGAGAAGTTGTTGGCTTTCCTGCAGTTGCCCTCGAAGAGTGTCGTTTGTCGAGGCCAGCTCCCCGGCAAGGACCTCGGTCTCTTCAAGGTGTTTTTCTATTTCGGAAGCACCTTTTTGTTCTTCCTCTCCTCCCAGAAGAGCCTCTTGTACTTATTCTTCCCTCGGCGGAAGATGCTCGCACGACGGAAGAAATGATGGGAGAGAGGGACGACGACTTGCCCAAGACCACGGTTAAAAACGGAAAGCCACGAACCCAATGAAAAGTGTGAGAATGCATTTCCTTACCCCGATCAAGGCATTGGCCAAGTTCATCTCCAGCTCTGCGATCGAGCACTTTAAGAGCGACCGTTCGTCGGCCGGCAACTGGAGACCCCGGAGGAGAGCCAAGTTCATTTTGGTATCCGTCTCATTGGCTCCCACCCCGATTATGCGAAGATTGGAGTGGTGGTTTTGGAGGTGAACGGGGTTACTGGGCCCCGCATCAGCGCACTTGAGGAGTTCCTCCTCCTCGTCGGTATCTGAGGGCTCAGGACTAGCCACTCTTTTTCCTTTACCTGAAAGGGCAGGCCTTTGCTTCTTCGTCCCTCGGGCGGCCTCCTCAACTGCAACCCTCTTTCGAGAGCCTTCGGTGCCCCCTTCACGAATAGAGACACCAGGCATGGCCCTTCGAGGGGCGACACTCCCAGGACTTGGCGCCCCAACGGCTGGGCTGCCAAGTGGTGCCTCCACTCGAGGTGGAGGTGATGCCTCAGTAGGAGCGGGCCTTGGTGAAGGCCTTGGTGAAGCGGCTGCGGCGGTGGGCGCGCTGGCGGCGGCGGGGCCTGGCAGCGGCGGCGTAGAAGTCTCAATTTGGGGGGCCGCCTGATTCCAGGGTTCTTGACCACCCTTGTTACCCCCGGGGGCCGCCACCTCCTCAGCCGGTGACGTCCCAGCCTCCGCAGGTCGGGGAGCTTCTCTTTCTGCCCCGGCCTCGTCTCGGGTGGCCTCTGCGGCTTGGCTGGATCCCTCGCCGGCGCTAATATCCCTCCTTGGCTGTCGGGTTTTCTGAGTGACGGACTTGTGGAATGCCATCACTTTCAGTCGAGGAGGTTGGGTCTGACGCCTTTAGCAGTCGAGCCTAGCCAATAGAGCCTTGCGTGCATCCATGAGGATATTGAGACTTGCATAAAGGACGTGAGTCAACATGGGGGAGCCCTCGAAGAGGAAAGTAGGCAAAGATCAAACTTAAAAGAAAAGAGAAGGGGAAGTTTAGGCCCTAAGGATGCTCTCGGAAAAGGTTTGGCACCGCGTACTGGGGCGCTCGCTTGGGCCGAGGTTGCCGGAGGCGTTCGAGAGGTGGCAGGCCGGGAGTATATCCTCCGAGGTTAGGAAAACGGCGCGCATTCATCCCATTTTGGCCAAGTCCCCTACTTTCCCCTCATCGAAGCTTGGCTCTTCATGGAAGAAGTTCCGATTAAGCACAAGGGGTTGTCGCCAATTCGAGGGCATGCCCAACTGCCCTCAATCCTCCACGAAGACGAATTTTCTTTTCCACCCAGACCCATAGGAGGACTTAAAATCGTCCAGCACCTTCGAGGAAGCCGAACGGGCAGACAGGTACAAAAACCCAGGCTCGTCTTCAGCCGATTCGCCTGGGCTGGACCGAACCAAGTCGTTCAATCGGAAAAACTCTAAAAAGTTGGCTGGGTTGGCCTCCTTCTTCAAACACTTCATGATCACCACAAAGGCGATGATGATCATGATGGATTTAGGTACCAGCTGACTGGGGAAGACACCGGCAAACTCCAGTAACCTTTGGACTTCGGGAAAAAGGGGCAGGAGCAGTCCCGCTTCGAAATGGTGGAGGTTGAGTGCCATGCATCCCTCCCGGGGCTCCACCATGTTCTCGTTGAGGCCCGACATGTGAATGGAAAATTGAACCCCGAACTCATCCCGGATCCTGTCTATCCCCGCCGCTGTAATATTGCTGGAAATGTCGCGGGGGAGTGAAGAGGTTTGGAACTTGCCCATTCCGCCACCTCGCGTCTTTGGGCTCTTGGCTGGGGACCCACTAGGCCCGGCATCCCCTTTGGCGGGCCTGGTGTCTTCTTCTTCTGACGGGGGCGAGCTCTTTCCGGCACGTTGCCCAGCGCCTCTCCTCTCAAATCGCCGCCTGACGATGCCCCGGCCTACATGGCCCCGTCGGTCTCTGCGGCCCGACCTCCACCGGTGCCTGAAACCAGCTGAGAGGGGAGGCGGACCTCCCTCTCCACCACCAAGTCCTCAGGCGTCGGGTCTGAATCATCCAATATCTTTCTCTTTGGGCCTATGGCGGCTAGGGTTCCTGGCTAAGATGGAAATGCTAAAAAAAAAAAGGAGAGAAAGTTCACCTGGAAAAGATGAACGGGGAAGACAAGTGCCTGAAAACGCTAATGCCTTTGAAACTCTTGCTTCTACTGCTTGTACGAATACTATGAGTGAGAGGAAAAATCTATTTGTGGCGAAACCCTCAACTATTTATAAGTTACACGAAAAACGCCACCAGTCATTATGACGCTTCGATCACCACGGCCAAAAAGGCCTACAGTAATTATGACTAGGCATGCCCCTCCTCATGATGACTTTTCGGCCACCAGAAACTAATGGATGGGGGTGTGCCACATCTCCCCAAACAAGCGCGTGGGCAGGGAGAGCCGAAAAAGGGGCATCCTTGCGTGCACCGATGGCGTTTCAAATTCAAAAATGAAAGGACACCTAACATCCAATCAATTAATTCACTCTTGAAGTCTGGCGTCCTCACCACGATTAAGAATGGGGGAACTAATGATGAGTCAGGTGCCACCTCACCACGCCACGCCACCACCAGCCCCAATTTGGCCTAAGTAGGGGAATTATGGTCCTCGATACAACGATGGCCCTCGAAAGGGCTCACAAGCTGATCTCTCTCCCTTGAGAGCCCCGTAAGACACCAACATGCTATCCCGGATATCCTCGAACTGAGATGCGGCCCTCGAGGGCACCCCCTTCGAGGGTGAGATCCCACACTTAGTCGCTGCAGGGTTGGGCATCCAACGGGCACAAGTCCAGCTGGCGATCTCTGACAAGTGCAGCCCACTGCCAACTAACGCATCCCAGTGGCACATGGGTCCATCCCATCAGTCTCCAGCGTATTAAATGCCAAGTCATAAATACAATCCTTGGTTATAAATGCCCAAGATACACATTAATTGCCAACAAGGCCCTTCATTAATAAGAAGTGGGAGCAGCCGCCAATAGGATCCATGGGGGGGGGGGGGGGGGGCAAAAGGCACCTGCCGATACGGCTACTGTGTTGAAAGTGACCGGCCCCCACCAACCATGTTACATCCAGGCTCCTCACTCTCATATAAAAACCCCCATTGGCTCTCCACCCAAGGGTAAGATACACGTAACATACTCTGACCAAGCAATTTGGTTTCTAAGTTACTATTCATCCTCTTCTTCCAATAACTTGCAACTGACTTGAGTGTCAGAAAGCCTACGCCGGGGCAAAACCAGCTAGTCTCATGTGCGTTCCTCCCTCTTTGGTAGGTGGGCCACCAGCAAGGACATCTCGGAGTGCATCATACCCCGACACATGGTCAAACCAAGATTCGACCGCATCAGCGGGTTCTATGAATGATAATAAAAGATATTTTAGAAATAAACTAATTAGAAATTGAAAAATAGGATAACTAAGTAAGTTTCAGTGAGTTCATGGTGATATTAGTCACCCTCTTGCAATGACAGAGTTGGGAGAGGAGTTAGAGGGGACGGTTGCCCCGGTTAACCTCAATATGAGTTAAATTTTATATTCATTCTTTTGAAATTTTAGATTTCGACCCTTTTAAATAATAAAACTACCTTTAATATTTTATAGAAATTTATTTTCCCCCACCCTCGCCCAAATAAAATTTCTAGCTCCATCCCTGCCCTCTTGCTTGATCTTGATTTTGATTGTGGGAGAGAGCTTATTTTTGCTCGTTTCCACAGATTTTCCTAAAAGATATAGTCCTATTCAAAATTCTAAATATTAAGAAAGTTGTTAGTTTTTCAAAAGAAAATGGATGTCACTTTTTACTATACAAATGTAATATTTTAAGCAGAGGAGATAGTGGCATCTACAACTTTTCAAAAAGTTTTGAACTAACCTTACTCCTCCAAAATCTAAATTAAATCCGACAATATTGCTTCAAAAAGTTTTGAACTAATGCATCATCAACTTCATCCCTTAGGAGATTATGCAAGAAATTCCTTCCGAAACTGAAATGGGTTATCAATAATTTTAAAGGATTTTTAATTGATTGAAAAAAAGATAGACTAGGACTTCTTTTAGGTTTTACTTCCTTTCTTATCATCACAAACTAAAATTGTGATTTGAAAACCTAACCTAACATAAAAGAAAACACACAACAAATTACAAAACACAAAATATTCCACCTTTAAATCGAGAAAGTTGTGAACTAAACTTACTCCTTCAAAATCTGACTCAAATCTAGCAATATTGCTTCAATTTCTTGTCCAATGCATCATCAAATTCGTCCCTCAGGAGATTGTGTTAGAAATTCTTTCAGAAACTCAAATGGGTTATCAATAATTTGAGAGGATTTTTAATCAATAGAAAACAAATGGGTGGACTAGGGCCTTTTTAGGTTATACTAACTTTCTTATCATTACAAACTAAAACTATGATTTGAAAATCTAAACTCACAAAAATACGCCTTTTTTAGGTGGCATTTTTTCCTCCAATGACAAGAGTAATTTAGGCATTTCAAGAGAAAAAAAAATGATGCGGCTATGTCAAACAGACAGATTTTCTAATGTCATTACCTTTTTTTTTGCTTTGACTCTTAAATGAAGGGGTTGAATTATTACACTATATAGTCAAAGAGGATAAATGTTATGAGAGGTGAAGTTCAAGGGTACAAGTTGTAATTAGCCCAATATATTAAGAAGAAAACAGGGTTTTCCTAGTCAATGTTTGTTAGCAGACAAATAACATAAAGGCCAACAACTCTCTCTCTCTCTCTCTCTGAAGTTAATCTTTTAAAGAAAAACACCTTAATGGGCCTAATCAGATGACTTACAGTCTGTTTGAATGAATGTTTTTGAAAGGGAGGAAGCACTTAAAAAAATTAAAATAAAAAATTATGTTTAGATAATGTTTTTTTTAAAAAAAAAAATAGAAGCCAGAAAGAAAAAGGTAAAAAAATGATTTTTTTTTAAAGATACTAGTAGTAGTTTTTTTTAAAAAAAGCATAGTTTAAAGTATTTTAATTAATACGTTCAAGCGAAAATTGTTTGACTTTAAAAAAAACTCTACTAATAAAAAGTACGACTCGATAAATATTTTTTTTAATCCCATCCAAATGAGGCCTTATTTTATTTAAACTATGTACAAGTTCCAACTATTTTGATCAAAGTAAGAGGATGTTTGGCTAAGTTTATAAGCTCTCCAAAATAACTTATAAGATGTTTTGGAACTTGTAAGATGTAGTGAAGTGTTTGGCTAAATTTTACGGGAATGAACTTATAAGCTCCAAAAATAAAATATTTAGGAAGTTACAAACTTATTTTAGAAAAGTAAGTAGGTGCTTACTTATTTTTTAAGATCGATCAACATCCTTTGTTTTCAACTAAATTAATTACAGTATTGTTATTACTGACATCTTATAAGCTAACACCCAACTTATTTATCCAAACACTTTAATAACTTATTTTTAAAATAAGATCCAACATGTTATAAGCTCTTAAAACATCTTATAAGATGTAAGAGCTTATAAGATGTTTCAAATAAGTTTAGCCAAACACTCTCTAAATACAAGTTCCAACTATTTTGATCAAAGTAAATGAACTTACTATCCCTAATTACAATGTATTTGAAGCTCAACTGGTATTAAGCTAAAATGTCCTGAACAATATATGAAGCTCTTCAGAAATCAGTAGTCTCTTTAATCATTTATCAGAAAATTCTACAAATTTAATCAAACTCTGCTGAGCCAAAATGAAATTCTTCATGATCCGAAATCTCACTTTAATATATACAGATTAATCGAGATCAATCAAGAGACTAAACATCAATTAACCCTTAATACAAATCTTAATTAAAACTCAGACCCAAACCAGAAATGCCGTTTTCTCCTCCCCCGTGGCCTACTCATGCGCCGCCCCCTCCGATTGCCGGCGTCGCCGATTAAACGACCAGTGTGGACCAAAAGCTGCTTCATAGCTCTGTAAATACGTGTAGTGATGATTCTTATCTTTAAGCACAAATATTCACGATCACACACAAATGTAAATTTATTACTATTCTGATTTTTTTATATATATAATATACTAGTTTGATAGGTACAATTGATGCATGGACAAAAAATATATATATATATATTACTAAATAATTAATATTTCAATAGCATAAAATTAAATTTTATTAAATTCTCTATAAAATATATAGCCCTCTGATTTATTATTTATACTGTCTTTTCAATTTTCATAATGTGTAAACTAAATTTATGACAAAAAATAAATTTAAAATAAATTTATTAATTTGATTAAAAACTAAATAAAAATATAAATTAGCAAAAGAAGATTAAAAAAGGAATGTGAGAGAGGAGAGAGATGAGAATAGAAAAGAAAAAAAAAACAAAACAAAAAACAAAAACAGAAACACGATGTTGGAGGGAGAGAAAGGAATAGTACTTAAATATTAATGAGGGTATTCTGGAAAATTCATAATTAAATGGATCAAAAGTAACTAGCATCAATGGTTGTTATTTTGTATACAGTGTAGATATACATCATCAACGCACGCACATTGTCAGGATTCGAACCAAACGATTTAATTGAATGCTTACAATAAAATTTATAATCAAATTGTCAATAACTAAATCATGTAAATTTTAAGTTTTAACTAAGGATTTAATTGAATGCTTCAACAATAAAATTTATAATCAAATTGTCAATAAATGTAAATTTTAAGTTTTAACTGTAGAAGTAAACGAGAGGTTGATGTTTTCATATGATTTTCTATTGCCTTTTCCACATTTATGTGCTTATCGGGACACAAAAATGGAAAATGTTGTTTTTTTGGGTTAATTCTTCAAATACACAAGTTTGATGGGATTCAATCAATTACACAAGAAGTATTATTTTAATTGTTATATAGTTGGTCAATTTTTTTTGAATTTACACTAATTATAATACACTCATTGTATAATTAGTTTTAATTCAAAAAAACTATTCAAAAACTTTTCATTTCTACTATTTTAATTAATCAAAGTCATGTAAAATTCAAGGGGTTCGTCAATCCCAAAGCTGTAGATTCATAATAAATACAGATAAAGAATATCTTTACCATTTTGAGGGGTAGAAGTTCGAATTTTGATAAACTTTTGATTAAAAATGCACAATAAAGAATTTTTATGGTTTTCACTATAAAAAAATTTGCTATGCATAATTGGAATCGGATCGGATTAAATTTTTTTATCGGATCTCGGATTTATTCCGGATTTGGATTCAAAATAATAAGCAAAGATGTTGTAGGATTTCAGGTCGAATTCGGATTGCACTGATTTGCTCCAGATCTGATCCATTGACTTCCCTAGCCCATTTTTTGAAATGTTTCTACATGTTAAGCCCATTTATATAAATAAATAAATAAAATACTTCAAACAAATTTATTTACATTTTTGTTCTTTCAAGAAATTTTAAAATATTTTTCTTCTTAATGAAATTTTATTTTTTTACACAACAAATGTATGTGTATGTGTACGTGGATGTGCATACACACACACACACACACACATATATATAAAGACTCACTTATCTTTTCATAAATCAATAAATATATCTTTATTTGTAAATATTTTTGAATAATATTTTTTGCAAATTTTTATTGTATGATTATATTTTTCTAATTTTTTTTGTTGGTTGAATATAATAATAATAATAATAATAATAATAGATAAAAAAAATAAAGAAAAATAAAAACTGTATAATAATAATAATAATAATAATAAAAAGAAAAGAAAAAAAATATTGATCAGATGTATTAATTTATATATTTTATTCTTGTTGATGCATCATCATTTATTTTAAGTGAGCCTTTTGTCATACCATAAAAAGATAAATTAGTAAAAGGTTTGAATATGAATTGCTATAATTTTGATGGTTAAATCCTGCATTAAGCTAAACTATATTTAATTGATTATTTAACTGGTTCTTTACTTTAAGCTAAAAACTCCTAAAAATATTTTAAACAAATAAATTTATTAAAAAAATTAGAATAGTGCATATGAAGTTAGAATTTGGAGTATTTGTGTTAGATATGATACATAAATTTGTATTATAGTAGATATGTAAGAGAAGTTTATGGAAAGCTAAAAAACTTTTATTAACCATTAGAATTTTCGAATTTTGATTGTTTATTTAAGATCTACAACCAACACAGTTTGGAGAATTCAAATTGAGAAAACATTTTCTCTTTAACGTTCTGTTTTTTTTTTTTTAATTCATATCATCAAATTACGTCAATAATTTTTGGAGTACAAATCAAACTATTACATTATATTTTAAAATAAAATCATTCACAAACTATTACAATAAACTACTATTAAAATAGGATAATAAATTATCATGAAATTAAAAATAAAATTCACACATTTATTGATGATGAAAATCAATCCCAAAACCTTTAGAATCTTTAAAATTCTATTGTTTTGTGCTCTTTATACGAGCATATTTATATATCTAATAACTTTTAATTTATATTATGCCTTAAAATTTTATAATTGTAGTCCTTCGAAAATAACTATACATGTACTTTTTCAGTACCTTCAAACATGCATACAACACAAAACCAAGGAACATCACCAATATTTCAACACACAGTATCATTATTTTGATCGAACACCAAAGCAAATCTTAGCCACGAAGCTCAAAAGTCGAATTGCATAGTACACAAATAATTATCCATCCACAACAGTGCATAATAAAGGAGTTCAGCATAAAGAAAAAAAACGAAGTGCAACATTTATTCAAGCAACATCGACTTGAACAAAGGTGCATCAAACATCCTCTTTGAGTTCAACATAAAGAACAGAACAAAGTGCCAACACTTATTCAGACAACATCAAATTGAACAAAGGTGCATCAAACACCCTCTTTAATCTCTTTCAGATTCACACGATACCCCTGCAACAAATCACGAGTCATTAGTTCTCACAGAAGCACAACTTCAATTAGAAGTGCAGTTCAAAACGATTGACCACTAATTAGTGCATGCTCTCAAGGATTCATTTCATCGAACAAAATGCCAAAGTTTCTTGCTTGCAGTTATTTATTCATTCTTCTTCACACACTGCACATTTCATTATAAAGCATTCTTCAATTTCTTATATACCACGCTGTTGAGATCAAATCTGAGTATCATATAGAGCATATCTTACTAGTAAAGCTAAGAAAATAATGAACCAATATCATGTAAATCACAATTATACATGGAGAAATCGGGAAAGCTTTAAAGAGGAAATGTGGTGTGCGAAGTAATTAAGATTAAACACAGGAGTATAAGTCCAAAGGAATTATTTTGAAATTTAACAAAAAATAACTCAAAACCCATAAAAAAATGTTAAAATTCAAGGAACTCATTCCGCAAATTTTTCATTCCGAGGGACCCCATTTTCAGACAAAATTACCATGAGTTTCTTACATTAATCTTTTAATATTTAATTATCAAATATTGATTTAATACTTTTATTTAATGGTTTCATTAAAAATAAATTTTTCATTAATTATGTTTGATTTATCTTGGAATTCAAGAAAATATTTTTATAATTTATACGACTTAAAATTAGAAAAATTAGAAAAATATTATTTATCAAAATCTTCATTGGTATAAATAAACAGAAAGAACTTAAAGAGAAAAAAAAAACATGACAAAAATAATTAATTAAGTTGTTAAATCTTAAAGGTTCACGATAACGCAGTCAAAAAAAGTAACTGTTAGGCTTTTTGAAGTGTAAAATCAATACAACAAGTTTTTCGAATTAAAAGTTAATTCGATGAATACTTTAGATGTAAAATTTTATTTATGGGTTTTATTTAGTACTTTTTTCTAAAGTTTTACTTACCTGTCTGGCAAGAGTAAGGGTCGGTGATCACTCATCGGGAGGAAAAATTGTGAGCTTGAATCCTTTGACTTGGGCATTAATTTGGGTATCTTGATCTGCTTGCTTATTTTTGATCACTTCATGAATTTTCTTGGCTGAGGCAGCTGCATATTTAGAACGATCCAAGTCCAACAATTGGAGGCTTGGTATATCAGCCAAACCAATTGGAATTTCTTCGAGTTCCTCACAGTTACGTAGCTCAAGGCGTCTAAGTCTAGGGAAGTGATGCGCCGAAGCCCGCCAAACAACTAAATCTGTTCGTCCGATGTGCAAGAATTCAAGACGCCGAAAACCACCATCAGCCGCCTCCCACCACTTTCCCATGAATGCTTTATCTTTCAGCTTGAGCACCTTAAGGTTGTCCAGCAATCCTATGATGGACATTTGACCCCAATTTAGGCAAGTATCAGCTAAAGTCAGGCTCCTCAGTTTTGGTGGAAACTGGCAGGGTGGAGGAAGGCCACTCAACTGTCTTTCGGAAGGTGGACTAAGAAACACGTCATTCAGTAGCTTTAGCTTTTCAAGATTACGCAACCTTCCTAGGCTATCAAATGACCCGATCTTGCCCTCCAACAGCAAGGCCACTCGCCCGCGGATGCCCAATCTCTTCAAATTGCAGGCCTTATCGAAGACTTCCTTAGTGCAACTCTGCGGCGAAATTGTGCCGAGTGTTTGAAGTTTTTCACCTCCTTTACTGCTTTTTCCTGCCTTGGGCAAGGTGGCGGACGCATTAGTCTTTAGGTGTCTCAATTGAATCATCTGCCAAATATCTGCATGGATGTCAAGGGTACGAGACGTCGTGTCGATTACAAGGGTTTGTATGTTCCAGAGCTCGGCCAATGCCTTAGGAAGAATCGCCAAATTAAATGACAAGTGGATGTATCTCAAATGAACCAACTGATACATATCAGTGGGAATTTTAGTGAATTTTATAGGCTTGGCATCTAAAACTCTAAGCAACTTGAAAGCAGCAGGGATGGTAGAAATATGTTCCACAGGCAACGGGATTTCTCCCTTGTAGAAACAGACAAAAGAGCGAACACGATGACCGTAAGGTTTTGAATAGATAAAGCTCAGGACATCGGAATGGATACAAAGGCGACGATAATTTTGCGGGTTAGAATTTTTAGGTTCGAGAACTCCAACATTGTTCCTATTTATTTCTTGAAAGAAATTCTCCCTTTGGTTTCCAGCTTCCCTTTTACAAAAATCACGTAGCATGTCATGAATCCGACACGTTTTGACTCTACCATCAGTCCTCATTTTGTCACTTCTTACTAAGTTCCTATTGATAAGATCCTCCAAATAGTTCTCTGCAGTTTCCTCCAAGCTTATGGTGTCCTTTTGTTGAATGAATCCTTCTGCAATCCACATGCGGATCAATTTCCATACTGGGATCTCAAAGTCTTCGGGGAACATTCCTAGATAGAGAAAGCACGCTCTCAAGTGATAAGGTAATTTATCATAACTCAATGCTATAATTTTTTCCATACGCCCATGTGGGTCCTCCTCATTAAGATACGTGCTTACACTCCTGGACACATTTTCCCATGCTTTTCTCCTTGCAGCCGGATCATCTGTTACTGAAGATTTTTTGACAAGAATACCTCCTATGACCACTATTGCAAGTGGGATCCGATCACATTGGTCTACAATTAATTTCCCAGGAATTTCCAAGTCCCAAGGGCAGTCCGGCTTACCGAAAACCTCCAAGCAAAGCAGCAACCAACTCTCGTCTTCAGTCAAGAATCGCAAGTTATGGGGACATCTATTGAGATTAGCATGCCGGGCCACTTCCTGATTACGACTCGTGATCAAGACTTTACCCATCTTATTGCACTTCGGCAAAGCAGTCTGGAGTTTATCCCAATCCTCAGCTGTCCATATGTCATCCATGACAAGCAAGAACTTTCCCGTGTCTAGTTGGGTAGCAACTAGTCGGGCTAACTCCTGATCGCTTTTGCCACGCATGTCATCAGTGATTCTCGTAAACTCTTTCAGAATGGCAAGAAACACATCCTTCTTTGTGAAGTCCTGAGATACATAAACCCATATGCGAGTGGGGAATTCATATTGGATCTCTGGATCACGAAAAATCTTCCCTGCCAGAGTTGTCTTGCCAAGGCCGGGCATACCCACAATGGAAATGACATCAAGCTGTTGAGTTGCTTCAGTGAGATATCCTTTTATCTTTTCTGCCTCTTCTTCAAAACCCACCACATTATCTTGCCTTACTATGGGAGCCTGTTTGAAAATTGTTAAGGGAAGAGTATGAGAATTAGAAAGCAAAAACAATTTACTAATTCTTTGCGATTTGTAACACATACATTTTTCTACCAGCTAAATATTATATGAGCTATTTTCTATTAAGATCATTCATATATCAATCATGCTGTAAAGCCGAAACGTTATAGACAGATAGCAAGCTAATTTTCCTTGAAAAGTTTTAAATTCTATCAGATGATTTTTAGGAAGTAGATGAGAACCAACATTTTTTTTTTCCGTATATTTGGCCAAACTCTCTCTCTCCCTTTTTTTTTTCTTTTTCTTTTGATAGTAAACACAAAATTTTCATCCGTTCAGATCCTCTATTACATAATCGTGCTATATCTTCTATTACGCTATTCTTTTTTTGTATCCCAACCGTTCACCAATACATATGACGTGTATTAATGAGTGGAATAGAAGATTTAGCACGATTATGAAATAGAGAATTCGCACTAAATTTTCATGAGACCCCACCCGTAACATTTATTGCCTTATACTTTAAAAGACATCACTTACCCCCTCAAGTTTGATTAATCAAAACAGTATATATTGAATTTGACAAAAATACCCTTAATTGTATTACATACATATTTTATCTTATTATTTCAATATCAAATTTTAAATAAGATATTATTCTAAAATTTTTTTCCTTAGTACATTAAATTTCAAGAGTGTCAAATAATTTTTTTAAAAATTTATAAACATTTATTTTTCAAGTAAACCAAATTTATAAACATATATATACAAGATGGGAGAATCAATAATTAAAATAAAACTCACACCAATTTTTTTTTTTTTCAAGATCATATATTTTGTAGGGGATCTAAAAAATGTTTGGAGAATAAGAGTAAGTTCAATCTTGTTTGCGGTTTACTGTAGATATGTTTTTATGTAAAATTTATTGTCTAATTATTGATCTATCACATAATGATATTATTAAAAAAATATATAATTATAGTAATATAATAATATAAAAATAAATACTTCGAATAATAATTAACAGATGTAAACATATGATTTCTTGATTTAAATTATTAAATTATATTTTGGGGAAAATAATTAATTCTATTTTGAGAATATTTTTCCCCAAATGAAACTAATACAAAGCCAAAAAATACGCATACCATACGATCTATAGACCTGAGAGGGGGTGTGTTGACTTAAACATGACGAGTCAACTCCAAAGTCTTCTCCAAGATTAACATCAAAATTAACATGCTTAATTAGCTCAAACCAGGATAGATCAATCAATAGACCAAGAATCACACTAAAAAGTTCAGAGAGAGAGAGAGAGATCAACAGGCTTAATCATTTCAAACCAGGGATATAACAATCAACAGACCAATGAATTAGATGAAGAATCACACCAAAAACTAGAGAGAGCGAGAGAGATCAACAGGCTTAATTCGCTCAAACCAGGGATATATCAATCAACAGACCAAGAATCACATTAAAAACTAGAGAGAGGGGGAGGGGGAATCAACAGGGTTAATCAGCTCAAACCAGGGATATATCAATCAACAGACCAAGAATCACACTACAAAGTAGAAAGAGATAGAGATAAAGATACCGAGAGAGAAACAGAAAAAGAGAGAGAGAGAGAGTACCTCCGACTCCTCGGGGCCTGCATCCCCAGCGACATCGAGGCTGGCGAAATCGAGGCGGGTCTTGTCCCCGTAGATATTCCTGACCTTAGCCCCGACGGCCTCGACATTTCTGGCGATGCTGTGGAGGTTGACCGGCTCCCGAAAGACCTTGCTGAAGTAGCTCATCGACTTGGTCTCGGCTGCCTGTGTGACGAAAGCGTCGACGACGTCCTCGGCCTCGTACACGACGTCGCGGATCTGGCGGACCAGCTCCCGGAGCTTCTCGTCCTTGCGGCGCTTCTTGGTGGAGTCCTTGAGGAACGCCTTGAAGAGCCGGAGATCCTCTTCAAGCCTTGCGACTTGATTTTCGGCGTCCTTGATTAGATGGGTGTGGTAGAGGAGTAGCTGCTGGAGGTTTTCCAGCAGGAACTCCACTGCGGCGTCCGCCATCCCTGCTCTCGGTCTCTCTCTCTAGATTCTCTCTCCCCCTCTCTCTCTCTAGATTCTCTGTCCCTGTGTGGACAATTGGAAGCTAGTGAATCGGCCCTTTGGGACATGTAGATAAAGATATACTCGAAAATTTTTTTAAATTAACATCTTTTTATAATTTTATATTCAAAATATCTTATTTTATAAAAAAAAAATTGCCCTTTTTAAATAGTAATTTTACTATTTAAAATTTATTTATTTATTTTATTACCCAAAATTTTTTAGAGTTTTATCTTTAAGTTTATTTAAATTTAAAAGAAATAAAATAAGTCTCATTTTTCATGATATATGAATTTTATTAAGTTTATTTTTTCTCAAAATTTAACAGTTGTTAGAATATAATTTTCTATTATTCTTTTCATTTCCCAAAGTTCTTGAATCTCTTTTTATTTGTGGTCTAAATATTCAACATAGTTATCAAGAAGTTCTTTATTAATACTTTTATTGATTAAATCAAGAACATAATCTTCTTTATCATTATATATTGCAATAAGTATCCTTAAATCTTCAGGTAAATCTTCTAATGTTTTTAGAATTGTTATTCTATGTTTATAACTTTTTCTTCTTTTAAATTGATTCTTTATGATATTGAAATTTTTACCTATTTTATATGCACAAAACAGTAAAATATGTTCTCAAAATCATTATTAATAATGAAGTACTCTAAAACTATAAAGAGATAAAGTTGACAACGCGTGAAGATAAAGGAAGATAAAACAACATGTTTCCAACACATAGATATTAGGACATCGGACGCCAAATAAAACTTTGAAGTCCGAATAGTACAATTTGTTTTTCTATAAATTGTGTTAGGATTTTCATTTCTAGATCATCGAAAGTTGAAACGGAAAAAATCAAGAGTTAAAAGTGAAAAAAAATCCAAGCAAGAAAATGCTTTAGGTAAATTTTTGTAAACTTTTTCTAAAGCATAATTGTATAAATCTACTTTGAAGGAAATAAAGCCATTTTATTTTCATAAATTTCAATTGTTTGAGATTTTAATATAAGAATCTTTTATTCTTATATTTCTCCTTATTTTCCAAAATTCTCCAATCTTACGAAGGCCGCAGTGATTGCACCATTTGACACAGTAGTCGTTTGGAACTGTAAGTTCCGTGAAGCCAGGAGGGCGTTTGGGCAAACACCAGTCAGCCTTGTCAAGATGAAAGAAGACAAGTCCCTAAGAGGATTAAAGATTGAATATCTAAGGGAGGTAATATATTTTTAAAAGATTTAGATAATAAGATTTTTCTACTTGATTTATGAAAATTTATAGTTTTAGAGTACTTCATTATTAATAATGATTTTGAGAACATATTTTACTGTTTTGTGCATATAAAATGGGTAAAGATTTCAATATCATAAAGAATCAATTTAAAAGAAGAAAAAATTATAAATATAGAATAACAATTCTAAAAACATTAGAAGATTTACCTGAAAATTTAAGGATACTTATTGCAATATGTAATGATAAAGAAGATTATGTTCTTGATGTAATCAATAAAAGTATTAATAACGAACTTCTTGATAACTATGTTGAAGATTTAGACCACAAAGAAAAGAGATTCAAGAACTTTAGGAAATGGAAAGAACAATAAAAAAATATATTCTAATAACTGTTAAAAATCGAGAAAAAATAAACTTAATAAAATTCATATATCATAAAAAATTGGGCTTACCTCATTTCTTTTAAACTTAAATAGACTTAAAGATAAAACTCTAAAAGGTTTTAGATAATAAAATAAATAACTAAATTTTAAATAGTGAAATTACTATTTAAATAGTGAAATTACTATTTAAAAGGGGTAAAAAGAAAAAAAATTATAAAATAAGGTATTTTGAATATAAAATTATAAAACTAGGTTAATTTAATTTTTTTTTCAAAAATTGTTTCGATATATGCACTTTGTTTGTAATAATTAATTAGTATATAATGTTCAAGTCGCTACAAAAAAAAAATCCCATTTATTAATAAAAATTTTATAACAGATAAATTTTATCGTATATTTAAAATATATATGATAGAACATTGATAGAAATCCAATATAAATAAAATAAAAAAAATTAATGACAAGATATTTAATAATAAAATTATTATTATTTTAATTTATATTAAAAATTAAATTTATAATATATTGATTCGTCATTAAAAAATATTAATTCTTATAGTGTGGTATCCGTGGATTGAAAACAAAATGATGAAAAAGTGATGGTTATGTTCTTTTTTGTTTTTTTTTAAATAGTATGTACACATTATTATATATGTATATTATCAAGATTCAAATTTTTGACTCTAAATTTCTAAGCCTATGAAAATGAGGTACATGTTCATTAAATCAAATATCCATGAACAATTTTTTTTCTGATATTTTATTTGATTGGAAAAGAGAAAGTTTTATTTTGTGTATTAATTATTGTTGAGCATGAAAGTGCCATTGGTTGAACAATATAGAAATATTTATAGAAAAACAAAACAGTATGAAAATGTTATATATAAAAATTAAAAAAAATATTTAAATGTGGAATATCAATTTGTATATTTCATTGTTAAGTTGAAAATACTATGTATTTTGCCATAGCAGCGATTTGTGAATTGTTAAATCAAATGAATTAAATAATTTTGAAATAAAGTATTATTCTCTAAATTAATAGGGTTGCACATGAATCAAATCGAATCGAATCAAATAAATTATTGTTCAACTTTGATTCGAATTTCTTATCAAATTTAAAATCTTATTTGAACTTCATTTGATTATTAATTGAATCGAGCTCAAATTAACATTAATTAGATCAAACTTGAGTCGTGTTCGAATAGTTTGATATTTATATACATCTATTACCATATTGTAATTAATCAAGTCAAATTCAGGTCAAGGCTTAATGTTGTCTCGAGTTCAGTTCAAGTTGGGCTTTAAATCTATCGAATGAAATAAATACTCTAATTTGATTTGTTAATTTAATGAACCGAAACAAAAATAATCTTCGTATAATCGATGTCAAATTAAATATTGTTTACTTTCAGTTATTTTTCAATCCTATGTGAATGTACATATACTTAGTATGTATGTAATGTAATTAATTAGTGGCTTGTCGGGGACTTGTGCCCGTGGACTCAAACGTGAAAACAAAATGATGAATATCTCGAATCTGTCCCACAGACCAGTAGGCCCAGTACCAATAATTGATAGTAAATGGGCGGGTCGTTGTTCCTCCGATAAGTTTCTATGTGGATTTGGGTCGGACCTTGGAGCCCACTACTAAATATTTTTGTTTTTTTATGACAAATTACGTGTATATTTTTTGGAATATGATATAATTATAAATTAATTTATTATATTTTAAAAATTATAAATATTTCCTTAAAATTTAAAACTTTCTTATAAATATTAATCGAGATATTCAAAAAATAACTCGCTTACAACAATAATAGTCAACTTAGCTACTAAGAGATGCGGTTCGTTGAACCTCACAAAATCCCTCAATTAGTTTTGTTTTTCCACAAACCTTTGCAAAATAATTTTATTTATACTACCACAACCACCACAGGACATCACCATTTTACAACCTGATACTGCCACTACTTATTTGTTGAAATTAACTTCATATGTAACTTCTACATTCTGGATTTGTCAAGACCATGCCAATTCAATCTAAAAATTCAGCCTGAAACGAAAGAAATACGACTCACAATTACATGCCACCTTGATAAATAATGAATTTTGTTAAGTTAGCACATACCTCAGAGGGGTATTTGTAGTTTTTAAAATAAGATAAACTAATTTATAAATATTCCACACCTCAAAAGGTATAGACGTGATTTATTTTTATTTTTATTTTGAGTTTTGAGTATAACTTTTTACTTACTACTTCTTGTCCCTTTTAATTGTTGTTTAAAATTTTCAAATAGAGAATAAGAAAGACAATATTAATTATAAATTTAGATAAAAATGATTAAAATACCTTTTAAGAGTTCTAATTTAATTAATGAGTTGTTTAGATTTTTTAACAATTCAAAATACATTTATTAAAATAAAATCACATAATAAGAAAAAATAATAATAAATTCATTCTTGAAAGTTGAGAATAATAAATATTTTGAAATCAAATTTATTTGCTAAGATGACAGTTAGAAGAAATAATTTTTAAATTATCCTATTTTTATAAATTTATTTTCAAAATATCCTTCTTTTAAAAAAGTTTTCCATTTTATCCCTTTTGTATAGTGATTTTACTGTTTGAATAGTAATATCACTGTTTTAAGTTTCTTTATTTGCTCTGACGTCCAACCTTTTGATTTATTTATGGTTTTATACCTCTAAATTTTAGAAAAAGTACGGTATATCCCAATTTTCGTCATATATAAATTTCATTAGTTTTATTCTTTCAAGATTTTTACAATTCATAAGAATATAATTTTCTAATGTTCTATCTGCTTCTGAAAGTTCTTTTAGGTCTCTGTCTATTTGTTCTAACTCTCTAACATAGTTTTTAAAAATTTCGTGGTTTATATTTTTATTAATAAAATCAAGAACATAATCTTCTTTATTAATATATGTTGCAATAAGAATTCTTAGATCTTCAGGTAGATCCTCTAATGGTTTAAAAATTGCTATTTTTTGTCTATTATTGTTTTTTCTTTTAAATTGATTTTTTATAATATCAAAATCTTTTCCCATTATATCAAATCATACATTCGTACAAATCAAATAATTAATGATGAAGTACCCTAAAACCATATATTCTCATAACATCAAGTAGAAAAATATTTCTATTTAAATCTTTTAAAAGTATATTACCTCATTGACGTTCCTAATTCTTTAATCCTTCTTCTGGACTCGTTTTCAATCACCTTGACAAGCCTGACTGGTTTTCGCCCAAACGCCCTCCTGGCTTCATGGGACTTACGGTTCCAAACGGCCACTGTCTCAAACGGTGTAATCACTACGGCCTTCGTAGGGTTATAAAATTTTGAAAATTTTAGGAGAAATACAAACTTAAAAGATTTCTATAGAAAGATTTCTAAACTTGAATATTTATGAAAATAAACTGATTTTATTTCCTTCAAAAAGGATTTATACAAACATGATTTAGAAAGGGGGTTTACAAAGATTTATAAAAGCTGGTTTCCTATCTATGGATATTTTTCAGAATGAGAGATCAGTCTGAGTTTTTGAATGCTTTACAGATGAAATTAAGTACAATTTATAGATCTAGAAATCTAACTATTCGGACTTCAAAGTTTTATTTGGCGTCCGTTGTCCCTTTCTTTATGCGCTGGAATCTTTATCTTCTTTCTCAGAAGTCAAAAGCTGCCTCCACAGCTGTCTGCCATAATGCTTTAGTGGATGATGATGTCATGGCATCCGTTACTCCTTGCACTGACATAAGTGCTTACATCATGATTTGCAACAACCAATCATTCTGCAAGCTTTCTTTCTTGTAGTCTCTGTGCAATAAAATTCATGTCTGAAAAATTTATTGAGGAATTCCTTTAGCAATGGAGATTTTATTTGTCCTCCTTTCCTCAATAGAATCCAATTGTTAGCCTGCATGAGAGTTTCATATTGTCGCTCCCAAAAAGACTCAGCAATAGATTGAATGGCTTTAATGCCCATGGCTCTTCGTTCTGTGATCCATAAACTGGTAAACTTGAAAGATCGAAAATTCTTTATACCAGTTTTAATCTTTAAGTTTGTAGTTATAACATCTATAGTAATCATGTGTTGGACTTCATGTCAAATGCGCATCTCAGGTTCCGGGGTTATAGAATAGAACTTGGGTACGACTTCTCTATTTCTAGCAATTGACTGACCTGGGATTTAAAGCGGTCATCAAATTCTGAAATCTCCTTTAGATCCTTTCCAACATATAGCAGATGTAGAAATCCATAATTTGCAAGCTGAAAAACTTTATGAGGATCAGCTCCAAATATGGCGGTGATTCTTGGATGAACACTATATCCTTTAGAGTAGAATAGTTTTCTGGAATTCTCCCATCTATAGGCTTTTTCAACAACTTCTTTATATTCTCTTTCCCATTTATTTGTGGGAATAAATTCTTCATTGGATCCCTTGTTATTGAACCCTTCCGATTTATTGATTTTTATTTCAATAACTTCAGCATCTTCTTGAGATTTAGAAGTTTTTTTCTTTATTTTTCATAGAGTCCAAAAAGTTTTTATCCGATATTGGTTTAGCACCTTGACTTCCAGAAGACTCTGCTTTATCTTTTCCTTTATTGCTTTCTTTTTTATCACTCTCATTTTTAGCTTCACTCATTTTTTCTTTTTCTTTATTTCTAGATTCAAGGAACAAATCTAGACTTTCTTGAAGGAAAAGGGCTCTCCTAAGTCCTTCTTGAGAGATATCCGTAACTGTTTTAAAATTTAATTCTATCAAATCTTTAAGAGCTTTATTACTGTCAACAATGTTTTGACAGACCAAGACAATATCGTCTATCTCATTCTTTAGCTCTTCAAGATCCATCTTTCTTTATAAATTTATTCCTGCAGAAAAATAAGAATTTATTCAGATGATCTGTATCATCAACACAATTTTTGAGAAATTGTCACCCATCAACGGATTTGAAAAGTCTTTACCACCAACCGTTAGATAGTGGACTAGCTGTATGTATAGTGCATACAATCACTCTATTTGCATTTATAGGGAAATGCACACCCATCTTATCCATTTTAGAGTTGGAGAACTCATTCTTTTCCAAATTCTGTATTTCTAGAAATGAAATCGGCTAGAAAATTTTCTAAACCTTTTATATACTCTATTTTGAAACTGTAAAAAGATAGGAAAACTTGCCATTTATGTAGCCTTCTGTATTGAGGTGTATTTGGTAATTTATTGAAAACTAAGGATTGTATTTGAGTATTGTCGGTTTGAACTTTGAAAGGTCTTTGATATAAAAAGAGAGAGAATTTCTGAATTCCTTTTATGATGGCTACAAGTTCTTTCTCATGGGTGGTATAGTTGACCTTAGCTTGACCGAAAGTACCACTTGTATATCTGCATATCTCATTGAGATCGATTTTAAGTAGTGCTGCCCAATATAGATATGAAGCATCTGTTTATATCACTAATTTATCATTTTCATCAGGAAGTTTTAATTCAGGCAAAGTTTTACATTCTTCCTTTAGATTTTTAACAATCTCTGTATGGTGATTACTCCAACCTTTAGTATTATTTTTTTGAAGCAATTTTTGTATCTCGTGCTTCTTTTTAGCAAGATTTATTATAAATTCCTCAGCATAATTTAGACAACTGAGAAATTTTTCAATTTGATTTTTATTTTTCAATTTATTAGAAAATTCACAAATTTTCTTAGATATATGGGATTGAAGTTTAATTCATTCTTTATTCAATTTTAACCCTAAAAATTCAATTTCTTCTTTACAAATTATAGCCTTTCTTTCAGATAAGACTATACCATTTTCTTTACAAGTTTTAGCAAATTGTTGGAGATGACTTTTATGTTCTTCTAAAGTATTAGAAGCAATTAAATCGTCATCAACATAAACAACAAGAAATTCTTTATATTTATTAAAGATTTTATCCATTCTTCTTTGATATATAGAAGGTGCATTTTTTTATCCAAATGGCATAACTAACCATTCGAACTGTCCTTGAGGGGAACTAAATGTTGTATATTGTATACTTTCAGGCTCCATTTTTATTTGCTAAAAACCCGAAGTACAATCAAATTTAGAATAATATTTCTTTCTTTTAACAAGGTTTAGTATAACTTCTTTATTAGGGAGATAATAACTATCTGACCTAGTAAAATGATTTAGTCGTTTATAATTTATTACCATTCTGGGTTTTCCTCATTTTTTCTCAGCTTCATTTTCAACCATGAAAGCTGGGCTACTAAAAGGACTATTACTCCTTCTAATCAAAGGTGGATTTTTATTTAATAATTCATTTATTTGTTTATCAAATTCTTTTATATCCTTTTCTGTATATAACATAGGTCTTTCTTTTATAACTATATTTTCAGTTAACTCTATTTTTGCCTTTAAATCTGACTCCTTAAAAAAAGCCAGAGGATGATCATTATAATTTTCTTTTAACTGTTTTATTACATCTTCAAGAGTTATCCGTTTTATTGTTATATTGTGTATTTTTATCAGAATTTTATCATATGGTCCACCAAGCTTCGCTGACTGAACTCTGAATGGCTCATTTATTCGGGATAATTTTAAGTAACGATTACATTTAGTTTTTAGAATAACAAAATACAGATTCTGTGAATAAAACTGAAATTATTGTAAGAAATCATTTCCTAACAATATATCAGTTTCAAGGGAGTTATATTCATATATAGTGTTTATCGTAATAATTTTACTTCCTAATATAACATTTACTTTATCTGCTTTCTTATGGATATGTTCGGCTTGACCCGTAACACCTTTTATCTTTATATTCTCATTCTCTTGCCATTTAGTATAGAGAAAGGATTTAAACAAAGTTATTTCTGAACCATTATCTATTAAAGCACATGTTGTTAGATTAATATCCTGTACTGTTAGTTGTACAATGACACTTAAAGAAAAATTAATTCCCTTCATGTTTTTTACAAAAGATTTTTATATTTACAATTTGTAATGTAATTCCATGTTTCTCTATTTTATAATAATCACATTGATTTAAGAAACTATTACCTAGAATTATATCGTAATAGTCTCCTGCCATATCACTATCTATGTAACAAGGTACAATTATTCTTAATTCTTCAAAAATTATTGAAACTTGTACCTCTTGATCACAAGTTATTAATTGACATTCGAAGTTTTTATATTGAAATATTGTAGAAGCAACTTTTGCAATTAAACCTTTATTTTTATGTTTTGCAAGGTGATTACCACTAGCTCCTGTATCAATTAATATATTTGGTCCTTCTATGTATTCTTGACCATTAAAATATTTAGCATTTATAATCATTGTATTAGTTATATCTTGTCTAGTAAATTCAACATTAGTAAGCGGTAACTTACTAACACTTTTTCTAGATATAGTATTTTTTTCAAAATCTATTTGTGGTATAGTACCACTACTAGATCCATATTCTAAAATGAATTTTCTGTTTATTTTAATTTCATAATCTTTGATTTCTTTAATTTCTTCTATCATTGGTGACTTTATTGTTGTTATATCCCTACATTCATTATCAATTTCAATATACGGTTTATCTTAATATATTTTACCATAATTACTATTAGTAAAAGTATAAATTGCTCTATAGTAAAAGGTAAATGCTTGACTTTTATCTCTAAGTTTTAAATCTTTCAAAAGTTGAAAGTGTAAACTTAAAGTATCATTTATATTATGATCATTTATATCAACACTATATTTTGGATAGCAATCAAAGCGAAATTGTGAATATATTAAATTTCCTTCAACTGTTCCCAAATGACTATTTTTAGCATCTATAAACCTTTGGTCATGAAGTGAAATAACCATAGGACTATCTATTCCATCTCTAAATAAAGCTTTAACTAGGATTTGGATCCTACCAAGATAAACATATTTTATCTTCTTTCTTACTTCTTTATTTTTGATTTTATTTAAAGCTTGATTTATCGAGGATTTAGTAAGCAAATTTAATCTAATTTGCCCTTTAGTATGTTCAACATTTATATATTTTTCAACTGCATGATACTCATATATATTTATCTTTTCTCTTTTTATGAAATCATCAAAGGACTTAAAAAGACTTTTAGTAGGGTTGGTTGCATCAAATTTTAAACCCTTTATTTTTACCAAAGTTTCTTGATCAAAGGTTATTCGTTGAGCATAACCTTTTGATCCTTCATAAATTTCTACTTCTTTATCTGAATCTTCAGTTTCAATTATATCTTTAGTCATTTTCAGAATTACTAGAGTATTTTTCTTCTTCAATATATATTTCTTTATCTAAATAATTTTTTATATCTAAAACTTCAGACAATTCATCTTGTAGTTCTATAAATTCAGCCTCTATAGTTTGAATCTTTTTAGGTTTTTTACATTCAGGTGATTTATGTCCAATTTCTCCACAATTCCAACATTGACATTGTGAAAGATTTTTATTTCTTTTATAGTTAGGTTTTCTTTTAAAATATTTTCTTTTTGATTTTATATGTTTCTTTTGAAAACTAGTGTATTTTTTATACTTTTTTTTATGAAACCTTCTTTTCTTTTTATTAATTCTTTCTTTATTACATCCCCATTGACTGGGTACTTCAAATTCATTACAATATAAAGGTGAAAATTTTTTAGTTCTTCTATATAAATCTTGAGATTTACATAATTTACTTAACTCTGCAAAGAGAAAACTAATTCTTCTTCCTAGAGTTGAAGTTGAATCTTTATTTTCTTCCTTCCATGTATTCATTATATATTTATTCCAAGGATGTGGAAGTTTTAAAAAGTACATATTAAGATATATACTCTGATCTTCATTGCTATAATATTGAGTATAATAATATTCTTTAAATTCACAAGTATATTGTTTTAAATGTTTCATACTACAAATCCTAAGATTTATTAAGTTAGTTCTTGCTTCTTCTTTTTCTTTTATACTTTCTTTATCAGGGTCATGCCATTCTTCTCCTAGAAATTCACTAGAAAGATAGGCAACTAAAATTTCGATTCCTCTATCAGTATTATCTATTAATTTAGTTTGTATATTTTTTTTTATTATAGCTTTAATGTTTTCAGTTAATCCTTGCCACCAATTGAAAATAATTCCATCAAATGTAGCAATTAAATAATCTACTTGTCTATTAGTTGTCCATGTAGCATCAGCATTATATAAAAAGAAAACTTTCATAGTATTTGCCCATGAAATTATTGCTTTTTTAGCATCTTCTTTACAATCTATATTTAATTTAGAACCTCCATGATTTATAGGTTTACTATAATTAGTATCTGGAGTGAATTTATCTAATTGTTTATGATATTTATTTTTCTTTATATGATCATAATATTGCCTTCTATATTTAGGAATAGGCATCATTTCTGATTCTTCTATTTCCATATCTTTTGATTTTATTGTACCACTTGGGCCTCCAGTTGTATTATTAGTGTTAACTAATACTTCATATTCCTCTATGTCAGAAAGATTTATGTTCTCAAATTGATCAATTAATTCATTAATATCATTCATCATTATCTGTATCCGATTCAGAGTCTTGCTCTTTAGGTGGATTAGATGATGTAGCTATATCTTTACCTCTTTCTTCCTTTTTAAGAGCTTCTTCTTTAACTAATATTTTAGGTAATTTAACATTAATCATATATGCATCAAAAGAATTTGGATGCACCGTGTCTTTAACAATTTTTATTGGCTTTATTATAATTTCTCTTTCTTTTATTTTCTTGTCGAATTTATTTTTCTTAAGACAAGTATTTTTATTAAATCTTCAACATTTGAATTACAAAATTTTTAAGATTTGAACCTCTGTTTTTAATTCTTTAAGTTCTTGAGTTAGAACATATAGTACCTCAAGTATTTTATTCATTCCTGTATTTAATTCTTCAATATTTTTATTTATTTTATCCATTTGTATTTTTTATATCTATTCCAAGATATTTGAGCATTTTGTTGTGTAACTTTTATCTTTTGTTTGCAACTTTGTATTTTTGCTTTATTCTCTTTTTTTTTAATGTGTTCATATTCCCGATTATATTCTTCAAGAATTATATTTAAGCTTAAAATTAGATTTATATTATGTATCCATCGTTTAGATGTTTGTTTGTTTTCATAATCGACTTAAAACATCAAGTCCTTCATTTATTTGTTTTATTTTGCTTTTCAAAAAATCAATTCTAAAAGCATCTCTTCTATGATAAGTTAGCTTTCTTAAAATAAAATCCAACTCTTTTTGATATAGATACAATTCTACTCGAAGCCTTTGCAATGTATAATTAGGCATTGCTAAGTAGAATCATTACAGTTCTACGTGTTTTATATTCCTTTAACTTTCTATAGTACAATTCTCTTATTTCAGCATCTTTATGTGCCTTGGCTTCTTTCTTTAGAGACATCAAAATTTTGTAGTACTTCTCAACCTTTGGATACCTTTTAGTGTGTCGAAACAGTCTATTCTTCATGGTGAAGATAACTGTCAATCAGTTTCATCACATGAGAAATCGCAAGATAAACTTTCTATATTTATGTTATCACTAAATTCTTTATCATTTATTTCTTGTAAATAAATAAATAGCTCTTTAATTAATAACAGATTTATGATTGATATTTTTAACAATTCTAAATATTCCATATTTTATGATTTTTATGGCTCTTTATGGCTCTGATACCAATAGTTCCAGGGGGTTTTACTCGATTTAACATAACAAATTTAAGAAAAAGTAATAAGTAATTAAAATTTTAATATTTGAGTTTATTTAATGTAAATAAGGATGGTTATGAATTTTTCTATTTCAAAAATATTTTTTAAAGAAATTTTATAGGAAAAATGGACTAAATTGATCAAAAATTCTTTGGAATGGGTTTTAATGAAATAAAGAATAAAAGTTGGATTTTTAAGAAATTACGGCCCACATAAACAGTAAAATTGAAGTTTGAAAGACTATTCTAGAGTATTTTTGAAAAGTTTTAAAAAGATAGATTATTTTAAAAATTTTAAAATTAAAAGAGGGTGAAATAAAACTGTTTTCCAGTTAGAAAGGAATGAAGAGAGTTAAGTTATTTAAAGAATACTCATAATTAATGGCGATGTCCGACTCCAAAAAGCTGCAGTCCACTGGCCAGAAATTATATATTATTATGTCGTGAATTCCTACTTCGGTAGGTAATTAAAGACATTATTTTATTGAAAATGGAATATTAATCTAGCTAGCATTTTTTTTGTTATTTGAACAATTTTTTTATGAATTTTTTAAGTACTTACAGTTAATTAATAGAAGGAAAAAAAATCCTTAGAAATTACGAATACCTATATATTGTTTGCTCCATTTTAGAAATTTCACCCATCGTTAGTAGCATATGTAAAACGAAATCAAATATTATGAAGGTATATATAATTTTTTCTATCATTTTTTTTTCAGCGAAAACAATCCAAATTTCAAGTTTTTTTTTTAACTTTTTTCATAATCCACCGTTAAGTTATTCTAATTATACCTATACACACACACACACACACACACACACATATACATATAAGTATATAAAGATATTGATTCCCTCAATGCTCCTCCAAAATGTGTACACAATGACTGTTGAGCGATTCTTGCGTCAACCTAACTCATACTTGAGATGCTAGTTTCATTCACATATTATCTTCAAAAAAAATTATACAAAACTTGCACATATAATAGTACTACGAGAATACATACTCTTGAATAACAAAATTATTCAATGAAAATATAGTATCTATAATGTATTTCGTTTATAATAAATTCATTATTAAATTTTTTGTTACTGGATGTTTTTTTAAGTTGTATTTGTATTGAATTTTGTTACTAATTCATTACATATACTTTAATTATATAATAGAATCTCTCGATTATATAACTTTCATAATGAATGGGGGTGATTTTTTTTAGTTGCAGGCCCATTGGCTCTATAATACTAAATTCTTTTTTTAACATTAAAAGGACAAAATAACAAAATAAAGAAGAATCACTACTACATTATATACATTGGATGTGACAAATAAAACTATAAGCAATAGCAAGTTATTAATTAATTAACATAAAAAAGGTGGTGGGATACTCATCGCGACTCACCAACATGTCTAACAACCTAATATGAAATCCAAAAATATTACTCTTATCGACACACATCTCAATAATGGAGTGTATTCAAAAATTTTGATAGGCAACAAGAATGTCTCTACAGAAGGCAAAAGCTATTCACTCTATTACTTGGAAGTGTTATATATCTATATATATATATATATATATATATATATATATATTTATCGAAACATTACCCATACAAACACTCCTAAAGGGAAAAGAAATACAAAAAAAAAATTCAAATACAAGACTTAATGGTGTCAAGCTTCAACTCTCACCATCAGACTACATTCCCAATAGCTCCATTACTTGAAACACACAAAAAGGGAGAATTATTATTATTTTTTTCTATTTTTACTGAAAAAAAACAATAATTGTGGTGTTTTATTTTTCTGCGTTTACTAAAATAAAATTAATATTAAGTATGATAAATTTAATTTGAATATTTTATTATTAGATTGGAAATAGTATTTATTTTGAGACAGTCGTGATTTGTGAATCCATAAAAGTTTTACATTAAATCCATTAAATGATTTTTGGAATAAATATTACCGTTGAATGTATTATATATTATACTATAGAAATAAAAATAAAATTTGTTTTTGCAAATAATGAGATAAATACTAATATTTTTAATTAGAAAAATAGTAGTTGAAATTCAAAAGAAAAAAGAAAAAGAGGGAATAAAATTGCAATCAATCACCCCATAAAAGGTACCTCAAACCTGTCCCACTTGTGACAATAATTGATGGATAAATTTGTGGCTTATGGATTTAGTTCAGATTCGACAACCCATTGTTGGTCATCCGATATCTAATATCAATAAGTATCGATTAACTTTGAATTTGAATCGAGTTGGTGAGTTGGATCGTTTAGTTGTAAAACTTTATCTATCTAGTGCAGCTATATTATTTATATTAATAATATGCACACTCAATATATGTACATAATAAAAATAATTTAATTGAATAACTTACTAACTTTTTTTTGATAATATCAATACTATGAAAATATTTTTAATAGATTTATACAATAAGTAATAAGTAAGCGGCCAACAAAAAATTAGTAATAAGTAAAAATAAGATAATTTAAAATAAAAAATTAAGAAAACAATTATAAAGAAATTTTAAAAAAATGATATTGAAGAGTATTGAGAGATAAAAAAAAAATAATAGAGGGAGGGAGAGAAAATATAAAGAACATGTAAGAGGAGAGAAGTGAGATAAAGTGAAAAAAAAAAGGAAAATTGATGGACTAAAAAATAAACAAATCAAAAGTAATTACTAAAGGATATTGCCCCTTTATATAATAGTACGGTATAAATTTTCAATTTTTTAAAGTTTGGATATATAATCCTATATTTAAATAATTTAAGTCATTTGAAAAGTTCAAGTTTATATATCATTACAATTTTATGTTTTGAGGTCTTTTTAGACTTGAATATTATTCATATCGTACAATTGTGGTTGGAATTTGAAAAAAATATGTTATTAGGAATTTAACATGATATGCGAAGCATAAAGTGGACGACAACATATTTAAAAAAAAAAGGGGTAAATCACATCAATATTTTTTAATGTATGATATAATTATAAATTAGTTCATTTTATTTTAAAAATTACAAACATCTATTTGAGGTTTAGAACCTTTTTATAAATATTAGGGAAAGATACGTTTTTTGTCCTGTAAGTTTGATGTGATTGAGTTTTAGTCATTTATGTATGAATTTTTCAATTTTAGTCCTCTATGTTACAAAAATTTCAATTTTAATCTGATTTTGGATTAAAGTGTATGCCGGAGCTGATGTAGCAACAAAAATTGGGAATTTTTTAATTTTGGCGGATGGGGCGATGATATAAGCGCCATGTTGTATTTTTATTTTTAACACATGGATTTAAAAAAATCAAAAAATTCACATATACACACTTATTCCCCCCCCCCCCCCCACACACACATATATATATATATACATATTCACACACACACATACATACACATATATATATTAAATTTTTTAATCAAAAAATAAATTAATTAATTAAAAAAATAAAAATTATAAATTTGAAATTTAAATATTATTATTATATAAAATTATTATATAAATTTAATAAAATTACATATTGTAAATATATAAAAATTAAAAATTTCATACACTTCTTCTTCAAAAAAAAAATTAAATTATATATATATCATATCTTAAAAACATTAATTAATTACATAATTAATAAAACTAAAAAAAATCAACAAAAAAAACCCGAACCCCTCTTCTTCATCTCCATCTCCATCTCCATCTCCATCCACCAACCACCCACCTAGGGATGGCAACCAACCCGGACCCGTTCCATTAGGGGTGGGTTTTTAGACTTTCAACCGGGTACGGGGCAGGTCCCGGGTCTTCATTTTAAGACCCGGACCCGCCCCGCTAGAATTTTACATATATTTTCTATTTATTATTTTATATAAATTTATGTAATATGTATCTATACTTTATATAAAAAAGTATATATTATATAAATAGTCACAAAAAATAAATAAATATGATATTCCTATATATAAAAATAATTATCTAACATTAGTAGTTAAGTTATAATTTCAAAATATGTGCAAATAAATATACGATAAAAATATTTAATTTTTCAAAATTTAAAATATATTAATAGAAATTTATAAATAATTAGTACTTTGGTAATAGTATTATTTTTTCATGATTAAAAAATATGATAATATATATTTTTTAAAAAAATAATTTTTTTAACTATTTTAAAATACTGAACCGGGTCTACTGGGTTGGACCCGAACCCGGCGGGTCCGAGTCTAAAAAAATTCAGCCGGGGCGAGTCCCGGGTTTGGCCAAACTCGCCCCGTTGCCATCCCTACACCCACTCCAACCCTAGCTCACCCAATGCCCCCCTCCCCTTGATCCAGCGCCCCCCCCCCCCCCCCCACCACCACCAGCACCCCCTCTCCCCAATTTCCCCTTCCCCTTGAGCCAGCCCGTCCCCCATTTCTCTATATCTCTCTCTCTCTCTCTTCGTCTCAGTCTGTATATATGTGTGTATATATATATATGTGTGTGTGTGTGTGTGTGTGTGTAACTCCCCCATTTCTCTCTCTCTCTCTCTCTCTCTCTCTCTTTCTCTCTCTTCGTCTCACTCTCTCTCTATATATATGTGTGTGTATATATATGTATATGTATGTGTATGTGTGTGTGTATATATATATGTATATGTATATGTATTTGTGCAAAATTAAATGCTATGTTTTATATTGTTTTTCCTTTTTTTTAAATATAATGAGTTGGCAGCCACATTGAAAATGGAGCGAAAATTACAAAACTCCCAAATTAATTTGAAACATCACAACCGACAAGGCTTATTCTGGCCATTTAACCTGACACATTAGCTCCGGCATGCACTTTAATTCAAAATCGGATTAAAACTGAAATTTTTGTGACATAGAGGACTAAAATTGAAAAGTCAAACCTAAAGGACTAAAATTTAATCACCCCATACTTACATGACGAAAAATGTAATAATCCCTAAATATTAATAGTTATATCCAAAGGATAGCTTTTTTACAACCATAGTAGTCAACCCGACTAACAAAAGATGCGTTTTATCGAGCCTGATAGAATCCCCAATCAATTTTGTTGTTTCACCAACTTTCTCATATTAATTTCACTTTATACTACCACAACTACTACCGAGCATAACCATTTATAATTAATAACGCTACTACATATATTTTTTTTAAATTGACTTCATATATAACTTCTATATCTTATGCTTATCAAGATTATGTGAATCTTATCTCAAAGGTTGGCCGGCCGCAATCAATAAAAATACAACTCATAATTATATCTTGCATTGATAAATGATGACTTTTGTTAAATTAATACATACTTTAAGGGATATTTGTAATTTTTGAAACCAAAGAGATTAATTTATTAGTATACTATATTTCAAGGTATGTAGACGTAATTTGTCCATTAAAAAATGCTGTAATTTCAGATTAATCATGGTTAGTGACAGAGCTTGCCACCAGCACCCCCCCTCCGGCCCAATTTTTTAAAAATTCCATGTTTTTAGTTTATATATTTATTAGAATTTCCCCACCCCCACCCCAAAATGAAATAAAATTTTGACTTTTATAATAATTATATAATAAAAAATTTAATTTTTCATACTCTATTTTATTTTTGGTGATTTATTTGTATCCAATCTCATTTGCCATAATAATTAAATTATCTCCCTTTCTCTTTCCTCTCTTTCTTCTTATATTCAAAGTAAAATATTAAAAATTCTATTAGATTTTACTTATCTCTTCTATTCCAATTAAAACACTTAAAACCTAATTATAATTTTTTTTTCTCTCACAAAATCTACAACATTCAATTTTTTTCTTCAAAAGTAATGTACAAGAAGGTACCGTGTACTAATTTTAAAGTTTATATATTTATTTATTTGTAATTGATTTTTGTGTAGAGTTTTGAATATTAGGATTATTGATATGAATCTTGATAATTGTTTAATATTAAACTTAATGAATCTTGATATTTATTTGTTGGCCTATTAAACTTGAATGGACCTTACTAATTTGAGACGTTATATGTGATTGGGAGTGATTTGAAAAATATAATGACAGAGAAAAAGGAAAAAATATTTTTTGAGTTTCAAATATATTTTTTTACTTTGAGAATAAAGAGAGAGAGAGAGAGAGAGATATTTTAATACTTTTTGAGTTTTGATTATATATCATTATATGGTTTTATGTAAATTTTGTTGAGTATTGTTAAAAAATTCTTTGTTAAGTATTTTTCAAAACCAATTCGTTATCCACTATGTTTGCTTCTTTTGAAATAAAGAATAGTTTGTTATTTTTTTAATATCATTTTTTATATATTGTTTTGATTGCAACACTTTTTTTTTAACTGTAGCACTTATCATTGATTGTATGTGCATACATATGATAAATTTTATTATTTTATATGTTATATTATGTATAACTCTTATATTTATATATTTTAATAATTAATAATTTCGAAAAAATTTCGCTCCCCCTCTCTTAATTAAATTCCTGACTCCGAACCTGATGGTGGTCTATTAATGTGAATTAAATAAGTGCTCAAGTCATTTTCACTTTAGTATGCTTTATTAACTTTAAATCTAATTCCGAGAGCAGTCTTTATATCTTTCTCTAATTTGTACCGACTTGACATAAAAGATTTTGCCAAAATTTCCCCAAACAACCGTATGATGCATAAACAAAAAGAAAAAAAAAATGATGCATCATTTGATTTTCATATCTAAGTAAGACACATATATTCACCGGCACCTTCAAAGATATAAATTCAATAGTTATTGAAAATTCTAAGGATGAAAACGAGCCAACTCGACAAAGATTCGGGCTCACATTTGAATAATTTGAGTCAAATCCATATAAGTTTCAAGTTGAATTTGAACCAAGTAATTTATACTTGTAAGCTCACAAGTTTTTATTATTTTAATATTTATTTTTATTTTTATGTAATTATATATAATTTTAAATAATATATTAATTTTTGAATTCAAATAATTTATTTATAAATTCAAACCGAACGAGTTGAGCCGACCTCAAACAGGACTCAAATCTGAACTCAAGCCTCTTTTTTCTTGACTCGTCGGGCTCGATTTTGATATGATTGATTCAAGCTCGCACGAGCCTGAAACAATGGTTAAGGCGTGACTCGTTTGCAACCACGTAACTCGATTCCAATTATTACTTACTGAATATTACTAAAGTTTCAACAACAATGATATAACTACTCTGATCTAATTTGCTAGCCAAGTGTCACGAACTGCTACTCTAAGTCTCGATAACAGTTCAAAAGATGGGGTTTTTTCTTTCTAATTCGAAGCTTACAGACTCAAAATGGAAGAATTCTAGAATATTCCACGATATTCTAGATAGTTCTACACAAATCTAGAAAGATCTAGAAGGTTTTGAAAAATTTCATAACAACCTGGAATATTCTGAAAGACCCTGGAAGAGTATAGAATGTTCTAGATGGTGGTAGGATAGTATAGAATAGTCTAGAACATTGTAGATAAGTGTAGAATATTATATAAGGTAGTGGAAGATTATGGATAGTGTAGGAGTGTAGTAGAGAGTTCCAGAGAACCTCTCTCAACCGTTGGATCAAATAGATCTCTACCGTCCATTGAGGAGGTGGAAGACTATAAATAGGGGAGAATGGGTCATTTGTAAGATGTTCAAGTTTGGAGAGTGAATAAGAAAGTAACTTTCCTTAAGAAGATTTTACTTCCTAATCTTTCTTATAAACTTCCTACTTTGTTCTTTTGCCCTCTAAACCTTTCTTTTCCATCTTCTTCACACACAAAACTTTGAGAGAGGCTGACTTAGCTAGTACCGCAAGGGGCAGACAAGGAGCTAAGGCCGCGCATAAGCTTGTTTGAGGAACAAGTGTGTGACAAGTGGTATCAGAGCCCGATTAGGCTTGTGTTGTGAAGATAACATCATGGCAAGAAACAAGAAGGATACAAGTGTGACTAAACAATAAGAGATGGATCCTCCACAACCTCAAAATATATCATCCGAGTCTAGCTCGTTGGAGCCTATCATGGCAAAGATGGGTGAACGTCTCGAGAAGGTCGAGCACGATATGGAGACATTGGAGGACCATGTTCTGGGGCAAATCGATTCCCTTAAGGAGAACATCCAAACTTGTCTTGATGCCAAGAGCTTGATAGAGGACCGCTTTGCAAGCTTGATGGACTCGTTCCAAGCTATGCAAGCTAGCATCGAGGGGATGCGTGAAGAGTTAGCCTTGTGTAAAAAAGCCGCCGCTAGTAGGGGTGCAACTACAAGTGTGGTCGGTCCAAGGGTGGACCATCCCAAGCCAAGAGGGTTTGATGGCAAGAGGGATGCTAAAGAGGTGGAAAACTTCTTGTGGGCAATGGAAGTATACTTTGAGGGGCTCAACATCACAGACGAAGCATCAAAGGTACGCACTGCAACTCTCTACCTCACCAATACAACTACTTTATGGTGGCGTAGTAAGCAAGTCGACATAGAGAAGGGAACTTGCAAAATTGATACTTGGGAGGACTTTAAGAGAGAACTTAAAAGACAATTCTACTCGGAGAATGTTGTCTATGAGGCACGTAAGAGATTAAGGGAATTGAAACATAAGAGTTCAATCCGTGAGTATGTTAAAGAGTTCACTACTCTTATGCTTCAAATTCTCAACATGTCCGAAGAAGATCTACTCTTCTACATTATAGATGGACTGCAGAATTGGGCTAAACAAGAGTTGCAACGGAGATATGTTAAAATAGTAGATGAAGCTATTACCGTTGCCGAATCTCTAACTGAGTATCATAGAAGCACGGATGCTTTCAAAGGAAAAAAGGATAAAAGTAAGGCATTTAGTGGTGGAGGAGAGAGACGAGACATCAAGAAGGTTCCTTCCAAGGGAGGACATGTAAGCATATCCCGAAAGGAGTATAAAGAGAAAAAGAAAACATTCGTGCCAAGAGGGGGATGCTTCTTGTGCAAGGGGCCACATGCCATGAGTAGTTGTCCAAAGCTAGGATCATTATCTGCACTCGTAGAGGGACATGAGGAGGTACCTAGCGTAGAAGATAATACAACTCACATGGGGTCTTTGCAAATCCTAAATGCCCTCAATGCCAAGACCATGCCAACGACATCTAGCAAGGGGCTAATGTACGTAGAAGCACACATAAATAGGAAGAATACCATGGTGTTGGTAGACACAGGAGCCACGCACAACTTCATGTCAGAAGAGGAGGCTAAGAGGTTAGGCCTCCGTTTAACAAAAGGAGAGGGGTGGCTAAAGACGGTGAACAAAAAAGCCAAACCCCTAAATGGTGTAGCTCGAGCGGTAGAGTTACGCCTAGCCAATTGGAAGGGCCAAGTGGACTTTTCGGTGGCACCTATGGATGACTTCAAGGTAGTGCTAGGAATGGACTTCCTGCGGAAAGTAAGTGCTATTCCTATACCTTTTTGTAGTTCCGTTGGCATCCTTGAACCTGGAGTACCCTGCATGGTACCTGCTATTGGGACAAACAAGATGAAGATGGAAAAAAAGCATTTGTCGGCTATACAACTCGCCAAGGGGGTAAAAAAGGGAGAGCCAACATTTTTGGCCACTTTGAAGGAGGAGGACACCAATAATGGTGAAGATGAGCTACCACCTATCATCCAAGAGGTCCTAGAGGAGAATCGGGACACGATGCCGGTAGAGTTATCAAAGAAGTTAACACCAAGAAGAAAGGTGGACCATAAGATAGAATTGGAGTCGGGTGCCAAACCACCTGCCATGGCATCTTATCGGATAGCCCCGCCAGAACTGGAGGAACTTAGAAGGTAATTAACAGAGTTATTGGACACGGGAAGGAGTCGGCCTTCGAAAGCACCCTATGGTGCACCAGTGTTATTCCAAAATAAGCATGATAGGACGCTAAGAATGTGCGTGGATTATCGAGCGCTAAACAAGGTAACCGTGAAGAATAAGTATCTTATTCCTTTGATAGCCGACCTATTTGATCGACTTGGTAAGACCAAGGTATACACAAAGATGGACTTGCAAAAAGGTTATTACCAAGTTCGCATCGCCGAGGGAGACGAGCCAAAGAAGACATGTGTGACGCGTTATGGCTCCTATGAGTGGTTAGTTATGCCATTTGGCTTAACTAACGCCCCAGCCACATTCTGCACCTTAATGAACAAGATCTTTCATCCGTACTTGGATCGGTTCATGGTGGTCTATTTGGATGACATTGTCATATATACCAACTCTATGGAGGAACATGCCGACCATCTTCGTACCATCTTTCAAGTACTTCGGGAGAATGAACTTTATGTGAAGAAAGAGAAGTGCTCTTTCGCCAAGGAAGAGGTGCACTTTCTTGGGCACATCATTGGCCATGGGAAGCTCAAGATGGATGAGGCAAAGGTGAAGGCTATCATGGATTGGGAACCCCCAACTAAGGTGACGGAGTTAAGATCTTTTCTTGTCCTAGTGAACTACTACAGACGGTTCATTAGTGGCTACTCAGCACGAGCGGCGCCTTTGACGGATCTCCTTAAAAAGAACAAGACATGGGAGTGGTCTAAGAATGCCGAGATGCTTTTGAAGACTTGAAGGAAGCAGTAAGCAATGAGCCTGTCTTAGTCTTGCCTAACTTTAGTAAAACATTTGAGTTACACATGATGCCTCAGATTTTGCAATTGGAGGGGTCTTGATGCAAGAGGGGCATCCTATAGCCTTCGAGAGCCAAAAGGTTAATGACACCGAGCGTCGCTACACAGTTCAAGAAAAGGAGATGATAGCTATCGTGCATTGTCTAATAATATGGCCACACTACTTGTTAGGCTCGTGGTTCATCGTCAAGACAGACAACGTTGCCACTAACTATTTCCAAAGCCAAAAGAAGTTATCACCAAATCAAGCTAGATGGCAAGACTTTTTAGCAGAGTTTGACTATGTCTTAGAATATAAGCCTGACAAAGCCAATGTGGTGGCGGACGCATTAAGCCGAAAGGCGGAGCTTGCGGCGATCAGCCTAGCCAAAGGGGAGATTGTAGATCTAATAAAGCAAGGCTTGGAGCATGACTCCATGGCACGAGAATTGATGAGGCTAGTAGAGGAAGGCAAGACGAGACAATTTTGGGTGGAGGATGGATTGCTCTACACCAAAGGTCGACCCATGTATGTTCCGAAGTAGGGGAACTTGAGAAAGGATCTCATTAAGGAATGTCACGACACCAAATGGGCAGGCCACCCTGGTCAAAGAAGAACAATGGCATTGTTGGAGACGTCATACTTTTGGCCACACATGAAGGATGGTGTCGAGCTTTATGTGAAGACTTGTCTTGTAAGCCAGCAAGACAAGATAGAGAACAAGCAACCGACAGGGCTGCTAGAACCTTTACCAATACCTGAGCGACCTTGGGAATCTATCACAATGGACTTCATCAGTGCTTTGCCAAAATCAGAAGGGTATGGATCCATCTTGGTGGTAATGGATCAATTTTCCAAGTATGAGACTTTTATACCGTGATCGAGGGACTGCACGGCTGAAGAGGCGGCAAGGGTATTCTTCAAGAACGTGGTAAAATGTTGGGGACTACCACGGAGTATTGTGAGTGATAGAGACCCTCGCTTCACGGGAAGGTTATGGACCGAGCTTTTCAAACTCCTTAGGTCGGAGTTATGCTTCTCGACAAGCTTTCACCCTCAAACTGATAGGCAAACTAAAAGGGTGAATGCCTTGTTGGAGTGCTACTTAAGGCACTTTGTAAGTGCCAATCAGAGAGATTGGGCTAAGCTTTTGGATGTGGCACAATTCTCCTACAACTTACAGAGAAGTGAGGCCACAGGGCAGAGTTCGTTTGAGTTAGCTACTGGGCAACAACCACTCACACCACATACTTCGGCAATAAACCTTGACAATGGGAGAAGCCCTGGAGCTATCAAGATGGCTAAGTCATGGGAAGAACAAGCAGACTTAGCCGGATCTTTCTTGGAAAAAGCCCGCAAAAGAATGAAGAAATGGGTTGATGAGAAGAGGAGGCCTATAGAGTACAATATTGAGGACCAAGTCTTAATCAAGCTCCTGCGACAACAATACAAGGCGTTGTGAGGCATGCATAACAGCTTGGTTCGAAGATACGAAGGACCATTCCCTGTAGTGGCTAAGGTAGGTAAGGTTTCCTACCGTCTTGACCTCCCTAATACTTTGAGGATTCATCTGGTCTTCCATGTGAGTATGTTGAAGCCATATCATGAAGATAAGAAAGACCCAAGTCGTAGGGAATCTCATCGAGCACATCCAATTATGACAAAGTCATATGACAAAGAGATCGAAGAGATGTTTGCCAAAAGGGTAATACGACGACGAGGAGCAACACCAAGCATACAATACTTAATCAAATGGAAGGGACTACCTGAGTCTGAGGCAACTTGGAAGATGAAAGAAGACTTGTGGCAGTTCCAAGAGCAACTTTGACAATATGAGGCGACGAGGGCGTCGCCGAATTAGGTGGGGGAGGATGTCACGAACTGCTACTCTAAGCCTCGATAACAATACAGAAGATGGAGCTTTTTTCTTTCTAATTCGAAGCTTAAGAGACTCAAAATGAAAGAATTCTAGAATATTCCACGATATTCTAGATAGTTCTACACAAATTTAGAAAGATCTAGAAGGTTCTAGAAAATTTCAGAACAACCTAGAATATTCTGGAAGACCTTGGAAGAGTATAGAAAGTCCTAGATGGTGGTAGGATAGTATAGAATAGTCTAGAACAGTCTAGAATATTGTAGATAAGTGAAGAATATTATAGAAGATACAATACATATCTTGGAGTTCAACATAACTAACAAAATGAAGTACAAAAATTTATTCAGACAACATTGACTTGAAACAGAAGTCAGGAAAAAAAAAATTCAGAAAAGTTACTCAGAATAATTTCAAATAAAAGCACATTTTAAAGCACTTTTTTATTATTGCATGCAAAACCGAAATTGTTTGGCTTAAAAAAAATTTATTCTACTATAAAAAGCACATATTGAGAAGTACTTTTTTTAAACCCATCCAAGCGGGGAGAATTCCGTTTTACCGCACCGTGAAAGAGAAATTCTAAATATCATACAGAGTATGTCGTACCAAAGAGAGACTACATAAATAGTGATGAAGAAATTAACCAACATCTTGTGAAGGTTGAATTAAGGGACAATACTGCTCAACATTGTTATGCAACCACAATTAAGCAAGGGCAAATTCATTCTATGTTACAGGAAAGCATTGAGGAGGAAAGGCAAATATGCAAGGCAATTAATAGTAGACACATAACACAAATCCTAAGAATGGTTTTCTGAAAGCCTTGCTTACCTATTGAGCTAGTGGAATCAAAGGCGGGCGATCATTCATCAGGAGGAAAAATGGTGAGCTTGAATCCACTTTCCTCTTCCTTTTTTTGTTTTTAATCGCAAATTTTCTTGGCCGAGGCAGATGCGGCTTTACTATGGTATAAGTCCAACAATTGGAAGCACGGAACGCTAGCTAGCCGAAATGGAATTTCGTAGAGTTTCTCACAGTTGTGCAGCTCAAGGCGCCTGAGTCTTGGGAAGTGATGAGCTGAAGCTACCCAAAAATTTAAATTCGTACGTCCAATGTGCAAGACTTCAAGATGGCGAAAACCGCCATCAGCTGTGTTGCGTATTTTCCACAAGTGTACGGGTCGCTCAAGTAATAAAGTGAAAGTAAAAGTATCGTTCCCACGAGGAACGGGCTACCAAGCACCAAACTTATAAATTTTCTATTGTTTAAGCTTCAAAAATTGATCGGGATAAGATGAAACAAAAACAAACAACTAAATCAAAGCAAATAAATCAATAAAAACTAGCTAGGGCCTAGGCATCGTTGATTGAATCCCCCCTTGTGATCAATTAAACTTCCATTGATTTTAATTATTACACCTTCCCACAATCCAACTCACGGAAATATTTGTAATCTCCTATCGAAAGTAAAACAAACGTGCCGAGGAATGCTATGTGTCTATTTTCGTGATCACATACGAATCTCTTGGCCCATTGTGCACAAGAGTTGTGTTAGTTAAAAAGTCCTTGTAAATTAACCTAACCGATTGCACAAGAGTACGATTATTTCTAATCTATGCGTTCCCTATGTCTATAACACAAATAGTCAGATTTTATACACACCCTTTCGTAGTCGAATATAAAATCTCAAAACTTGTAAAGATTGGCCAAAAATTCACAAGTAATAAAAACCTTGAATCATAGATAGGAAGTACGTAAAATAAAAATCAAAGAGGTTCAACAAAAATCACAAGGGTTTCATCAACAACTAGCCTAGAATCCTATGATTTATTAGCTAGACATAGCGAAAAGAAAACAAAACAATAACATAATGAAAGTAAAAGAAAACATAAGCAAACTCGGTTTTTGATGAAAATCTTGATGGATGGAGGAGTTTGGCTTTTGAATTGTCACCCTTCCTAAGCTTTTTCCCTTGAATTCCTCTTGAATTATCAGCTCAAAAGGCTACCCAATTCGTGCACAAAACGTCCCTTAAATAGGTGTAGGGCGGCTGTTGTCAAAACCCTAAAAAATATTTCCTTATTGGCGGATTGAATCGAGACGACTTTGTATGCTTTGGCAAAGCCATCCAAAATAGAAGACTTTCAACACCCACTAGATGGTTGGGACGGCTTTAGCCGTCCAAAATTGAACGTTTATGGCTCTTTCTGGTCATGGCGGGACGGCTTCGGCGTTGGACGGCTTTGACCGTCCTAATTTGAACGTTTAGCGCTAATTCTGGACACTTCGGGACGGCCTCGCTGCACGGGACGGCTTAAGCCGTCCTAAATCGAACCATTTCAGCAGCTGCTGGAGCGTCGGGACGACTTCGTGGGATTCGGGACGGCTAAAGCCGTCTCGGCGCGCGCACCCATTTTTTCAGGTCAATTTCAGCCCCGATTTCTTGCAATAACCTCACGAAACTCTTGTGGATTGATATAGATATCAAAACCATGAAAAAAAATAAAGCTTTAAGGGTGTAAAAACACTTTAAATTGATCAAATTAAGGTTTGGTTACATAAAGCACAAATTTCATCCTTGGAACTTTAAAACCTTAATAGAAATCAATGAAAAGCACAAAAGGTTACCCATAAAAGTGTACACATTTTAAGCTTATCAAACTCCCACACACTTGAACATTTGCTTGTTCTCGAGTGTAGGAAAGTTGAACATTCCAGGAGTTTTATATGTATGGATATAATTATATAACTATGACTGTATCTTGCCCCACAACTATCTCTCTTGTCTCTAACATGTGCATAGTTTGAAACCAGAGTTTCTCAACCTTACACGCACTTCATTTAACAACAAACATATGTGTCAAGATCTAATGAAGAATGTCGATAGCAAGTTACGAAGCCAACATAATCAACGTACCACTTATAAAGTTTAAGAGTCACTTTATATAATAACTTTGTTCTTTCTACCTACGACAAACACGCTAGTGATATAGAGGTTCCAACTTGTGCTTCTACAACCAATTTCAAAGGTTCTCACTTCAAGAGTCGCTCTTTTTTTTTCAAGAGTATATACGCAACCTTTTGACACGAGGACACACATTTGTGATGCATGTACCCGGTTACTCAGTCAACATACAACTTTTTTTTTTCAACCTATGAATATTAAGAGAACACTAAGAAATTTAGCATGAAACAATGAAGAAAGAAACTAATCTAATCACTTAAAACGTGTTTCAGACTAGGCATAGAAAGATTACTTGTACTTGATTCCCTATCTTTATAAACTAGCAGTGATCAAGCCAAACTTCAATAACATATTCTCAACACGTGCAAACATAGAGCCTTGAACACAAATGCTCTATCCATAATTGACACATAAAGCGAGAAAACACATAATTTCTCATATGCACCTATCACAAACAAGTTCAATAGATGCCGGCAAGGCATTTTTCCAAAATAATGCTCAAAATTAACATCCTGAAAGCTCGACTTCCTCTACTCAAAACTACTTTAGCCTTTTAATTCATGTTCCAAGATGATAAAACCTCTCACCCAAGCAGTAAATAAACAAAATGAAATCAAAAATCCCTATATCCCCCCCACGCTTAAAGTGTGCAATGTCCTCAATGCACAAAAGAGAAAAGAAAAGTAGAGAGAGATACTTCCCTGATGAAGGGGGTGACGATGAGAGAATATCCAGTGTGTGACAAAACGAGTCAAGCGAGTTTGTTGTTTATGATCTTCCTTTTACCTAGATCAAAGGAAATAAAAAAAATCAAAATAAAACAAGAGATAAGAAAAGACATAAAAAGAACATGAATGTAAAAGAGAGAAGGGGTAGAAGGTGTAGTTCTAAGTTATAGTCGTTAGCTTGACTTTGCAGGGCTTAATTAATTGCTATGGCTTAGCCCAATTTCCCCTTTTCCAAACTCTTCACCCTTGCAACTCCCAAAGTCTGGCCTACGCGTTTTGCGTCTAAATTTGCTCCCAAAAATTTTTAGCTTCTTCACTTGCTTTTCGTGACCTAAGTCTTGTGAATTGTGGAGTTCATTAAGCTTGATATGTGAAGGTAAGGTATGGAGTGGCTCTTGGATAACATCAAGCAAGTTGCATGTCTCTTTGGTGGGGGTGGGTATGTCAGACTGGAACACCATGAAATTTATTTCTTCATCATCAACCCGTAGTGTTAATTTCCCCTTTTTGACATCAATAATTGTCCCTGCGGTTGCTAGGAATGGTCTCCCCAAAATTAAAGGCAACCCATGGCACTCTTCTATCTCAAGCACAAAAAAATCCGTTGGAAAATAGAACTTTCCTACTTTCATGAGCACGTTTTCCAAAACTCCATATTGGTGCTTGATTGATCTATCTGCAAGCTGCAAATTTACTGTTGTAGGCTATAATTCGCCTAAGCCAAGTTTCCTGCAAATAGACAAAGGCATTAAACTCACACTAGCACCTAAGTCACATAAAGCTTTATCAAAATTAAGATTGCCAATTTTACAAGGAATAGAAAAACTCCCTGGATCCTTTAACTTCGGCGGCAACTTATTTAGTATGATGGCACTGCACTCTTCCATGAGGGTGACTGTTGAAAATTCCTCGAGCTTCTTTTTATTGGACAAGATTTCTTTTAAGAACTTCACATACTTTGGCATTTGTGCGAGCGCTTCTAAGAAGGGTATGTTGATGTGAAGTTGTTTAAGCAAATCCTTGAATTTCCCAAAGTCCTTGTCCAATTTATGTGCGATCAACCTTTGGGGGAATGGTACTGGAGGCACATAAGGTTCAACATCACTTGCCTTCTTCGTCTTCTCCTCTTCCATCTCTTTTATCTTACCATTGACTCCCTTAGCCTTGTCCTCATCCTTTTCCTCATCAAGATTCTTTATTTTTCTTGGCAAGTCTTGAAGTTCACGCCCAGTCCTTAAGGTGACTGCATTGCAATGCTCTCTTGGATTTACCTCCGTTTGACTAGGCAATTGCCCTTGTTGCCTAAAAGTTGATGTACTTCCTTGTGCTTCAATCCTATTTAGGCTAGAATTAAAGTTTTCCAACTGATGCTTAATCTGGCCAAATTGATGTTGCTGTAAAGGAAACCCTGGAGGTGTGGAGTGGACATTTGCCTTAGGTTGCCCAAATTGTTGGTTTTTATTATTTTGATTACCCCCCCCCCCAAGAAAAATTGGGATGATTTTTCCATCCTGGGTTATACGTGGGTGCATAGGGGTTGTTTTGCGTACTATTATTGACATATTGAATTTGCTCTGGAGGAAATTGATTTGGACACTCGTTCATGTTATGAGAATCTCCACAAACACCTCATCTCAAAGGAGGGTTAGACACCGCGTTAACAGATAATTGATCAAACGTTTGAAATAATGCATCAAATTTAGAATTGATATAAGACATGGTATCTAACTCAAGCACACCTGCAACCTTTGGAGCTTGCACAAAAGAAGGAGTTGTCCTACTTGTCCCCCATTGGTAATCATTAGCCGCTATCTCCTCAATCAATTGACATGCGGCCTCTGTGGATTTGGACATCAATGTGCCTCCCGCGGATGCATCGATCATTATTCGAAGGAATTCTGCCAAACCATTGTAAAATCTTTGCATGAACAACCAATCTGGACAGCCATGATTAGGGCACTTTCTTTGCAATTCCTTAAAGCGTTTCCAAGCCTCGCTTAGGGACTCTTGGTCCTGTTGTCGGAAGGCCATCAATTCCTTGCGAATGGCGGAAACCTTCCGAGGTAGAAAATACTTTGCCAAAAAGGCTTTGGAAAGCTCATCCCATGTGGAGATGGAATTTGGTGGTAGGGAACCTAACCAATCCTTGGCCCAATCCCGCAATGAAAATGGAAACAAACGTAGGCGAATGACATCATTTGAGATACCATTAATCTTGAAAGTTGCACAAATTGCCAAAAAGTGAGAAGTGCGAGTTGGGATCCTCCGTTGTGCCTCCCCCAAATTGGTGTTGCTGTACGGTATTGATGATTGTTAGCTTGATTTCAAAGTTGTTGGCATCAATAGCTGGCATGGCGATGCTTCCTTGGATTCCCGTGGCATCAAATAGTGCATAGTCCCTCAATGTTCGATTTTGTTGAGCCATCTCTATAGTTGGTAAGGCCAATGCTTGGTCTAATTCTTTTCTTTGACCACGGCGAAGTTGATGGAGAGTTCTCTCTATCTCGGGATCAAACAGTACTAAGTCGAAGCTTCGAGACCTTTGCATACGCCTACTCCTACACCAAGAAAAACAAGATGTATGAACTGAAAATAAAACACAGAAAAATAAAAATAAAAATAAATAATTGTGCTTAAATCAACAGATACTAAAATTCGTTTGATATTGGTAATCACCATTCCCCGGCAACGGCGCCAAAAACTTGTTGCGTATTTTCCGCAAGTGTACGGGTCGCTCAAGTAATAAAGTGAAAGTAAAAGTATCGTTCCCACGAGGAACGGGCTACCAAGCACCAAACTTATAAATTTTCTATTGTTTAAGCTTCAAAAATTGATCGGGATAAGATGAAACAAAAACAAACAACTAAATCAAAGCAAATAAATCAATAAAAACTAGCTAGGGCCTAGGCATCGTTGATTGAATCCCCCCTTGTGATCAATTAAACTTCCATTGATTTTAATTAATACACCTTCCCACAATCCAACTCACGAAAATATTTGTAATCTCCTATCGAAAGTAAAACAAACGTGCCAAGGAATGCTATGTGTCTATTTTCGTGATCACATACGAATCCCTTGGCCCATTGCGCACAAGAGTTGTGTTAGTTAAAAAGTCCTTGTAAATTAACCTAACCGATTGCACAAGAGCACGATTATTTCTAATCTATGCGTTCCCTATGTCTATAACACAAATAGTCAGATTTTATACACACCCTTTCGTAGTCGAATATAAAATCTCAAAGCTTGTAAAGATTGGACAAAAATTCACAAGTAACAAAAACCTTGAATCATAGATAGGAAGTACGTAAAATAAAAATTAAAGAGGTTCAACAAAAATCACAAGGGTTTCATCAACAACTAGCCTAGAATCCTATGATTTAATTAGCTAGACATAACGAAAACAAAACAAAACAATAACATAATGAAAGTAAAAGAAAGCATAAGCAAACTCGGCTTTTGACGATAATCTTGATGGATGGAGGAGTTTGGCTTTTGAATTGTCACCCTTCCTAAGCTTTTTCCCTTGAATTCCCCTTGAATTATCAGCTCAAAAAGTCTCCCCAATTCGTGCACAAAACATCCCTTAAATAGGTATTGGGCGGTTGTTGTCAAAACCCTAAAAAATATTTCCTTATTGGCGGATTGAATCGGGACGGCTTTGTATGCTTCGGCAAAGCCATCCAAAATAGAAGACTTTCAACACCCACTGGATGGTTGGGACGGCCAAAATTGAACGTTTATGGCTCTTTCTGGTCACGGCGGGACGGCTTCGGCGTGGGACAGCTTTGGCCGTCCTAATTTGAACGTTTAGCGCTAATTTTGGACACTTCGGGACGGCCTCGCTGCACGGGACGGCTTAAGCCGTCCTAAATCGAACCATTTCAGCAGCTGCTGGAGCGTCGGGACGGCTTCGTAGGATTCGGGACGGCTTAAGCCGTCTCGGCGCACGCACCCATTTTTTCAGCTCAATTTTAGCCCCAATTTCTTGCAATAACCTCACGAAACTCTTGTGGATTGATATAGATATCAAAACCTTGAAAAAAAATAAAGCTTTAAGGGTGTAAAAACACTTTAAATTGATCAAATTAAGGTTTGGTTACATAAAGCACAAATTTCATCCTTGGAACTTTAAAACCTTAATAGAAATCAATGAAAAGCACAAAAGGTTGACCATAAAAGTATACACATTTTAAGCTTATCAAGCTGCCTCCCAGAACTCCCCATGAATGGTTTCTCTTTTAGCTTAAGCACCTCAAGGTTCTCCAACAATCCTAGGATAGACATATGAGTCCAACTAAGAAAAGTATCAGATAAAGTCAGACTCTTCAGTTTCGGTCGGAATTTATAGGCCAAAGGAAGGCCACGCAGCTTGCCCTTGGAAGCCGGATCAGGAAATACACCGTTGAGTAGCTTCAGCTTTTCAAGATTTTCCAACTTTCTCACGAATGCCCAACCAAAAGCGAGGCTAGTCGCCCACGAATGCCCAACTTCTTTAAATTGCGGGCCCTGTCGAGAACTTCTTCCGTGCAACTTTGTGGTGAAATTGCACCAAGTGTTTGAAGCTTTTCGCCTTCTTTACTGTTTCCCGTCTTGGGCAAAGTAGTCGATGCATTTGCTTTTAAATGTCTCAACTGAACCATCTTCCAAATATCTGCTTTTATTTCAAGAGTATGAGATGTTGTATCAAGTATGAGAGTTTGTATGTTCCAGAGCTTGGAGAAGGCTGGGGGAAGAATATCTAAAGTGAACGAGAGAGCAATGTACCTCAAATGAACCAAATGGTATATGTCACTGGGAATTTTACTGAACTTAATGGGTTTGACATCTAAAACTCTAAGTAGTTTGAAAGCAGCAGGGATGGCTGAAACATTTTCTGTTGGCAATGTAAATTCTTCCTTGGAGAAACAAGCCAAAGAGCGAACATGAGGACCATAAGGCTTTGAACGGATAAAGCTCAAGACATTGGAATGAACACAGAGGCGGCGAAACTTTTCTACATCAGAAACCGAAGGTTCAAAATCACCATCACTAGTACTTTTCTTAATTTCTTGGAGGAAATTCTCCTTTCGTTTCCAGCTTCCATTTTGCAAAAATCACGTAGCATGTCATGAATGCGGCACATTTTAACTCTACCATCGAGCCTCCTCTTATCAACTCTTACTAAGTTCCTGTTGATAAGATCATCCAAATAGCTTTCTGCAGTGTCCTCTAGGCTGATGCCGATCTTCTTTTATATGAATCCTTCTGCAATCCACATACGGATCAATTTCCACACGGGAATCTCATAGTCTTCAGGGAACATCCCCAAATAAAGGAAGCACGCTCTCAAGTGATAAGGCAATTTGTCATAGCTGAGTGCTATTATTTTCTCCATGCGTCTCTGTGGGTCCTCATTAAGATAGGTGCTCACGCTTTTAGATACTTTTCCCCACGCACTTTTAGATCCATGACAAGCAAGAACTTTCTTGTCCCTAGTTTATCAGCAACGAGCCGGGCCAACTCCTGATCACTCTTGCGGTACACGTCTTCAGTGAGCTTGGTGAACTCACTCAGAATGGCAAGAAAGACGTTCTTCTTTGTGAACTCTTGTGAAACATAAACCCATATACGGGTGGGGAATTCGTATTGGATATCCGGATCGTGAAAAATCTTCCCTGCCAGAGTTGTCTTGCCAAGACCAGGCATGCCAACGATGGAGATGACATCAAGCCGTTGAGTCTCTTCTTTGAGATATCCTTTTATTGTATTTGCCTCTCCATCAAAACCAACCACATTCTCTTGTCTGATCAAGGGAGCCTGTTTGAAAATTTTTAACCGCAAGATTAATAAACAAAGCTTGTGCATTCTTGAAAAAGTTTCACAAAAGAAATCAATGCAAAAATGGAGATAATGATGTAGTAATTTCCAAGCATTATATTAATTATATGCTAAATTCCTTGGTAAATTTTGATGGCATCCATATTTTGAATTATTTTTAGTTTTGAAATAATTGTATAAATATTTGAGATTTCCAACCATATAAATATCATTTTGTTGACAAGAAAATTGAAAATAATTTGAATAGTAAAAGTAACTAATATTTGAAAAGAAAAAGTGAAAACAATTAACTAAAAACTGGAAAAAAAAAAACAACTTCTATCTTTTAGCTTATTTTAATTTCTTTTTTTCAATAAAAAATTGTAGGAAACACTTTTCTTTTCTATTTGAAAACACCCCTTAACTATGTTGTTGATATCGCTTTGCCCCTATCAAGGTATGAAAATAAGCATTTTGCCTCCAATTAAAATAATATTATTTTTTCAATTTTATATCTCTTTCAAGTACATTTAAAAAGGATATAAAGATATTTAATTTTATAGATCAACAAATTCAAACAAAACCACCAAGAAAATGACGTATTTTTATTTGGAGTCAAATTCACTTTGCACCCCTATACCACTAATTTTGTATCAAACAGCCCCCTATATTATAAAAAATATCAGAATAGGTTTACTTATACAAATAAATGAGTATACTTTTACAAATAATAAATATCTACGAATTGAAAATTAAATTGGTTTATATGTTGATCTATGCATGGCACCTTTATGTTATTGAAAATATTAATTATAACAACTAATTCGATTTTAATTTTTAAGTTAATATTTTATATGTTTAAATTAAAACACTAATTTCTCTTTGTACCATATAGTATTTTTTTTTTTTTGGATGATTTATGTACGATACATAGATGATCGAAATGATTGATATGACTAAATACATTTACTAGGTGCTAAGCAAAGCTCAAAACATATTACATGAATTTTCAATTTCCAGCTACTTATGCTAAAAAATAAATTCAAAATTAGAAAAAAAAAATAAAAAAGAAAACTTTATGACTTATTTAATATATTTAAGAATTTTCAAGTGAAAAAAGAGAGTTTACGAGATAATTCTACTATTTATTTATTTTAGATTTAATTAAAAGTTGTTTAATTTGGTAAATTTTTACTATGTAAAATTTAGGGTAAATAAAAAAATTTATAAATAATTAGTATGTTTAGTAATACATCAATTTTTTTTATATTTAAAAAGTTACAATAATATAATTTTTTTAAAAAAATAATTTTTTAAAAAATAAACTAGGTCTAACGGATCCAACCCATCTAATTCATGGCGGATCCAAGTCCGCATCCTAAATATACTTGACAGATCGGATCTTGAATTAGGCTAACCCTGCTCCAAACTTACTCCGTTGCCATCTCTAAGAATAAAAAAGTCAACTCCATAGTCTTTCCCAAAGATATCATCAATTCATCACTTCCAATTTTCGAGATAAACCAAATTAAAAAAAAATATTATTAATGAGACCTTGTTTAATTGACGAAATTATAACCTATCAATATTTCAAATCAAGAGAATCGAATTAAAAAAATCACCTCAGGCTCTTCGGGGCCTCCGTCCGCGACGCTGAGGCTGGCGAAGTTGAGCTTGCTCCGGTCACCGTATATATTCCTAACCTTTTTGCCGATGCCCTCGACTTGTTTCGCGATGTCGAGGAGCTGCACCGGCTTCTTGAGAGCCCTGCGGAAGTAGCTCTTGGACTTGGCCTCGGCGGCCTGGGTGACGAAAGCATCGACCACGTCCTCGGCCTCGTACACAACGTCGCGTATCTGGCGGACGAGCTCCCGGAGGCTGTCGTCCTTGCGGCGCTTCTTGGTGGAGTCCTTGAGGAACGCCTTGAAGAGGCGGAGATCGTTCTCAAGATTCTCGACCTGGCTCTTCGCCCCCTTGATCAGATGGACGTGGTAGATCAGCAGCTGCTGGAGGTTCTCCGGCATGAACTCCAATGCTGCGTCCGCCATTTCTGCTCTCTCTCTCTCTCTCTCTCTCTCTCTAGATTTTCTCTCTCTGTATGTGAACAATTGGAAGCTAGTGATGCATTATTTGGTACACATGGATATAGACACGGATATATTTACTCGGTTATGTGATTTACTAGTAGTAGACTAGTGGGTGGCCGTGGACTAAAAAAGAAAAATTTTAAGAGCGTGTTTGGTTAATTTTATTTTAAAGAGTTTATAAATTTTAATATTTTATTTTTAAAATAAAAATAATTTATTGAAGTATTTAATTGAAATAAGGTTGTGTAGTTTATAATATATTTTTGTAATTTATTAGTTATAATTTTTCTTGGATAAAAATGATCGCTTAGAAATTCTTTTAATTATAATGATACTAAAAAAATAATAAAATAAAAATAATTTCATGCAAAGAAATATTTTTTGAGATAGTAGAAATGTAAATATTATATTGAAAAAATAAAAATAATTTATAAATTATTTCAAAGAAATTGTTGGGGGAGGGGGGGTGGGGGAGCTTATTTATTTATTTAATTTTAGAGTTTACAAAACCTAACAATTTATTTTTTGAGCTCATAAACTTCTTTATTTAAAAAATTATCAAATATTTTTGAGAAATTTATGAATTCTTAAATAACTTATAAGATATTTTGAGAAATTTATAAGTTTGAAATTTTTTTTATTATACCCTATTTTACTTTTCAAATTCTTAAAATAACCCACTTTTTTAAAATCTTTCAAAAATGCCCTAATTACCTTTTCAAACTTCGATTTTACTGTTTATGTGGGCCGGCGTGATTTCTTAAAAATTCAACTTTTATGGTTTATTTCACTAAAACCCATTCCAAAGTATTTTTAATCAATTTAGTCCATTTTTCCTAAAAAATTTCTTTAAAAAAGATGTTTAAATAGAAAATGTTATACCCATTCTTATTCACTATTTTAAAACTCAAATATTAATTACTTATTAAATTTTCTTAACTATTAATTAATTTTTCTTAAATTTGTTATGTTAAATCAAGTAAAACCCCCCACAGACTATTGGTATCAGAGCCATAAAGAGCCATAAAAATCATAAAATATGGAATATTTAGACTTGATAAAATTATCAATTATAAATCTTTTACTTATTAAAGAGCTATTTATTTATTTACAAGAAATAAATGATAAAGAATTTAGCGATAACTTAAATATAGAAAGTTTATCTTGCGATTTCTCATGTGATGAAACTAATTGGCAGTTATCTTCACCATGAAGAATAGACTGTTTCGACACACTAAAAGGTATCCAAAGGTTGAGAAGTACTACAAAATCTTGATGTCTCTAAAGAAAGAAGCAAAAGCACATAAAGATGCTGAAATAAAAGAATTGTATTATAGAAAGTTAAAGGAATATAAAACACGTAGAGCTGTAATGATTCTACTTAGCAATGCCTAATTATACATTACATAGGCTTCAAGTAGAATTGTATCTATATCAAAAAGAGTTGGATTTTATTTTTAGAAAGCCAACTTATCATAGAGGAGATGCTTTTAGAATTGATTTTTTGTAAAGCAAAATAAAACAAATAAATGAAGGACTTGATGTTCTAAGTCGATTATGAAAACAAATAAACATCTTAAACGATGGATACATAATATAAATCTAATTCTAAGTTTAAATATAATTCTTGGAGAATATAATTGTGAATATGAACACATTAAAACAGAAGAGAATAAAGCAAAAATACAAAGCTGCAAACAAAAGATAAAAATTATTCAACAAAATGCTCAAATATCTTGGAATAGATATAAAAAATACAAATGGATAAAATAAATAAAAGTATTGAAGAATTAAATACAGGAATGAATAAAATACTTGAGGCACTATATGTTCTAACTCAAGAACTTAAAGAATTAAAAACAGAAGTTCAAATCTTAAAGATTTGTAATTCAAATGTTGAAGATTTAATAAAAAATACATGTCTTAAGAAAAATAATTATCATAAAGAAAAATACTAATTATAGTGAACCTATAAATCATGGAGGTTCTAAATTAAATATAGATTGTAAAGAAGATACTAAAAAGGCTATAATTTCATGGGCAAATACTATGAAAGTTTTCTTTTTATATAACGTTGATGATACATAGACAACTAATAGACAAGTAGATTATTTAATTGCTATATTTGATGGTATTGTTTTCAATTGGTGGCAATGATTAACTGAAAACATTAAATCTATAATAAAAAGAAATGTACAAACTAATTAATAGATAATACTGATAAAGGAATTGAAATTTTAGTTGCCTATCTTTCTAGTGAATTTCTAGGAGAAGAATGGCATGACCCTGATAAAGAAAGTATAAAAGAAAAAGAAGAAGCAAGAACTAACCTAATAAATCTTAGAATTTGTAGTATGAAGCATTTAAAACAATATACTTGTGAATTTCAAGAATATTATTATACTCAATATTATAGCAATGAAGATCAGAGTATATATCTTAATATGTACTTTTTAAAACTTCCACATTCTTGGAATAAATATATAATGAATAAATGGAAGGAAGAAAATAAATATTCAACTTCAACTCTAGGAAGAAGAATTAGTTTCCTCTTTTCAGAACTAAGTAAATTATGTAAATCTCAAGATTTATATAGAAGAACTAAAAAATTTTTACCTTTATATTGTAATGAATTCGAAGTACCCAGTCAATGGGGATGTAATAAAGAAAGAATTAATAAAAAGAAAAGAAGGTTTCATAAAAAGAAGTATAAAAAATATAATAATTTTCAAAAGAAAAATATAAAACCAAAAAGAAGATACTTTAAAAGAAAACCTAACTATAAAAGAAATAAAAATCTTTCACAATGCCAATGTTGGAATTATGGAGAAATTGGACATAAATCACCTGAATGTAAACAACCTAAAAAGATTCGAAGTATAGAAGCTGAATTTATAGAACTTCAAGATGAATTATCTGAAGTTTCAGATATAGAAAATTATCTAGATAAAGAAATATATATTGAAGAAGAAGAATACTCTAGTAATTCTGAAAATGAATAAAGATATAATTGAAACTGAAGATTCAGATAAAGAAGTAGAAATTTATGAAAGATCCGAAGGTTATGCTCAACGAATAACCTTTGATCAAGAAACTTTAGCAAAAATAAAAGGTTTAAAACTTGATGCTACTAACCCTACCAAAAGTATTTTTAAGTCTTTTGGTGATCTAATAAAAAGAGAAAAGATAAATATTTGTAATTATCATGCAGTTGAAAAATCTATAAATGTTGAACATACTAAAGGGAAAATTAGATTAAATTTGCTTACTAAATCCTCAATAAATCAAGCTTTAAATAAAATCAAAAATAAAGAAGTAAGAAAGAAGATAAAATATGTTTATCTTGGTAGGATTCAAATCCTAGTTAAAGCTTTATTTAGAGATGGAATTGATAGTCCTATGGTTATTTCACTTCATGACCAAAGGTTTATAGATGCTAAAAATAGTCATTTGGGAACAGTTGAAGGAAATTTAATATATTCATAATTTCGCTTTAATTGTTATCCAAAATATAGTGTTGATATAAATGATCAAAATATAAAAGATACTTTAAGTTTACACTTTCAACTCTTGAAAGATTTAAAACTTAGAGATAAAGTCAAGCGTTTACCTTTTACTATAGAGCAATTTATGCTTTTACTAATAGTAATTATGGTAAAATATATCAAGATAAACCATATATTGAAATTGATAATGAATGTAGGGATATAACAACAATAAAATTACCAATGATAGAAGAAATTAAAGAAATAAAAGATTATGAATTTAAAATAAATAGAAAACCCATTTTAGAATATGGATCTAGTAGTAGTATGATACCACAAATAGATTTTGGGAAAAATACTATATCTGGAAAAAGTGTTAGTAAGTTACCGCTTACTAATGTTGAATTTACTAGACAAGATATAACCAATACAATGATAATAAATGCTAAATATTTTAATGGTCAAGAATATATTGAAGGACCAAATATATTAATTGATACAGGAGCTAGTGGCACTCACATTGCAAAACATAAAACTAAAGGTTTAATTGCAAAAGTTGCTTCTACAATATTTCAATATAAAAACTTTGAAGGTCAATTAATAATTTGTGATCAAGAGGTAAAAGTTTCAATAATTTTTGAAGAATTGAGAATAATTGTACCTTGTTACATAGATAGTGATATGGCAGGAGACTATTACGATATAATTCTAGGTAATAGTTTCTTAAATCAATGTGATTATTATAAAATAGAGAAATATGGAGTTACATTACAAATTGTAAATATAAAGACCTTTTGTAAAAAACATGAAGGGAATTAATTTTCCTTTGAGTGTCTTTGTACAACTAACAGTACAGGATACTAACATAACAACATGTGTTTTAATAGATAATGGTTCAGAAATAACTTTGTTTAAATCCTTTCTCTATACTAAATGGCAAGAGAATGGGAATATAAAGATGAAAGTTATTACGGGTCAAGTCGAACACATTAATAAAAAGGCAGATAAAGTAAATGTTATATTAGGAAGTAAAATTATCACAATAAACACTATATATGATTATAATTTCCTTGAAACTGATATATTGTTAGGAAATGATTTATTACAATAATTTCAGTTTTATTCACAGAATCTTTATTCTGTTATTCTAAAAACTAAATGTAATCATTATTTAAAGTTACCACGAATAAATGAGTCATTCAGAGTTCAGCCAGCGAAACTTAGTGGACCATATGATAAAATTTCAATAAAAATACATAATATAACAATAAAACGGATAACTCTTGAAGAAGTAATAAAACAACTAAAAGAAAATTATAATGATCATCCTCTGGCGTTTTATAAGGAGTCAGATTTAAAGGCAAAAATAGAGCTCACTGAAAACATAGTTATAAAAAAAAGACCTATGTTGTATACAGAAAAGGATAGAAAAGAATTTGATAAACAAATAAATGAATTATTATATAAAAATCCACCTTTGATTTGAAGGAGTAATAGTCCTTTTAGTAGCCCAACTTTAATGGTTGAAAATGAAGCTGAGAAAAAATGAGGAAAACCTAGAATGGTAATAAATTATAAAAGACTAAATCACTTTACTAGGTCAGATAGTTATTATCTTCCTAATAAAGAAGTTTTGCTAAATCTTGTGAAAAGAAAGAAATATTATTCTAAATTTGATTGTACTTCGGGTTTTTGGCAAATAAAAATGGAGCCTGAAAGTATACAATATACAACATTTAGTTCCCCTCAAGGACAGTTCGAATGGTTAGTTATGCCATTTGGATTAAAAAATGCAACTTCTATATATCAAAGAAGAATGGATAAAATTTTTAATAAATATAAAAAATTTCTCGTTGTTATGTTGATGATGTTTTAATTGCTTCTAATACTTTAGAAGAACATAAAACTCATCTCCTACAATTTGCTAAAACTTGTAAAGAAAATGGTATAGTCCTATCTGAAAGAAAGGCTATAATTTGTAAAGAAGAAATTGAATTTTTAGGGTTAAAATTGAATAAAGAAGGAATTAAACTTCAATCCCATATATCTAAGAAAATTTGTGAATATCTTGATAAATTGGAAAATAGAAATCAAATTGAAAAATTTTTCGGTTGTCTAAATTATGCTGAGGGATTTATAATAAATCTTGCTAAAAAGAAGTATGAGATTCAAAAATTGCTTCAAAAAAATAATACTAAAGGATGGAGTAATCAACATACAGAGATTGTTAAAACTCTAAAAGAAGAATTTAAAACTTTGCCTGAATTAAAACTTCCTGATGAAAATGATAAATTAGTAATACAAACGGATGCTTCAAATCTATATTGGGCTGCATTACTTAAAACCGATCTCAATGAGATATGCAGGTATACAAGTGGTACTTTCGGTCAAGCTGAGGTCAACTATACAACCCATGAGAAAGAACTTCTAGCCATTATAAAAGGAATTCAGAAATTCTCTCTCTTTTTATATCAAAGACCTTTTAAATTTCAAACCGACAATACCCAAATACAATCTTTAGTTTTCAATAAATTATCAAATACACCCCAATACAGAAGGCTACATAGATGGCAAGTTTTCCTGTCCGTTTACAGTTTCAAAATAGAGTATATAAAAGGTTCAAAAAATTTCCTAGCTAATTTCATTTCTAGAAATATAGAATTTGGAAAAGAAGAGTTCTCCAACTCTAAAATGAATGAGATGGGTGTGCATTTCCCTATAAATACAAATAGAGTGATTGTATGCACTATACATACAGCTAGTCCACTATCTAATGGTTGGTGGTAAAGACTTTTCAAATCCGTTGATGGGTGACAATTTTTCAAAAATTGTGTTGATGATACAGATCATTTAAATAAATTCTTATTTTTCTGCAGGATTAAAATTCTAAAGAAAGATGGATCTTGAAGAGCTAAAGAATGAGATAGATGATATTGTCTTGGTCTGTCAAGACATTGTTGATAGTAATAAAACTTTGAAAGATTTGACAGAATTAAACTTTAAAACAGTTACAGATATCTCTCACGAAGGACTTAGAAGAGCCCTTTTCCTTCAAGAAAGTCTAGATTTGCTCCTTGAATCTAGAAATAAAGAAAAAGAAAAATTGAGTGATGCTAAAAATGAGAGGGATAAAAAGGAGAGCAATAAAGGAAAAGATAAAGTAGAGTCTTCTGGAAGTCAAAATAATAAATCATTATCTGATAAAGACTTTTTGGACTCTATGAAAAATAAAGAAAATACTTCTAAATCTCAAGGTGACGCTGAAGTCATTGAAAAAAAAAATCAATAAATCTGAAAGCTTCAACAGCAAGGGATCCAATGAAGAATTTGTTCCTACAAATAAATAGGAAAGAGAATATAAAGAAGTTACTGAAGAAGCCTATAAATGGGAGAATTCAGAACACCATTCTACTCTAAAGGATATAGTATTCATCCAAGAATCACCGCCATATTTGGAGCTGATCCTCATAAAGTCTTTCAGCTTGTAAACTATGGATTTCTAGACCTGCTATATGTTGGAAAAGATCTAAAGAAAATTTCAGAATTTGATGACCACTTTAAATCCCAAGTCAGTCAAGTTGCTAGAAATAGAGAAGTCGTACTCAAGTTCTATTCTATAGCCCCGGAACCTGATATGCGCATTTGGCATGAAGTCCAACACATGATTACTATAGATGTTATAACCACAAATTTAAAGATTGAAACTGGTATAAAGAATTTTCGATCTTTCAAGTTCACCAGTTCATGGATCACAGAGCGTAGAGCCATGGGCATTAAAGCCATTCAATCCATTGCTGAGTCCCTTTGGGAGCGACAATATGAAACTCTCATGCAGGCCAACAATTGGATTTTATTGAGGAAAGGAGGACAAATAAAATCTCCATTACTAAAGGAGTTCCTCACTAAATTTTTCAGACATGAATTTTATTACACAGAAACAACAAGGAAGAAAGCTTGCAAAATGATTCGTTGTTGTAAATCATTATGTAAGCGCTTACGTCAGTGCAAGGAGTGACTGATGCCATGACGTCATCATCCACTAAAAAATTATGGCAGACAGCTGTGGGAGGTAGCTTTTGACTTTTGAGTCTAAAGAAGATAAAGATCTAGCGCATAAAGAAAAGGACAGCGGACGCCAAATAAAACTTTGAAGTCCGAATAGTTAGATTTCTAGATCTATAAATTGTACTTAGATTTCATTTGTAAAGCATTCGAAAAAAATCATACTGATTTCTCATTCTGAAAAATATCCATAGTATAGGAAACCAGCTTTTATAAATCTTTGTAACCATCTTCTAAATCATGTTTGTATAAATCCTTTGTAAAGGAAATAAAACCAGTTTATTTTCATAAATATTCAAGTTTAGAAATCTTTCTATAGAAATCTTTTAAGTTTATATTTCTCCTATTTTTTCCAAAATTCTATAACCCTATGAAGGCCGTAGTGATTACACCGTTCGAGACAGTAGCCGTTTGGAACCGTAAGTCCAGTGAAGCCAGGAGGGCATTTGGACGAAAACCAGTCAGGCTTGTTGAGGTGATTGAAGACGAGTCCTGAAGGAGGATTAAAGAATTAAGGGCTTCAAAGAGGTAATATACTTTTAAAAGAATTAAATAGAAATATTTTTCTACTTGATGTTATGAAAGTATGCGGTTTTAGAGTACTTCATTAATTATTTATGAGATTTGTGCAAATGTATGATTAGTTTTGGATTCATAAAAAGATAACAATGGGAAAAGATTTTGATATCATAAAAAACCAATTTAAAAAAAAAACAATAATAGACAAAAAAAAAAGCAATTTTAAAACCATTAGAGGATCTACGTGAAGATCTAAGAATTCTTATTGCAACATATAATAATAAAGAAGATTATGTTCTTGATTTTATTAATAAAAATATAAACCACGAAATTCTTAAAAACTATGTTAGAGAATTAGAACAAATAGACAGAGAACTAAAAGAACTTTCGGAAGCAGATAGAACACTAGAAAATTATATTCTTATGAATTGTAAAAATCTAGAAAGAATAAAACTAATAAAATTTATATATGACGAAAATTGGGACATACCGTACTTTTTCTAAAACTTAGAAGTATAAAACCATAAATAAATCAAAAGGTTGGACGTCAAAGCAAATAAAGAAACTTTAAATAGTGTAACTACTATCCAACTTGAGGTGATTGAAGACGAGTCCGGAAGGAGGATTAAAGAATTAAGGACTTCAAGGAGGTAATATACTTTTAAAAGAATTAAATAGAAATATTTTTCTACTTGATGTTATGAAAGTATGCGGTTTTAGAGTACTTCATTAATTATTTATGAGATTTGTGCAAATATATGATTAGTTTTGGATTCATAAAAAGATAACAATAGGAAAAGATTTTGATATCATAAAAAACCAATTTAAAAGAAAAAACAATAATAGACAAAAAAAAAGCAATTTTAAAACCATTAGAGGATCTACGTGAAGATCTAAGAATTCTTATTGCAACATATAATAATAAAGAAGATTATGTTCTTGATTTTATTAATAAAAATATAAACCACGAAATTCTTAAAAACTATGTTAGAGAATTAGAACAAATAGACAGAGAACTAAAAGAACTTTCGAAATCAGATAGAACACTAGAAAATTATGTTCTTATGAATTGTAAAAATCTAGAAAGAATAAAACTAATAAAATTTATATATGACGAAAATTGGGACATACCGTATTTTTCCTAAAACTTAGAAGTATAAAACCATAAATAAATCAAAAGGTTGGACATCAAAGCAAATATAGAAACTTTAAATAGTGTAACTACTATCCAAATAGTAAAATCACTATTCAAAAGGGGTAAAATGAAAAACCTTTTTAAAAGAAGGATATTTTGAAAATAAATTTATAAAAATAGGATAATTTAAAAATTATTTCTATAAGTTTAGCCAAACTAAGTAATGAATGTTTTCATTCTCATTTTTTTTATTTGATTTAAAAAGTGATTTTATTTTGTGTATCGATTTTTGTAGAGAAGTCATATATATATATATATATATATATATATATATATATATATATCATTACATTATTTCGTTACATTGTGACATTCAGTCAATACATTATCATATATGACCAATAGTAACTTACAAATAACAAAGAAACTATACATGACCAAGCTCATATATGGAAAACAAACAACCTACACATGTTTGTGGGACTTGAATCCAAAATCGTATGTCTAAAAAGTCTGGGGACCTCAATAAAAATATAACTAGTTCAATACATTAAATTATTAGATTGAGAATAATTTATAAATATAATGATATTTAAATGTATGTTTCAACATTAAAGTGAAAAAATAGTTTATTTTGTGCTAGAAGTAATATTTGAATTCATTATATTTTTACTTCAAATCAATTAAATGATGTTTCAAATAAATATTATTATGAATCTATTATATGTTATATTATAAAAATAAAAACGGAAGTTAGTCTATCAAACACTATTTTATTTGCTTAAAAATAGCAAAAAGTGCAGCAATATTTTCTTTAAACTATTGCAAACACTCCTTTTATTTTGTGTATTATTTTTTGTTGAGAATCAAAATATAATTACTTATATATACAAGTAGATAAGGCACATCCAAATGTGTAAATGAAAAATAAAATACTCCATAATCTAAGGATGAATTAAACTATTTGAATAGCATAATTAAGATAAAAAATTTATTAAATTTTTATTTGAAAATATATTTTTAACTATTTCTCATGTATTCATGAGATTTGAAAAAAAAAATTAAATTGGATTAAATTTTATGATTGAAAAAATAAATAAATAAGAAGGTAATAAAAGATGGTGATGTGAGAGAGGAAAGAGAGAAGAATATAATGAAAAATAATAACAAAATCACACGAATGGAAAGAAAGAGAAAAGTAAGAAGAAATATGAGATAAAGGGAGGTAAATAAAAAATATCAAATCAAAGATATTAAGAAATTATTAGATGATATTAATGCTTTCTGTCATGCCCCGAATTCCGGACGCGGCACGGCGATGCTCCTTAGCCCGAAAGGACTTAGACACCAAGCCACAGAAATCAGAAATATTAGAACCATAAAATATTCATTGAAAAATCTTAGTCAAACATTGTAGCAAAAAAGATAATAACCCTAACTACTATTACAACTCCAATTCAAAAACGTAAATAAAAGACTAAGTTATACTAGCATTACTAGATAGAGTTATAAAAGAAAATAGCAAAACTAAATAACATTAACTAATTCTCTAAGCAGTGACTCTTTCAATATGATCACCAACCCCAAAATTGGTCGTCATCTCTCTTGATACTATCCTCTGCAAAATGGTTATTAGTGGTGTGCGTAACACTCGCTTAGTAAGGGATCTCTTGACCCTCTATCGGACTCGAGCAAATTACATACATTTATGACATGAGAATCATATTTGTAAAACAGACAAGTTTCAAAATCAAGGCTTTTACACCTTCCAATTACAAAACAGATAACAGAGCAGAATCAATTATATTTATTTATATATCCATGCTCGTGAATATTCGAAATCTCTATTGGCCAACTTGATCAAGCCCTAACTATAACCCCGTTAGGTGAGTTCAGACACTACTATTATTACCCGTATGAGGGCCTTAACTACAACCCCGTTAAGTGGGTTCAGAAATTGCTACTGTATCCCGTAGCACGATCAGAAATTTGGAAACACGTTCCTATCGATAGGATTCTAAGTGTTCAGAGCATGATCATATATACACATATAGCATAACATAATTTTTAACTTTACATAAACAAAATTTATAAAATAGCATGCTCAAATCCACTTTTTATATAAGAAAATAACTTTCCCAAACAAGACGTAAATTTAAGAAAAATATATGTTTATAAAATAATTAGAGGGAAGAAACCACTTACCTTAATCTACTCGAGTTTCTATGATATCCAGAACTTAATGGATCGGGCACTAAGCGTGATCGTATGAATCTAATAATATAAGAGTATGAATATACTCTATTTTACTATTTTCGAAAATAAGTACATATTTTTACTATTTTCGAAAATAAGTACATATTATATGTATACATATATATATGTATGTGTATGTATGTGTATATGTGAAGACGAGTTTATAAGAGAGTAATATATCTATATATATGTATATAACCGTGTGTGTTTGTGTGATAAGTGTGTGTGTTGATGAAAATGGAAGCCAACACCCCCCCCCCCACCCCACCCCCACTCTTTATAATAGTTGAAGCAAGAAATAGAATTATTTATTAAGCTTTATCTTATACAATCTTAGCATATCTTAGCATATCATATAGAATCTTAGCAAAATGATATTTAACTAACTAGGATTGTATAAAAATATCCAAATTAATAATCTTAACAATAGCAATAAAAATAAAATTATAAAATTATAACCCCAATAGTAATAATAACAATATTAATAATAATAATAATAATAATAATAATAATAATAATAATAATAATAAAAATGATCATAATAATAAGATGCCACTTAAAAGGGTTAGGATATCTCACTTTCGTTACATGATTTATCATAATATTTCAATAATTATTCAATACATTATTATAATTGATTAATAGTAACTAACAAATTATAAAGAAACAATAAAATATGACCAAATTCACATATGTAAAACAAACAACTCACAGCACTTTTTGTGGGACTCAAATCCCACTTCAGACGCCTAAAAGGCCTCGGAGCCTCAATCAAAATATAACTAGATCAATAGATTAAATTATTATATTGAGAATGATTTATAAATAGGAATAATTACCTCTACACCCCTTGAAGTTTGATGTAATTATCGATACACCCCTTTATATTTGACTATTTATAATTAGACCCTCTCCATGTTAGCACCGTTAACAAATAACTCCTTCCATTAGTGGCCGTTAGGGTTTATGGCTGCGGACATTAGTTTATATTTGTAAACTTCCGAAAATACCCTCAATGAGTGAGAAATTAATTGGCGTATTTTTTTGACTTTTTTGCATGACCATAATACCCTTGTGGGGGCAAATGTAATTTTCAAGAACTTTGAGGGGTTAAATATAAGTTTTGAAAAAAATCAACAAATTAAACAATCAAATGGTTCTATTAAAAATAAAATTTATCTCATATTAAAATATAAATATAAATTATGTTATTAATTTTATAATTTTTATAATAAAAATTTTTATTTTTTCTGAATTTTCATTCTCTCTACATTTTTTTTTTCATTTTTCCCCCTTCTTTCAACCTAGCACCCCACCTCCAACCACAACCACCACCCCGATCACGGCCACAGCTGCCACCGCCGCCACCACTCCTCCGCGCCTGCTACCACCACTATATAGATGAGAGGAGAGATCAAGAGGGAGGGTGATAGATTGAGAGAGAGAGAGGAGAGATGTTCACCACTACCACACCGCCCATGGCTGCCGCCCTCTACCACCACCACACCACCCACGGCCACCGCCCTCTCCCACCACCACACCACCCACGGTCGCCGCCCTCCCCCACCACCACCGCCCAGATGAGATGAGAGATCGAGAGTGAGAAAGATAAATCGAGAGAGAGAGAAGAGACCTAGAAACTTTTAGAGGGAGGGAGGGAGGAGAAAGGGAGAGACGGCGGCGGCGGCCGGTGTGGGTGGAGAGGATAGAGAATGAATCAGAGAGAGAGAGAGAGAGAGAAGAGATCCAGAAAATGGTAGAGTGAAGGAGGAGAAAGGGAGCGGCGGTGGCGGGCGGTGGGCGACGGGCGACGGGGTTGCGTTGGGCGGGGGAGGAGATGAGCGGCTGCGGCGGGCGACGGGATGGGAGCAGCGAGCGTGGGTTGGGGTTGGGAAAGTAGAAGAAGAAAAAAAGGGGAGAAAAAAGGAAAAAGGAAAAGAGAATGAGGGGCATTTTTATCAATCCACAAAATTTTTTTTTTTCTGATTTTTTTGATTTTTTTTGGTACAAATATTTAAGGGCAATAATGTTTTTTTCCATAAAATCGCCAGGATTTCTAATTAGATCTTTGAATAGGAGGTGAAATTATAAATAGTCGAATTTCAGGAAGTGTATCGGTAATTACATCAAATTTCAGGAGGTGTAGATGTAATTATCCCTTATAAATATAATAGTATTAAAATATTTGTTACATTATTAAAGTGAAAAAAATTGTATTTGTTTCGTGATATCCATAATTTGTGAATTCATTATATTTTTACTTCAGACCAATTAAATGATGTTGGGATAAATTTTATTATTTAATATTATATGTCATACTATAAAAACAAAAATAATTTTGTTTCTTTAGAAAATTATATATAAACTCATTTCAAAATGAAAAAAAAAAATGTTGAAAGTTTAAAAAAAAAAAACAACAGAGAATAAAAGTGCATTCAATCACCCCACAAAGGAACCTCGACGGTGCCCCACTTGTGATAATTTATGGTAAATGAAGTATCACGTGGCGGGCCATCGGATTTTGGTCGGATTTGACAACCTTGGGAAAGATACATAAAAGTCTTTTGCAAATTGAATATTATTTTTGTTTGCTTTTTTAAGGTTTCTAAAGTTTTGAGAACTAAATCCTTTATTGATATTTTAAATTAATTAGTTAATATATTGTCATTGTTCTATATCTTTTGATATTGCAGAGTTGAATATTATCCATATTGAACAATTGGACTCGGAATTTGAAATAATCTTATGCTAATAGGTATTTAATTTCATAGTCTATGTTACTATCTCTGTTTAATATATGATATAAGATTTTTTTTACATAAATTAAGTATAATTAAATAGTATATATTATGTGACAGATTTACTCATATTAATGATTTATTAAAAACATAAGCAGTAGTCTAATTAGGGATATATGCTAATGTTATATAATTATTTATGTGAAGATAAATTTGAAAAAATGCATTACCAATTGTTTTTATTTTTCATTTTAAGGTAAGATACATATATTCACCGGCATCTTCAAAGATATGAATTTAATAGTTAATATCAATTCTAAGGAAGTAAAAAGAATCGAGTCTATTCGCGAACTTGACGAACCGATTTGACAAAGTTCAAGCTTGATTTTGAATAATTTGAACCAAATCTATATAAATTTTTGAGTGAAATTCGAACCAAGTAACTTATGTTTTTAGGCTCACGAGCTTTCATTATTTTAATATATATTTTTATTTTTATTTTTATGTAATTATATATACGATTGTCAATAATATATTGATTTTCGAATTCGAGTAATTTATTCATAAATTGGAGTCCAACGAGTTAAGCCAAGCCAGTTCGAACAAGACTCGAGCCCCTTTCTTCCTGACTCGTTTGGCTCAAACTCAATCTTGATTTATTTGATTCAAGCTCATGCGAGCTTGAAAAAATGGTCAAGATGTGACTTGTTTGCATCCCTGTAACTCGATTCCAATTATTACTTACTGAATATTACCAAAGTTTCAACAACAATGAGATAACTATTATGATCTAATTTGGCAGGCAAGAGACTCAAAAGTTAAATCGGATAACAAACAAATAACAATTCATTCACAATAGTGCAATATCATATCTTGGACTTCAGCATAACGAACAATATGAAGTGCAAAAATTTATTCAGACAACATTGACTTGAGCAAAGGTCTCCATTCATCAGACATCCTCTTTAATCTCTTCAGTAGCTTTGCACCATACGCCTGCACAAATCACGAGTCATTAGTTCTCATGGAAACACAATGTTAGAAGTGTACGTGAATATTGGAAGAGCTAGTTTGAATGGATTTTTTTTAAAGCAGAAATACTTTTTTTGTTTTTTTTAAACAAAACACATTTTAAAAGCAAAAAATTGTGTTTGGATGTGTTTTTTAAACAAATAGAAGCTAGAAAAAAGCAAAAAGTGGATTTTTTTTAGAAGCTACTCAAAGTAGCTTCAAATAAAAGTACCTTTCAAAGCACTTTTATTATTTCATTAACACGTAAAACTGTTTAACTTAAAAAACAAAGCTCTATTATAAAAACCACCGCTCATCGAAATAGGCCCGAACTCCATTTTACCGCACCTTGAAAGAGCAATTCTGAATATCATATCAAGCATGTTGTACCAAAGAGATACTACAAAAATAGTGATCAAGAAATTAACCAACATCTTGTGAAGCTTGAAATAAGTAAGGCACAATACTGCGCAATCTTGTTATGCAACCACAATTATACATGGGCAAATTAATCCAATGTGACGTGAAAGCTTTAAGGAGGAAATGCAAATATGTAAGGCAATTAGTATTAAACGCATAGTCTTTTGAAAGTCTTACTTACCAGTTGAGCTAGAATCAAAGGCGGGCGATCATTCATCAGGAGGAAAAACGGTGAGCTTGAATCCACTTTCCCCTCCCTTCTTTTGTTTTTCATCGCGAATTTTCTTGGCCGAGGCAGATGCGGCTTTACTGAGGTACAAGTCCAACAATTGGAAGCTCGGAACGTCAGCTAGCCCAAGTGGAATTTCGTGCAGTTTCTCACAGTTGCGCAGCTCAAGGCATCTTGAGTCTTGGGAAGTGATGAGCTGAAGCTACCCAAATATTTAAATCCGTACGTCCAATGTGCAAGACTTCAAGATGGCGAAAACCACCATCAGCTGCCTCCCAAAACGCCCCCTCGAATGCTTTCTCTTTTAGCTTGAGCACCTCAAGGTTCTCCAACAATCCTAGGATAGACATATAACTCCAACTAAGAAAAGTATCAGATAAAGTCAAATTCTTCAGTTTCGGTGGGAATTTATAGGCTGGAGGAAGGCCACACAGCTTGCCCTCGGAAGCTGGATAAGGAAATACATCGTTTAGTAGCTCCAGATTTTCAAGATTTTCCAACTTTCTCACACCATCAAAGGATCCAATCTTGCCATCCAAAAGCAAGGCTAGTCGCCCACGAATGCCCAACTTCTTTAAATTCCGGGCCCTGTCGAGAACTTCTTCCGTGCAACTTTGTGGTGAAATTGTACCAAGTGTTTGAAGCTTTTCACCTTCTTTACTGTTTCCCGTCTTGGGCAAAGTAGTCGATGCATTTGCATTTAAATGTCTCAACTGAACCATCTTCCAAATATCTGCTTTGATTTCAAGAGTACGGTATGTCGTATCAAGTATAAGTGTTTGTATCTTCCAGAGCTTGGAGAAAGCTGATGGAAGATTGTCAGAATTGAAGGAGAGAGCAAGGTACCTCAAATGAACTAGATGGTACATATCACTGGTAATTCTATTGAACTTAATGGGTTTGACGTCTAAAACTCTAAGCAGTTTGAAAGCAGTAGGGATGGCTGAAACATATTCTTTTGGCAAAGTAAATTCTTCCTTGGAGAAACAAGCAAAGGAGCGGACACGAGGACCGTAAAGCTTTGAAGTAAGAAAGCTCAAGACATTGGAATGAATACAGAGGCGACGAAACTTTTCTACATCAGAAATCGAAGGTTCAAAAACACCATCACTAGTACTCTTCTTCATTTCTTGGAGGAAATTCTCCCTTTCGTTTCCACCTACCCTTTTGCAAAAATCACGTAGCATGTCATGAATGCGGCATGTTTTAACTCTACCATCGGACCTCCTCTTATCAACTCTTACTAAGTTCCTGCTGATAAGATCCTCCATAAATAGTTTTCTGCAGTTTCCTCTAGGCTGATGTCAATCTTCTTTTGTATGAATCCTTCTGCAATCCACATACGGATCAATTTCCACATAGGGATCTCATAGTCTTCAGGGAACATCCCCAAATAAAGAAAGCACGCTCTCAAGTGATAAGGCAATTTATCATAGCTCAAAGATATTATATTCTCCATGCGGCTCTGTGGGTCCTCATCAGTAAGATAGTTGATCACGCTTTTAGACAAATTTTCCCACGCAATCTTCCTTGCCGTCATTATATCTGATGCTGAAAACTTTTTGACAAGAATGCCTCCAATGACCACTATTGCTAGTGGCAGCCCATCACACTGCTTAGCAATTAGTTTTCCGAGAACTTCCAACTCTTGAGGGCACTCAGGCTTACCGAAAACCTCCAAGCGGAGCAACAACCCTCCAAGCGGAGCAACAACCAACTCTCATCTTGAGTCAAAAACTTCAAATGGTGGGGAATTCTTAACAAATTAGCACAACGAGCCACTTCCTCATTACGACTAGTGATCAAGACTTTGCCCAACTTGTTGCTTTTTGGCAAAGCGATTTGGAGTTTTCCCCAATCCTCAGCCGTCCACACATCATCCATGACAAGCAAGAACTTTCCTGTTTCTAGATTAGAAGCAACGAACCGGGCCAACTCTTGATCACTCTTGTGGTACATGTCTTCAGTGAGCCTAGTAAACTCACTCAGAATTGAAAGAAAGACGTTCTTCTTTGTGAACTCTTGTGAAACATAAACCCATATACGGGTGGGGAATTCGTATTGGATATTCGGATCGTGAAAAATCTTCCCCGCCAAAGTTGTCTTGCCGAGACCGGGCATGCCAACGATGGAGATGACATCAAGCTGTTGAGTTTCTTCCTTGAGATATCCTTTTATTGTATTTGCCTCTTCATCAAAGCCAACCACATTCTCTTGTCTAACCAATGGAGCCTGTTTGAAATTTTTTAGCCACAAGATTAATAAACAAAACTTATGCATTCACTGAAAAAGTCTTAAAAAATATATCGAGAAACAAATGGAGGCAATGATGTAGTAATTTCCAAGCATTATACTATAAGCTTTAATTCCTTGATAAATTTTGATGGCATCCATATTTTGAATTATTTTGAGTTTTTAAATATTTTGAATAAATAGTTGAGATCTTCAACTGTATAAATATTGCGAGATCACTTGCTAGCATTAAGAAATATACAAAAATTCAATCTTCTACAGATTGAAGGTATGCTTATTCCAATCAAATTAGGGAAGTAATTCATAAATCTTTTTTCCCTAAACTATACTCTTTTGTTAGTAAATCTCATGAGTTACTTTCACCAAAATAAGCTCTATCTTACTCCAGTATATGTGACCAGTGAAATTTACGATAAATTAAATTATAACATTTCATGCAAACATTATCGAAGTCTCACATAAAGAAAATGAGCCGGTTTGTATGGGATTTTAGAGGAGAAGCACTTATTTTATGAAAAAAAAAAATTCAGAGAAAAAAAAAAGTTTGTGCTTGGATTGACTTTTTGGAAAAAAAAAAAAACAGAAGTTAGAAAGAAAAAAAAAAGCCAAAAATGACTTTTTTTAGAAGCTACCCAATGTAATTTTAAATAAAAGTACCTTTTAAAGCACTTTTAATTATTGCATTCAAAGACAAAATTGTCTGACTTAAAAAAAACCCTATTATAATAAATAATGTTCGAGAAACATTTTTTTAAACCTATCCAAATGGGCCAATAATATACACTGTATGCATAAATTAACATAATATCATTAAATATTATACTTAGTCTTAGTCCAATAATTTAATATTCCTACAACATTTTCAAACATCCTTTCAATATATAATAGAAAAAAAAGAAACCTGACGTGCGACGCACGTGCTCCTTCGTATTATAGTTGAAAAGCTAGTAAAATTTACTAATTTGAAATTCGCATTCTTGATCTTTTTTCCCCGCCCCCTCTCCTCCCCCTCGCTTTATCTTCCTCCTCCTCGCTTTATCTTCCAAATATACATATGGTGATTATGATATTTGCTCCTGATGTCTCCTTGAATATGGACTAATTATATGACAGAAGATAAAACTACAAATAGGGTCTCACTTAAATTTCCAAATTAGATCGATTTTGAAACTTTATCGCACTTCCAAACTAAAAATTTCCAATTCAGATGACAATCAATAGGATGAAATCCACTTTGCCACTCGTAACTATATTGTTAATATCACTTTGCCCCCATCAAGATAATATTATTTATTTTCCAATTCTGGTCCTCTTTCCAAAAGATTATGAAAAAATTGAAGAAAAATTAAGGGTTAATTTCATTTTTAGTTCCTAACTTTTGACCATTCGTCAATTTTGACCCTTCACGTTTAGACGTTTCCAATTTTGGTCTCTAACGTTATAATCCGTTACTCAATTTCTTCATTTTGTTAGTTTTTCCATAAAAAATCTTAATTTTATTTATGATTTGCCCCCTTAAGAATAGAAAAATACTAAAAAGCCCCCCCCCAAATAAAAAAAAGAGCTAAAACCCCTTTTGAAATATTATTTACAATAAAATAAATTTTGTAAGTGATGGGAATCAAACTCGGATTGATCAGAAGAAAAAATTATCCATATATTGAAAAAAAAATTAATTACCATTTCACTTACTTATAAATAAATTAATTTTTTTAATATATACTTCAAAAATTAATTTTGTCCTTTTATATTAAAAAATAATTTATTTTATTGATATATTAAAAAATTAAACCTAAACAATGTCAAAAAGTATACTATTATGTATAGCACACCTTGAAACATAAATTGAGTATGGTTAAATGATTGAGGAAGCAAGCTTAAGTTCTTCTCTTCTCTTCTCTTCTCATCAACTTGGGTTTGATTCTCATCACTTATAAAATTTATTTTGTTGTGAGTAATATTTCAAAATGGAATTTTTTTTAATTTGGGGGGCTTTTAGTATTTTCTATTTTTAAGGGGACAAATTGTAAATAAAATTAGGACTTTAAATGAAAAAACTAACAGAATGACGAAATTGAGTAATGGATTGTAATATTATGGACCAAAATTGAAAACTTCTATATATGAAAGACCAAAATTAACGAAGGATTAAAAGTCAAGGACTAAAAATAGAATTAACACAAAAATTAAGTAGTAAAAATGGGTACCACTTAACAAATAAAAGTGAAAATAAATTAAAAATTGACAATGAGAGTAGAGTATTTAAAAAATAAAATTAAAAAATAGTCAAAAATTAGCCAAAAAATTCAATTTATTTATAAAAATACCAAAAATTACTTTTAAACGGATAAAAATTGCCTCCCAAAACTTCTCTACTTTTTTTTTCCTAATTAATTTAAGTAAAAATTATCCCATCAAACACTTAAAATACATTTTTTTAGCCAAAACACCAAAATGCTTCCTTTTTAAACAATCCCGAACACAGAAAATTCTTAGACGAACTTGATTTGACCGAATCTAATAAAATATAGGGCGAATTACGTTTACTACCCGTGATGTATGCCTTATTTACAAAAAACACCCCGACGTTTGGAAAATTACAATTACCCCCCTCAATTGAGGGGGTTCCATGTTATATCTAACGGTAATGGCAAAAAGTCATTTTTACCCTTAATAATTTAAGCCAAAAAAAAAAATTAAAACTAAAAAACCCAAAATACCCCTATTCAAACTAAAAATAAATTTTTTAAATATTTTTTTGCCCTTTTTCCCCCTTTTCAGATTTTCTTTCTTCCCCAACCTTCCCTCTCTCTCTCTCTCTCTCCCCCTCTCTCCCTCCCTCCCTAACCGGGTTGTTGGTATGGCGGAGGCAATGGTGGCGGCAGACGGCGGCGGGGGCGGGTCGGTGGACGACGGTGAGTAATTTCTCTCTCCCTTCTCGATCTCTCTCTCCCCTCTCGATCCATCTCTCCCTCTCTCTCTCTTTGATGGTGGTGTGATGGGTGTTGGAGATGGCGGTGGAGATGGTGGTGGTCGGTGGACGGATACATCGAGAGATGGCGGTGGCGGCGGAGGGAGACGGTGGTGGTATGGGCGGGGGAAGGAGATGGCGATGGTGGTATGCGGTGGAGATGGTGGTGGTGGTGGTCGGTGGTGCGGTCGGTGATGTAGTGGGTAGATGGATCTAGAGACGGCGGTGGCGGCGGAGGGAGATGGCGGTGGTGGTATGCGGTGGAGATGGTGGTGGTGGTGGTCGGTGGTGTAGAGAGAAATTTTGAGAGAGAGAGATGTGAGAGTGAGAGAGAGAAAAAAGAAAAATAAAAAAGAGAGAGAGACGTGAGAGAGAGAGAGAGAGAGAGAGAGACAGAAAAGAAAAATAAAAAAGATTTATATATTTGTAATCAATAATTTTGATATTTAATTAGAATGTAAATAATTTTTTATATTTATAACAACAAATTTTAGAATATTATAAGATACTTTTATATATTTTTTATTTATTAAATATAATTTACATAGTACAATTATATATTTTAAAGTATATATTTACAAATATTTGCATAATTATATAAGAGATTTAATTTTTAAAAAAATATTAAAATATGTATAATACTTTTAAATTATTAAATATGAAATTTTTATATACTTTTTCAAAATTTCAATTAAAATTTTAAATATTATATTCAATTAGCTTCAAAAAACAACCAAAAATTCAATTGAGGGCAAAATAGTCATTTTGTTATGGTCAAATACTTATTTTTATTTTCAGAAGGGTAATTTAGGAAACTTCAATTTTTTGACTAACGGCAACCGTTAGTCAACTAACGGCAGGTGTAATTTGTTGGACGGAATTTAAATCGAGGGGGGTAATTGTAATTTTTCAAACGTCGGGATGTTTTTTGTAAATAAGGCATACCTCAGGGATAGTAAACGTAATTTTCTCTAAAATATATAATAAGTATATTGCACTTGCCAAGTGATGGTCATTCTTCCTAAATTATCGACAATTCACAAGACAAATGTAAAACACTCACCACGTTATTAATATTGATTCGACCGAGCCGAATTTGGATTAGAATTTCCCTCCTAAACACCTTCATCATCAATTTCCAAAGTAACATAAACTGAGAAATTCTTTCATAGACCAACTGTGAACACCAAACGAACCAGAGTCAACCACATATTATTTATTATTATTATTTTTTTATAAAATTTATATAATATATGATTGAATTTGAACCATTGCATACATGAACTGCGCCGGATACCCAATCCACACATAAGAATTTTCCACATAAACCAAATTGAAAAGAAAAGAAACTTAACATACTTCACGCAAATCATCAGGATAGAAATCAATTAAATAAGAATTCGAAAAAGCCAATATATACCTCTGCAGGCTCATCGGGGCCTCCGTCTCCTCCGACGTTGAGGCCGGCGAAGTTGAGCCTGCTCTCGTCGTATATCTTTCTGACCTTTTCTCCGACAGCCTCGACATCTTTAGCGATGCCCAGGAGCTGCACCGGCTTCTTGAAAGCCCTGATGAAGTAATTCTTGGACTTGGTCTCGGCCGCCTGAGTCACGAAGGCATCGACCACGTCCTCAGCCTCGTAGACGACGTCGCGTATCTGGCGGACCAACTCCCGGAGGCTCTCGTCCTGGCGGCGTTTCTTGGTGGAGTCCATGAGGGACGCCTTGAAGAGGCGGAGATCCCTCTCCAGATTCTCCACCTGGTTCTTCGCGTCCTTTATCAGATGGGCATGGTAGATCAGCAGCTGCTGGAGGTTCTCCAGCAGGAACTCCACTGCTGCGTCCGCCAGTTCTGCTCTCTTTCTCTCTCTAGATTCTCTCTCTCTCTCTCTCTGAATAATTGGATTTAGATATAGATATGTTTAATCGGTGTGTGACTGATTGGTAGTAGACTAGGAGTGGCCGTGGACTGAAAAGAAAGTGATGAGCAAGTTTTCTCTCTCATTTTTCTATTTGATTGAAAAAGTGGTTTCGAGGCTGTTTGTAAAATTTCTGCTTTTATAAAATTTGAACTTGTAAAAAAAATGAAAAACAATATAATAGTAAAAGAAATATTTTTAAAAAAAGTAAAAAAAATAATTGAAGTGTTTGAAAAAAAAAATTGAGAAGTGCTTCACTCTCAAATAATTAATTTGAAAATAATTACAAAAATATCAAGAAGCAGAAAAAATTGGTATATAACTGATTCTAGTTTCTCACTTTTTTTTAATGAAAAAAATAGAAGTTAATCTATTAAATACTATTCCATTGCTTAAAAATAGCAAAAAAGTGCAACAATATTTTCTTAAGCTATTGCAAATACTCCTTTTATTTTGTGTATTAGTTTTTGATGGGAATCAAAATATAATTACTTATATATACTAGTAGATGAGGTGCAATTCGATTGATGCATGTATAAATTAAAATTAAGATATTCCATAATCTAATGATGCATTAACCAATTTGAATAGCATAAGATTAAAAATTTATTAAATTTTTATTTGAAAATATATTTTTAACTATTTCTCATAAATTCATGAGATTTGTGAAAAAAAAATTAAAATTAGATTAAATTATATGATTGAAAAAATAAATAAAAAAAGGTAATACAAGATCGTTATATGGGAGAGGAAAGAGAGAGGAATATAATGAAAAATAATAATAAACTCACATTGAAGGAAAGAAAGAGACAAGTAAGAAGAAATAAGAGATAGAAGAGTAAAAAAAATTATCAAATCAAAGATATTAAGAAATTATTGGATGATATTAATACTTTCGTTACATGATTTATCGTAATATTTCAACAGTCATTCAATATATTATTATAATTGATTAATAGTAACTAACAAATTATAAAGAAACAATAAAATATGACCAAAAGTCACATATGTAAAACAAACAACTCAGAACACGTTTCGTGGGACTCAAATCCCACTTCAGAGGCCTAAAAGGCCTTGGAGCCTCAATCAAAATAGAACTAGATCAATAGATTAAATTATTATATTGAGAACGATTCATAAATATAATACTATTTAACTATCTGTTCCATTATTAAAGTGAAAAAAAATTGTATTTATTTCGTGATATCCATAATTTGTGAGTTCATTATATTTTTACTTCAGACGACTTAAATGATGTTGGCATAAATATTATTATTTAATATTATATGTCATACTATAAAAACAAAAATAATTTTGTTTCTTTAGAAAATTTTATATAAACTCATTTCAAAATGAATAAAAACTTGTTGACAGTTAAAAACAAAAACAACTGAGAATAAAAGTGCAATCAATCGCCCCATAAATGTCGGTCTGAACCCTCTCCTAAAAAAAATGTTACATTTCCTCCTATACTCATCAATATACGTTATGTATATTAGTGAGCGATTGAGATAAGAAAAGAAAAAAAACTTATAATATGAACAAATCTCTTTCCTTATCTCATCCGCTCACTAATACATACAGCATTGATGAATGTAGTAAGAAATATAACACAACAGAGGGAGCCTCGACTGTGCCCCACTTGTGATAATTGATGGTAAATGGAGTATCATGCGGCGGGCTCTCGGGATTTTGGTCAGATTTGACAACCTTGAGAAAGATTTATAAAAGTCTTTTGCAAATTGAATATTATTTTTGTTTGCAGTTTTAAGTTTTCTAAAGTTTTGAGAACTAAATCCTTTATGGATATTTAAATTATTTGAAATTTGAAGTTAATATATTGTCATTGTTTCTATTTTTTGATATTGCAGAGTTGAATATTATCTATGTTGAACAGTTGGACTCGGAATTTGAAAGAATCTTATGTTATTAGGCACTTAATTTTATAATCTATGTTACTATCTCTGTTTTATATATGATTAAGATTTTTTTTACATAAATTAAGGATAATTAAATAGTATATCTTACGTGACAGATTTACTCATATTAATTATTTATTAAAAACATAAGCAGTAGTCTAATTAGGGAGATATGCTAGTGTTGTATAATTATTTATGTGAAGATAAATTTGAAAAAATGCATTAACAATTATTTTTATTTTTAATTTTAAGGTAAGACACATATATTCACCGGCACCTTCAAATATATAAACTTAATAGTTAATATCAATTCTAAGGATGTAAAAGAATCGAGTTTGTTCGCGAACTTAACGAGCCAATTCGACAAACGTTCAAGCTTGAATTTGAATAATTTGAGCCAAATCCGTATAATTTTTTAACGAAATTCGAACCAATTAATTTATGTTTCTAGGCTCGCGAGCTTTCATTATTTTAATATTTATTTTTATTTTTATGTAACTATATATACAATTATAAATAATATATTGATTTTCGAATTTTAATAATTTATTCATAAATTAGGACCAAACGAGTTGAGTTGAGCTCAATTCAAACAAGACTCGAGCCCCTTTTTTCCTGACTCGTTGGGCTCTCGATCTCGATCTCGAATCATTTGATTCAAGCTCGTGCTAGCTTGAAAAAAATGGTCAAGATGGCGTGATTCATTTGCATCCCTGTAACTCAATTCCAATTATTACTTACTGAATATTACCAAAGTTTCAACAACAATAACTACCATGATCTAATTTGCTAGCCAAGAGACTCAAAAGCAATGTTTTCAAAACCGGACTGGACTGGACCGACCGGTTCAACCGGTTCGATCGGTGATCGGAGCCTGGTCCGGTTCGAACTACCCTAAAAAATCGGGACTGATTCGGCCCGCCGAGAACCGGTCAAAACCGGTGAAAAATCGGTCGAACCGGTCCCGGTTCACGGACCGCTTCGGCGGGTTGTGATTTTTAATTTTTTTTTTCCTGATTTGGGCTTGGACCGCTTTCTTTTCTTTTTCTGTTTTTTTCATTTTCCTGATTTGGGCTTGGGTCATTTGGCTTTCTTTACTTTTTCTGTTTTTTTTTCATTTTCCTGATTTGGGCTTGGGTCATTGGGCTGTATTTGTCAAATTTTTAGAAGTATACTTATACTTTAAAAATTCATTGGAAAATTTAAAAATATCAAAGAGTGAAAATTGGATTAAACCCATTTTTTGTTCTCAATACAATTTTGTTTTTTTAGAGAAGATAGTAAATACAAAATGTGTTTTTCGAATTATCTTGTTAATTATTATTTGTTAGCTTTGGTTTGAATGATGAGTTGAATTTTTAATAGTAAGGTAAATTTATTATTATTATTATTATTATTATTGGATTTTCTCTAATTTTTTTTATGTATTCATGATTTTTTATATAAAAAATTAATTTAATAATTATTACATATTTATGACGTCACATCGGTCGAACCGGTGGTCGAACCGGTTGAACCGGTAACCAGTAAGGCCACCGGTTCTGTGTCCGGTCCGATTTTCAGAACATTGCTCCAAAATCAAATCGGATAACAAACAAATAATTATTCATTCACAAATAGTGCAATATCATATCTTGGAGTTCAACGTAACGAACAAAATGAAGTGCAAAAATTTATTCAGACAACATTGACTTGAGCAAAGGTCTCAATTCATCAGACATCCTCTCTAATATGTTCAGTAGCTTTGCACGATACGCCTGCAAAAATCACGAGGCATTACTTCTTATGGAAACACAATGTTAGAAGTGTGAATATTGGAAGAGCCCATTTGAATGGACATTTTTTCATAGGAGAAACACTTTTTTTTTTCTGGAAAAAAAAAATATTTTAGAACAAAAAAATTGTACTTGAATGAGCTTTTTTAAAAAAAGCAAAAGCCAAAAAAAAAGCAAAAATGGGTTTCTTTTAGAAGCTATTTAGAGTAATTTCAAATAAAAGCATATTTTAAAACACTTTTATTATTACATCCAAACGTAAAACTACTTGATTTTAAAAAAAAAAAAACTATAAAAAACACTGATTGAAAAACACTATTTATCAAATCCATCGAGACGAGCCTGAACTCCATTTTACCGCACCATGAAAGTGCAATTCTGAATCACATAGAGCATGTCGTACCAAAGAGGCACTACAAACATGGTGATCAAGAAATTAACCAACACCTTGTGAAGCTTGAAATGAGTAAGGCACAATGCTGCGCAATATTGTTATGCAACCACAATTATACATGGGCAAATTAATCCAGTGTGACATGAAATCATTAAGGAGGGAATGCAAATATGTAAGGCAATTAGTATTAAACACAACACACAAATCCTAAGCATGGTCTTTTGAAAGTCTTACATACCTGTTGAGCTACAATCAAAGGTGGGCGATCATTCATCAGGCGGAAAAATAGTGAGCTTGAATCCACTTTCCCCTTCCTTCTTTTGTTTTTCATCGCGAATTTTCTTGGTTGAGGCAGATGCGGCTTTACTACGGTACAAGTCCAACAATTGGAAGCTTGGAACGTCAGCTAGCGGAAATGGAATTTCGTGGAATTCCTCACAGTTGTGCAGCTCAAGGCGTCTGAGCCTCGGGAAGTGATGAGCTGAAGCTACCCAAAATTTTAAATCCGTACGTCCAATGTGCAAGACTTCAAGATGGCGAAAACCGACATCAGCTACCTACCAGGACGGCCCCACGAATGCCTTCTCTTTTAGCTTGAGCACCTCAAGGTTCTCCAACGATCCTAGGGTAGACATATGAGCCCAACTAAGAAAAGTATCAGATAAAGACATACGATCCTAGGGAATTTATAGGCCGGAGGAAGGCCACGCAGTTTGCCATCGGAAGCGGGATCAGGAAATACATCGTTCAGTAGCTTCAGCTTTACTAGATTTTCCAACTTTCTCACACTATCAAATGCTCCAATCTTGCCATCCAAAAGCGAGGCTAGTCGGCCACAAATGCCCAACTTCTTTAAATTGTGGGCCCTGTAGAGAACTTCTTCCGTGCAACTTTGTGGTGAAATTGTGCCAAGTGTTTGAAGCTTTTCGCCATCTTTACTGTTTCCCGTCTTGGGCAAAGTAGTTGATGCATTTGCCTTTAAATGTCTCAACTGAACCATCTTCCAAATATCTGCTTTTATTTCAAGAGTGCGAGATGTTGTATCAAGTATGAGAGTTTGTATGTTCCAGAGCTTGGAGAAGGCTGGGGGAAGAATATCTAAAGTGAACGAGAGAGCAATGTACCTCAAATGAACCAAATGGTACATGTCACTGGGAATTTTACTTAACTTAATGGGTTTGACATCTAAAACTCTAAGTAGTGTGAAAGCAGCAGGGATGGCTGAAACGTTTTCTGTTGGCAATGTAAGTTCTTCCTTGGAGAAACAAGCAAAAGAGCGAACATGAGGACCGTAAGGCTTTGAACGGATAAAGCTCAAGACATTGGAATAAATACAGAGGCGGCGAAACTTTTCTACATCAGAAACCGAAGGTTCAAAAATCACCATCACTAGTACTCTTCTTAATTTCTTGGAGGAAATTCTCCCTTTCATTTCTAGCTTCCATTTTGCAAAAATCACGTAGCATGTCATGAATGCGGCACGTTTTAACTCTATCATCGGGCCTCCTCTTATCAACTCTTACTAAGTTCCTGTTGATAAGATCATCCAAATAGCTTTCTGCAGTGTACTCTAGGCTGATGCCGATCTTCTTTTGTATGAATCCTTCTGCAATCCACATACGGATCAATTTCCACACGGGATCAAATAAAGGAAGCACGCTCTCACGCGATAAGGCAATTTATCATAGCTGAGTGCTATTATTTTCTCCATGCGTCGTTGTGGGTCCTCATTAAGATAGGTGCTCACGCTATTAGACACTTTTTCCCAGGCGCTTTTCTTTGTCGTCATTACATCTGATGTTGAAAACTTTTTGACAAGAATGCCTCCGATGACCACTATTGCTAGTGGCAGCCCTCCACACTGCTTAGCAATGAGTTTTCCAAGAACTTCCAACTCTTGCAGGCACTGATCAGCCTTACCAAAGAACTCCAACTGGAGCAGCAACCAACTCTCATCTTGAGTCAAAAAATTCAAATGGTGGGGAGTTCTCAACCGATTAGCACAACGAGCCATTTCCTCATGACGGCTTGTGATCAGGACTTTACCCATCTTGTTGTTCATTGGTGTTTGCATAAATTTTCTCCGGCCGCGCCAAAGTGGTCGCTCGGGTTTCGAGCCAGCTGAGTTCGATTGGAAAACAGCCAATTCGAAGTGAGCTTTCTCGTGTTCGAGTGCAGGCGTGCCAGTGTGCAAGAGCACACAAATAGAAGTCTTGTGTTTCGAAGTGAAAAAGTCATGCAACTCGAAGTGAAAAATGTGATGCTATTCGAAGTGAAAATTGTAATGCGCCCAAGACTTCTATCTGAAAAACGACTGAATCGGAGTAGGCAAACACTGCCCCTGAGGTTCTACTTGTCTACAACTCAATGTAGGACTTAACAATTTAGCACTCTCAAAATCGAAAATGGTGGAAACGTTTAAATCGAAGAGAAAATAAATTCGAAGACTATGGCTACTCGCCAAATGGACTTTACAGGACTCGACTACAAACACACGCATTGATGACTCAGGCCATATCTATGACAGAGATGCATTGAGCAGTCCCTAAGAACTCTAGCTACAAATCGGCCACGTTGATGACTCCGGTCATATCTACTTGTGGGTGTATTCAAAGGCTGTTCACTCCGACGAGCATTGATTGACTCCGTCTGTACTCCTCTTCATGCATCGCTCGATATGAATGCTGGATACCAATCCGTCGCATTGATATCTCACCTCGAACCGGGCCCAATCCGAGTGAGTGATGGCTACGACCTCGTGACGTTACGGAATGAGTGCATTGATGTCCTTACTTCAAGCCGAATGAGGTATGGCTACAAATACCCGCAGCGGTTTTCTACCGACTTGAACTAAAGCTATTCTTTGTTCATTTAGACTAAAAAAATCGAAGAAGTGATGACTTCTTGATTGAGAGAATTGTTGTGCTGATTGTTGTGTGTTGATTGATTGATGATTGATTGATGATTGATGATCCCTGTTGTCGTTGAATACAACTCCCTTTTATAGACTTCAAGCTGCAACTGCCATCCTTTATTCTTGGAGCTGGAAAGTTTATTCAAGCCTAGTCATTAGAAAATGAATGGCCGTCCTTACTTTTAATTTATGGCAGTTGTGCCATTTTATTTAAATTTCAAACTCTTAATAACGCATGGCCTTTATTTTAGGCATATGCAGAGCCTATTTTCAGTCATTCTGTTATTCTTCCTCTAACAACCCCAAGAAATGAGGGATTTGAATTTGACTTTATTATTGTATTTATTTTATTTTCCTATTTTATATTTTTGGCCGACTGGGCCATGGGCCGTTATTTCTTCCCGGCCTGGGTTTCCAGCATGGGCTCTTGGACGCGTCGAGGTGGCATGGGCCTTATTAATTTACTTCGGCGTGGCGAAAAAACCCCAATACCAGCTCACTCCGAATCTGATTTCAAAAATTAATTTTGGGCCCAAACAATTGGCAAAGCGGTTTAGAGTTTTCCCAATCCTCGGCACACATCATCCAAGACAAGCAAGAACTTTCCTGTCTCTAGTTTATCAGCAAAGATCTGGGCCAACTCCTGATCACTTTTGTGGTACATGTCTTCAGTGAGCCTGGTGAACTCACTTAGAATGGCAAGAAAGACATTCTTCTTTGTGAACTCTTGTGAAACATAAACCCACCATATATGGGTGGGGAATTCGTATTGGATATTCGGATCGTGAAAAACTTCCCTGCCAGAGTTGTCTTGCCGAGACCGCGCATGCCAACGATCAAGATGACATCAAGCTGTTGAGTCTCTTCCTTGAGATATCCTATTATTGTATTTGCCTCTCCATCAAAACCAACCACATTCTCTTGTCTTATCAAGGGAGCCTGTTTGAAAATTTTTAACCGCAAGATTAACAAACAAAGCTTGTGCATTCTTGAAAAAGTTTTACAAAAGAAATCAAGGCGAAAATGGAGACAATGATGTGGTAATTTCCAAGCATTATATTAATTATATGATAAATTCCTTGGTAAATTTTGATGGCATCCATATTTTGAATTATTTTGAGTTTTGAAATACTTGTATAAATATTTTAGATTTCCAACTGTATTAACTATCATTGTGTTGACAAGAAAATTGTTAATAATTTGAATAGTAAAAGTAGATAATGTTTGAAAAGAAAAAGTGAAAACAAGGAACTAAAAACTACAAAAAAACAATTTCTATCTTTTAGCTTATTTTAATTTCTTTTTTCAAACAAAAAATTGAAAACAAAACTCTCACTCCCCCCCCTTCTCCCGCCGCAGAAGTAGGAAACACTTCTCTTTTCCATTCGAAAACACCCCTTAACTATGTTGTTGATATCGCTTTGCCCCTACAAGGTATGAAAATAAGCATTTTGCCTCCAATTAAAATAATATTATTTATTTTTCAATTTTATCCCCCTTTCAAATACATTTAAAAAGGATATAAATATATTTAATTTTAATTTTACAGATCAACAAATTCAAACAAAACCACCAAGAAAATGAAATAATTTGATTTAGAGTCAAATTCACTTTGCACCCCTATACTACTAATTTTGTATCAAATAGCCCCCTATATTATAAAAAATATCAAAATAGGTTTACTTTTACAAATAAATGAGTATACCTTTACAAATAATAAATATCTACGAATTGAAAAATTAAATTGGTTTATGTTATTGAAAACTATTAATTATAACTACTAATTTGATTTTAATTTTTAACTTAATATTTATATGTTTAAATTAAAACACTAACTTCTCTATGTACAATATATAGTTTTTTTTTTTTGGGATGAGATATGAACGATATATAGTTGATCGAAATCAGTATTTAATCTTAATAATTATATATGTTAAAAACAAAGATGGAATTAGTTGATAACCTTGATTGATATGAGTAATACTTTTACTATGAAGGTGCTAAGCAAAGCTCAAACATATTTACATGAATTTTCAATTTCTAGCTACTTATTTTTAAAAATAAATTTAAAATTAGAAAAAATAAAAAAGAAAACTTTATACTATTAACTTAAGTTAAATTTAATTACAAGTTGTTTAATTTGGTAACTTTTTACTATGTAAAATTTTGGGTAAAATGAAGAATTTATAAATAATTAATACTTTTTTATTACTATCAAATTTTTTTTTTCATATTTAGAAAACTATAATAATATAATTTTGGGTAAATTACATCTACCTCCCCTGAGGTTTGGCGAAATTACAATTTAACCCACGGTTTTTTGTAAATTACAATAAACCCCCTGAGGTTTGGAATAATTACAAGTGATGGGCGGAAAGTGTATAAAGTCCGTTTTGCCCTTTATTTTTTACTGATATTAAATAGGGCAAATTACATCCACCTCTCCTGTGGTTTGGTGAAATTATAATTTAACCCACATATTTTTGTGTATATTACAATAAAACCCTGTGATATGTAATAATTACAAGTGATAAACGAAAAATGTATAAAACCTACTCTAGCCCACAATTGACCTCACCAACGTGTTTCCCATGCTGAAAAGTTTAAGACCCGCTTCAAGTTCACCGAAAAACCTATCGGAAAACAGAGCAATTTTTTCAATATTATTACTTTTAGCCCCACAAAGATGTAATACATAACATACAACCCCAAATATTTTATATATATTACAAAAAAACCCCTCAAAGGTACTATCGGAACTTTACATACAAAAACTAACGGAACCCTAACAATCATAAACGGTTGGGGTAAATTGTTAGACGGAATATACCTCAGGGGGTTTATTATAATTTACAAAAAACCGTGGGTTAAATTGTAATTTCGCCAAACCTCAGGGGAGGTAGATGTAATTTTCCCTATAATTTTTTTAAAAAAATTGTTTTCTAAAAATAAATTAGGTCTATCGATCCAACCCATCGAATTCAAGGTGGATCCAAGTTCGGATCCTCAATATTCCCCCAAGATCCCAATCGTGCTTCAAACTCAACCCCGTTGCCATCCCTTATTGTATGATGAAGTCAACTCGATCCACAGTCTTCCCCCAATATATCATCACTTTCAATTTCCGAGATAAACCAATTTTTTTTAAAATAAAATTATCGATGAGGTCTAATTCAATTAACAAAGCGGATATGCTCGCAAATAAATCAAATCAAGAGAATTGAATTAAAAAAATCAACTCGGGCTCTTCTGGCCCTCCGTCCGCGATGCTGAGGCTGGCGAAATCGAGCTTGCTCCGATCACTGTATATATCCCTAACCTGTTTGCCGACTGCCTCGACTTGTTTCGCGATGTCGCGGAGCTGCACCGGCTTCTTGAGAGACCTTCGGAAGTAGCCCTTGGACTTGGTCTCGGCGGCCTTGGTGATGAAAACGTCGACCACGTCCTCGGCCTCGTACACAACGTCGCGTATCTGGAGGACAAGCTCCTGGAGGCCCTCATCCTTGCGGCGCTTCTTGGTGGAGTCCTTGAGGAACGCCTTGAAGAGGCGAAGATCCCTCTCCAGAGTCTCCACATGTTCCTTCGCTCCCTTGATCAGATGGATCTGGTTGATCAGATGGATCAAAGAGTGAAAATTGGATTAAACCCATTTTTTATTCTAAATACACTTTTGTTTTTTTAGAGAAGATAGTTATTTTAATTTTTAACTTAATATTCGGCCGAAAAATAATATCTTTTAAAAAAATATTTATTTATTTTCGGCGAAATTTCGGTGAAAATTCCGCCGAAAAATAATTTCTTTTAAAAAAAATTATTTATTTTCGACAGAAATTCCGCCGAAAATATATAAAAATAATTTAAATTATTTAATAAAAAAATTTAATTTATAACAAATCTATTATTCTTTAAACATTTGTGACATTATAAATAAAATAATATATTAAATCTTGTATTATAACAAATTTGCTACCCGCTTATGTCTAAATATTTTTAACAAGTGTTACAAACTTAGTAATTCAATATAACTCCATTTCCTTAATCATTATTTTTTAGTTTTATTGTTTTCTTCGTTCTATAAAATACGTAGTTTTAACAATATTACTCATAATCCGCCGAAATGTACAAACCTTATAATCTTTGGACAAAATTATAACTTTTAATATGTAAATTTATAAAATTGCAAATGCAATAACTTACTAATTCATTACTCGTACAGATACATTTAACAGTAATTCTATAATTACTGTTGTTAATCTAATCAGCCAACTATTGTGCAAAAACTAATTAATTTAAACTATATGATATGTATTATGGCCAGTAAGAACAGTTCATAATCTCTAAATATGTAAATGTTATTTTCTCGTTATACATTTCAGCCTTACTTATTCATTAAACAAAATATTATATGTCAAATTAAGTTGTTACATCAATCCTAATGTACTCAGAACAACTAGCTTGTTCTAGTAACTCCTAATACATTTCGTATCACTATATTAATTTCTTTTAATAAATCATTATAAGTAGACATATTTGTTACGTGAGATCATAATAGTTAATATAATACAAATATTTGATTTGTTATGAGACTTAGCGAAATAAAGGTTATATGAAGTCATAATAAACACAATCCTTGAAAAAAATGGCACATATAGTAAACACAGACCTAAAATATATATAACAAAACATACACCGATATTTAAATTCAAAAAATAAAAAAGGCAAACACGATTACAAATAACATAATACAATTTACAATTTCTTTAAAAAAAATGACTTTTAAATAAAAGCTAGAATAAGTCATAATAAATACAATATTAAATTTGTATGGCACATATAATAAACACACACTTAATTTGACACATTTATTGAAAACTATGTATAAAATATATATAACAAAACGTATTACGAAAAATAACTTCAAAAAAATAGGAACACAAACATGATAAAAAAAAAACCATAACAATTATACTAACTCTTAAAAGTAGAAAACAAAATTTAAAAATATCATTATTTAAAAATATTATAATTTATTTTTTTATTTATTATTTAAAAATATCAATATTTAAAAATATTTTAATTTTTTTTTTAAATCCGCCGAAAATTTAAAAATATTATAATTTTATTTTTTTTATTTTTTTTGGCAGAAATTTCCGCCGAAAATTGAAAATATTATAATTTTATTTTTTTTTTATTTTTTTCGGTGGAAATTTCCGCCGAAAATCCCCCGAAAATTTAAAATATTATAATTTTATTTTTTTCGGCGGAAATTTCCGTCGAAAATTATTAACTTTAATTTTTTTATTTATTATTGAAATTTTCGGCGGATTTTCCGCCAAAATTCCGCCGAAAATGTCGAAAAATATTTTTTAAATTTTTTTTTAAATCCACCGAAAATTTTCAGCGGAAAATTCCGCTGAAAACTTCCACCGAAAATAGCGCGTTTTCTTGTAGTGTAGGGTTTTTCTTGTTAAAAAGATTTCAAGTAATATGAGGTCAAAATGTAATTAATCCATCCTTTTTTCCTCTCACCTAACAACGTTCGAATGACACGTGACTTTGCCATCCAAGATTTAACATAAATGACGCATTGGGACCTAACTTGATAGCTGTCTTGTTTTGTGAGATATAATTTCAAAGTTTGATATTTATGGGATCTAATTCAAATAAAAGTCAACTTTAAGGGATAAATTGGATTCTTTTCTACACGTACTTTATAATTGGTAGATAATTTAGGAAGAGTGATCAATCACTTAGACAAGCATAATACAACTATTATTGGATTTGTTTGATTCGATTAAACTAAGTCCGGATGAATCTCCTTTCTTCTTGTTTTTTTTTTTTTAAAGAACTAACTTGATACTAATTAAAATTATTCGAAAGATTCACTCCATCAACGTTTTTTTGCAAAAAGAAACTCAATAATTTAACTACTTTGGCTGTTAGTTAGACGAAAAACAATGTCGAACATTACAAGAATCCTAGCTAGCAATTCTATAATATTCATCGTAACATGGAAGAATCCTCACAGAATCCGCAAAATGTCTACTGTCATCCAACAGAGACACCCAAGAATGTTAAGAGTATCATCAATGTGCAGACAAAATGTCAGATTATACCAAAGCTCATTTCCTCCCCAAAATCCAAACCTCAAAAACCTATTTATTGCACATACACGTTGCTTGTAAAAACTTTATAGTCACATTGAAACGAGAGGGTGCATATTTAGCCACTAACTTTAAAGTTACTATCGTTTATATATAATATTTTCAATTTCAGTGAAACTTTGATTGTTTTTCAGTACACCATTCACTACTAGAAAAACTGTAATTTGCAACGAAAATTTGCAACCAAAAAAATCGGTCGCAAATTGCGACCACCTTTGTGACGAATTTAGTGACAAGTACTACCTTGATTTAAGGGTATAGCCTCCTAGCCCCTGTATATCCCCCAAGATCCATCCTCTAGCTTGATACATACAAGTGCTACCTTGATTTTTTGAACTGAGGATCTTGCCTCCGCTGTTGTTTTGAACCCTTTATATCCAACGCCATACCCTCCAATCCACCCTCTAATTCAGTATATATATGTGTTGTCTTAATCTGGAGTCTTGCCTCTGCCACTGTTTCGAACCCCTCACTACCCCACGCCTCAAAACACCCCCCAACCCCCAAAAAAAGTCTCATTTTGGGTTATGAATAATCTAAGTTCCGGGCTTCCAGCCGGGCTTATACCCGACCCGGCCAACCCCCCATGGCTAAGCAAAGGAGACAACAGCTACGACTTAACGGCCGCTGCCATGGTCGGCCTGCAGAGCATCCCCGGCCTCGTTATACTCTACGGCAGCATGGTCAAGAAAAAATGGGCCGTGAACTCAGCTTTCATGGCCCTCTACGCCTTCGCCTCCGTCCTCTTATGCTGGGTCATGTGGGCGCTCCGAATGTCGTTCGGGTCAGATATGATCTCCATATTGGGCAAGCCCGATCTCCGGGCCATGACAGAGAGTTATCTTCTTAGGCCCGGGTATAATTATCTCCCCACGGTGGATTATGTGTTCTACCAATTCGCATTCGCTGCGATCACGGTGGTTCTGCTGGCGGGGTCGTTGCTCGGCAGGATGAACTTCTACGCGTGGATGCTATTTGTGCCGCTGTGGGTCACCCTGTCCTATACCGTCGGGGCGTATACCATTTAGGGCTCCGGATTCTTGAGGGACCATATCATCGACTACGCCGGGGGCTATGTTATTCATTTGTCGTCGGGCGTGGCGGGTTTCACGCGGCTTATTGGGTAATTTGGACGTGATCATTTGCAGTTTGTGGTAAACACTACTAAAAAAACTGTTTTTAATGACTGAATTTTGTGACGGAACACATTCGGTCACAAAAAATGGAGAATTGTGACCGCTTTTGTGACCGATTTCACAAAAGAATGAAAATATCATTGTGACAAACAAATCGGTCACTAAAATGCAAATATCGGTCACAAAAAAATAATAAATTTTTAATTTACTTATATTTAAATTTCTGTAGATTTGTTTAAAAAAAATATCAAAAAGAAAATAAATTAATGTTATAACTGATTTGTGACCGAAAAATCGGTCACAAAAATGCTAATATATTTGGGCTAATTTGTGACCGATTTTTCGGTCACAAAATGGGAGCCTTTTTGGGCGAATTTGTGACCGATTTTTCGGTCACAAAAATACTACCTTCTTGAGGGAAATTTGTGACCAAAAAATCGGTCATAAAATGTTAGCTTCTCTTATTTGAACAGAGACCGAATATTCAGTCCCAAAATTATACCTTTTTTAAGGAAAATCGTTCGATTAAATTAAGGAAATTAGTCCAATTGAAAGAATAAAATTTAAGTAATAATCTAATTGAGTAGGGAAATTGTGAAATTGTTCAATTAAAATAAGGAAATTGAATAATTAGTCGAACTTAGATGCGGAATTGAGTAGTTGGTTCAATTGACTTTGGGGAATTGAGTTGTTAAACAATGTAGTTGAATAACTTAGTCAAATTGTATCAATTAATCTAAAATAATTGTGGAATTGGAGTAATTGTAGTACCAACGTACTGAATTACGAGCAATGAATAATTAGTCCAACGAAATTGGAGGGGTTTTTGTAATTGGTTCAACTAAATTGGAAAAATTATATAAATTGTACAATTAAATAGTGTAATTGATATGTTTACCTGGAAGGCATTGAATTGAGTAATTAATCTAAGCAAGTTGTGGAATTTGAGTAATTATACCAATTGAATTACGAGCATTGAATATCTAGTGCAATGAAATTGAGGGAAATTTTGTAATTTGTTCAATTGAATTGGAGATATTGAATAATAATTTGTCCAATTAAATTGAGAAGATTGAGTAATTAATATATTTAAATAAAGGGAATTGAGTAATTAATCTAATTGAGTAGGGAGAGCTGAATAATTAGTTCAATTGTATTGTTGAAACTGAATAATTAATCCAATTGAATTGCAGAATTTGAGTAATTAATCCAAGTAATAAAGAGAGATAACTCAATAATTAGTCAAATTGAAATAAGGAAATTGAATAATTAGCATAATTAATTAAATAATAATCTAAAAATTTAACAAGTATTTTAGATATATATATATATATATATATAAAATATAAATAATTAATTTGACAAAAATAATATTAAATATTTTAATTTTAATAGTAATTATAATGTTTGAATAATATTTATTAATGTCAAATTTAAAAAAAAAATATTTGTGACCGAATTTACGATCACAAATCGAGTAAAAAATTGACCCTTAACTTAGAAAAATTCTAAGTTCCCCATACTTTTCCTAATCTGTACAAGAGGTAAGCTCTCTCTCTCTCTCTCTCTCTCTCTCTTCCCTTCCCCCACCAGCGCCCCCCCTCCCTCCACCACCATCGCCTCTCTCCCTCCTCGCCCTCCACAGCCACCCCCAGCCAGATACGGCCCTCCCCCGCCAACCCTCCCACCCCCAGCTCCCTCCAGGCGGCGGCGGCGGCGGCCCCAAGTCCAGATCTGGGCCGCCGCCCCTCTTCCTCCCGCCGCCGGACCAGATCTGGCCGGCGCAGCCCCTCCTCCTCCCTAGATGCTCTTCCCCCCGCCGGCCACCCCCCCTCCCACGGCCCCTCTCCCCCCGCCGGCCCGCCCCCCTCCCACGGCCCCTCCTCCCCCCGCCAGCCCCGCCCCCCTCCCACAGCAGCCCCACTCTCTCCCTCCCCACCCCCCCTCTTCCCCTCCTCCCACCCAACAGCCCCTCTCCCTCCTTCCCACTCCCCTCCAAGGTGTTTCTGCTCCATCGGCTGAAGATTCAACGCTTATGGGTCTGACTTTTGGTGGTTATCGTCGATCCAAGGTCTGCCTTCATGTTGATATATCTTGAACCCCATTCCCCTCCTGCCAATGATAATTTTGTTTACAAGTTAATCAGGTTTATAGTAATAGTCTATGTTATCATGATCACTAACTACTGGTGTATCGACTTGCCAGATTAAGTGCATGAAGTGTTTAGGGAGATCTGAGAGATGTGACCAAATGATGGATCTCACTGTGGAGATTGACGGGAATATATATACACTTCAAGAGGCTCTTGCGCAGTTCACGACATCTGAAACACTTGGTGGAGATGATAAGTATAAGTGCAGCAGGTCTGCCAACTTTTCTGTTGTACTAGGAGTTAACCGTTTTTTGATCTCTTTTTGCATCTTCAGATTATTTTTATCTGAAACTGTGTTTTTGAATGTATCTGCTAGCCTTATAAAAATCAGCTGGATAATAATCATGATCAATGTCCTTTTTCTTGTGATTTTTTCATTATTTAGATGTGATTGCTTGCAATGAGTTTGTAAATTGTTTAATAAATGGCAGAAGCTAGTGTTGTGTGCATAAGTTGGGTTGGAATGTTGTTAAGGGAAGGAGAAATATGTCCTCTATGTTTTTGTTGGGGTGATCTTTTGCCGTTTTCTGGAGTCTAACAAGTAAAACCCTGTTGCAAACATGTAAATATATTTTGTCTTACCTTTCTGGCGGACGTTGCAGAAGCAGACCAATACTTTAAACGTGTCTCTTTCTTGTCTTTCTCTTGAAACTTTTAATTTGAAGGTAAATTAATGAAAGTATATGTGAAATGTTTCCTGAGGATGCAGAACATTAGCAGTCAATGAGTATGAAATTCAAAGGTGTAAAAGCTGATTTAACTATTTGTTTCTTAGTGATTTTTAATGTAGTTCAATGTTCGTGATGTGTTTTTTCCTCTCGTAGGTGCAAGTCTTATGAGAAAGCTAAGAAGAAATTGGCTGTACTTGAGGCTCCTAACATTCTTACAATTGTTCTGAAGCGGTTTCAGGTAATGCATCTTTATTTAGAAGCACATTTAATTAATGTGTTTGTGATTTCTGAATCTTACTTCGGACTTTCTGTTTGCAGTCAAGCAACTTAGAAAAACTGAATAAGCTAGTTCAGTTTCCTGAGGTTCTGAATCTTTCTCCTTATATGAGTGGGGTGAGCGACAAATACCCTGTATATCATCTCTATGCAGTGGTGGTTCACTTGGGTATAATGAATTCTGCTCACAGTGGTCACTACATAAGTTATGTCAAAGATTTCCATGGAGATTGGTTTAGAATTGATGACAGCAGGGTATGTACTTGAAGGGTGTGTGGTTTGAAGGGTGAAATATGAAAACCTCCCACTTTTCATCCCATAAGGTGGGTTTTAATTTCATTTTTTGTCTAATAACTTACAGTGTAATCTTACCTTTGGTCTCATTATGGGTCATTTATGTCTAGACTTTGTCTCATTTTAGATCCTTGTCTTATCTCTCAAATGCCCCGTTTTAATTGCTCATTTTTATAGTTAATCTCGCCATCATCGTTCACTTAACTATTTCATTAGTACTTAACCAGATCTTTATTTAAGTGGATGTGATATTCCACTAACTAAAGGTATATACTTGGAAAAATTTACTTTGAACTGATTATTATTATTTTCTCCTTTTCTTTTCTAGATAATAAGACAATTAATATGTTTTTTTTTTAAATTTACATCATTAAACATCATTAGCTAATACACATAAAAACTCTCTTACTTCTACAAGCCATATGCAAACTTTCTAACTTTTTCTCCACAAAAAGTTGGCGATTCTTTGGGAATTTAAAACTGACACAAAATGTTGTATCCGAACATCTGAAGGGGGTCAAAAAATAATAAAGTGGGGTATGAAGGGTATATGATGAACTTTCGGTGGTATCTTTTGACGGGAAGAAAATTAAATATTAATGATGCTTTGGTTTTCTCTCTCTCTCTCTCTCTCTCTATATATATATATATATATATATATATATATGAACATTTAATGGTGTGATGCAATTTTAACGGCGTATATAATATATCTTGGCTGCAAAGTTCACACTTCATTTTAATGTGAGTATTGTAATTTTTGGTACATGTTTTTAGTTTTTTGATATTTATTAGTTGTAAAATAAATGTTTGTTTTTGATTTGTTTTACATGTAGGAATCATTTCAAAACAAAGTGGGCTGCTCGTGGAAATAGTGGTGCAACTTCGAGTGAGAATGAGGATGGCACTGAGCATGAGAGGCAAAAGGAGATTGACGTAATCAATTTTTCTAATATAACTTACTTTACATTTTATTAGTTTCTATATTTAGAGATGTGTAATTTTGATTGTCCATTTATCAATGTATTTTAGGTGTGGATGGATACAGTTGGAGGTTTGAAAAAAGGCCAGGCGTATGGTCTTGCAGGTGTGGCAAAACTTTTAAAGTTTTCCGAATCTCGATCAACTTCTGCTCCTTGGGCAAGAGGCGCATTGGAGGGTAAGGAGACTAGGGCCCTTAAACTTCAAGTAGATGAGCAAAAGACGAAGATCGAAGAGTAAGCAAAGGAGATTGAGGAGCAAAAGAAAAAGATTGACTTAGTTCAGGAGCAGAACGTGAAGTTGCAAGATTCACTTCTCAACTTGTCTGCAAAGCTTGACTTCTTCCAACAGTCCATGAGTCAAATGCAAAGGTTCGCATCCTTTCCATCAGGTTTGCAAGCTCAAATACCCACTTTTATGCCATCCACATATGGATTTTTGACCCTACCACATGCTACTGAAGTTCCTTTCGTTGCATTATCATCATCGAAAACGAGCAAGTTAATAGGTCAAAACAATTGTGACGGTGACAATGATGAGAATGATGATTGATGTCAACAACTATCTTGCTATTTATGTTTGGTGAATATGTATGTATATATATAGAAGATTTGAGAGGTATGATGTTTTTTGTGGATAAAGATATGACTTAAATGTATTTGGTGATGTAATTTGCGGATATTGGTGTATGTTTTGAGGATATTGGTGTATGTTGATGGATAGATAATTTGGAGTTGATCATGTTTGGTGGATGCGTGTTTGCGATTTTATAATGATAAGTATTAGAATGTTTATTTGTGTATATTTTGTGGATATGTTTTGAGGATATTTGTGTATAATTTGCGGATATTGTTTAATTTTGGCGGATATTGGTGTATGTTTCGAGAATATTAGTGTATATTTTTCGGATATTGGTAAATATTTGACGGATATTGATGAATGTTTTGCGAATATTGGTGTTATTTGAATTGGGGAATTTGCAAATTAAAACAATTGAAATTCATATTACAGGTCAGGTTTGTGATCAAAAATAGATTTACAAAAATGTGGTTGAAAGACCGATTTTTCGGTCACAAAATACTATATAGTGACTGAAATTTGTCACTGTTCCTTTACAATTTGTGACCGAAAAATCGGGCACTATTTTTTTAAAAATGACTCAACGTTCAGTCACAAAATCGGTCACTATTATTTTTTAAAATGACTCAACGTTCAGTCACAAAATCGGTTACTATTTCCTTGAAATTGTGACCGAAAATTCGGTCACAATTTCAAGAGAATAGTGACAGAAAATTCGGTCACTATTATTTTCTAGTCACTACAATTTCGGTCACAAAGTCGGTCACTAATACTTGATTCTATGATCGAAAATTCGGTCACTATTAATTGAATTTGTGACCGAAATTTCAGTTACTATTCTTTTCTGCTGTGACTAAAATTTCGGTCACAAATTCGGTCACTATTCGACGAGTATGTGATCAAAAATCGGTCACGATTTTTTTTTTTTTTGTGACTAATAGTTCGGTCACAAAAATAGTCAGTCACAGATTCGGTCACAAAAATCTGTGATGGAGGTTTTAGTGACCGATTTTTTCGGTAACTGATTCGGTCACAGATCTGTTTTTGTGACTGATTTGAGCCAAAATCGGTCACTAAAAATAGTTTTTTTAGTAGTGAAATTTGATTCTAAAATATGAAAAATATTCGTAATTTGGATTAAAAGTAATGTGGCGTATATAGGAAAAATCTCATTTTTGGTCGGATCTATCATGCTATGTTCAATTTTAGCTTTTATATATATATATTTGACATTGCATTCCATATATTTTGAATAGTGTATGCAAAATTTATGGAGACATTGGCAATTGGGCCATGAAAGATAATGAAAATGTTTAGATTTAGTTACCTGACTAATTTCTGTTAGATATTTAACATTTTATATGTTAAAAGTAGGGATGTACATAAGCCGAGTTCGAGTGAAAAATTCCCGGATAAAAACATGTATTTCGAATAATTTATTTTCTTTTTTACGAACAAAAATACCTGGATAAAAACATGTATTTTGAATAATTTATTTTGTTTTTTACGAAATTTTTTTTATTAGAATGTACTATAAAAATATTAAGGATTTGGACCTAACTCAACTAGAAAAACTAGTTTGTAATGTGAAGGTTACCCAAACTTTTATAAACTAGGCCACATCTCAATATTTATTCGATGTGGGATAATAAACTCGCTCCCTCTCATGCATTCTTATTAGAGTGTACATTTGTCTTTTGTTAAATTTCGACGGCTTTTTTTATTAATTTTTCATTAATTAAACGAGGGTATTAGTAATTTTGAAACTTATAAAGGAATGCACATAATTATTCAAAAATAACTGGGGAGCGTAGTGCAATTAACTCATTCTTTATCTCAACCATAATTTGTTGGGAATTAGATATATGATCACACAACATGTTTGCTCAATTATTGTACTTTGTGATTATCATTTTGAGGTTTATTTTCTTGGTATGTCCTGATTACAGGTTGGTCCAAGACATTCACATGACAGGCAACATTTTCCCCCAAACAACATAATAAACATGCTGGGAGGGGCAGGTTTTTTGTGGATGGGTTGGACAGGTTTTAACGGCGGATCACCACTGGCGGCGAACATCATAACGTCGCTTGCCGTGTTGAACACGCACATCTGCACCACCACCAGCCTCCTCGTCTGGCTCTCGCTCGACATGGTTGTCTATCTCAAGAGCTCTGTCATCGGTGCGGTTCAGGGGATGATCACTGGCCTTGTTTGCATCACACCAGGTGCAGGTAAAGTGTTGCTACGGCTAACTTTTCGAGTTGATTTTGTACATTATTTAGTACAGTAATAATAACTGTTTTTCGGAAAATCGCATTTTGGATGGGAAACAATACATGTTTCGTTGATGAGAGGAATTTTATGGAAATTTTAAGTGAAAATTCATGCTAGTTTTCAAAATTGAAGTGGAGGAGACCAAAATTTTTTTGTCCATGGCCTAAAATAAGGCTATATGTTCATGTCCTGTGTCTGAATAACCTTTTTGGGAAAAATGCAATTTTCATCCTACAAGTTGACATGTTCTGCATTTTAGTCTTTCCGTTTATATTATTTGAATTTTTGTCTTGTAAATTTTCAAAATTGGCAAATTTGGTCATATTTTTGTTGGAATTTCATTTTTTTGGCGGTACCCCTCAACACTATCCCGCTAGAAAATTGAGATTAAGGCGACAATAGGACCAAAATTACTAAATTTAAAAACTTACACAACAAGAACCCAAACAATATAAATGTAAGGATTAAAACCCAAAATGAGTCAACTTATAGGATGAAATTTGCATTTTCTTCCTGACCTTTCCTTTTATTTTTATTTTTTAATCTTATGAAGATAGTAGAAAATTCAATGCTATTTGCTATGTATATGTTTGATAGTATTGGAAATTATATTATGAGAAAATAATAATGTTACAAGTGAAACATTGATGTCATAATATATGATTTAACGATTCGCATCAAATTGAGTATATATTCAAGTCAAGTAGCATGAATGACCCCATGATAGTTTATATTTCTCACGAAATATAAGTTTAATTTAACTTTGGGTAAATTGCACCAATCTCCCCTATAATCATTTGTACTTGCACTAGTTTCTCCTCTTATTTTAAAATTACAAATACCCCCATTTTAATCATCCAAATTTAATCAAATTAAAAGCCTCCTAATAATATAATTGAGTAACATCATCCATATATGCGAGAATAATTTGAAAAATTTACTAAAGTTCAACTTATAGCACCATTTAACAATGTATAACAATCAATAGAATGGCAAAACTGTAAGTTGGAATTGTTTAATTTTTTTAAATCAAAAGAGAATGCAATTGTGAAATTGTATGTAATTACAAGGGAAGATATTGTATTTATTGCTTTAATTTATCTTTGCAACATTGATCCTACTTTCAGTCTCTATATCTCTGGTTACTAAAGGTTTATATATTATATATCCTGAACTAAATTAAACACCATTTTCTGAAATTTGCAGGCATTGTTGATACATGGGCAGCAGTGCTAATGGGGATTTTATCTGGCTCCGTGCCATGGTTCACCATGATAGTGCTACACAAGAAATCATCATTCTTTCAAAAAGTTGATGACACACTAGGTGTTTTCCACACTCATGCCGTGGCCGGTCTATTGGGCGGGCTTCTCTCGGGCCTGCTCGCCAATCCCAGGCTCCTCGGCATGTTCTATCCGAAAACCAATCAAGGGCCGGGCTTTATATATGGCATTGTCAACGGGAATTTCAAACACGGGCTTCGCCAAATGGGCTACCAACTTGTGGATGCGCTTTTTATAACTGTGTGGAATGTGGTAGTAACTAGTTTGATTCGATTAATCATAAGTCATATCATTCGATTACGAATGGATGAAGACGACCTCGAGATAGGAGATGATGCAGCGCATGGGGAGGAAGCCTATGCCCTATGGGGTGACAGGGAGAGGGATCCTCCCCCTCTTCGCTTTCGCATGAACCCTAGAATTCCATCCTTTTGTAAACGCCCTTACACAGTTCATTAAAGTATGTATAAAGATTTCGGGCTGGGTTAGTTTGGGTCCATCGGTCGGGCCGAAAAGCATTTTTGTTTCTCCGGTAAATTGAAATAGTTCACTTGGTAGAGGCACTCTGCAGGCTGTTGTATGCGTTGAAGTATCACAACTTCTAATTCGAATGGGGTTTGATTATTCCAGACAAAAAATATATATATTTATATATACACGAGCATTATTACTCTTATTGTGTGACTAATTGCTCTTTCCATAAAACACAAGTGAAAAATCACATGATAAATTTAATTCACTCGCTATATAATATTAGCATTGATTTAGCCCAATCTTGCTCGAACTAGAATTTCCTAGGATTGCAATAGGAATAATTCCACAATGTTAGAAAGATTGAAAAATGCAAGATTTCTAATTAAGTATAGGAAAATAATTTATTGTATAGGGCTATATGGAAAATTTTCATTTGAACGAGGTGTATGGGCACACAATCCATGCACTATATACTACAAATTCAATAGCGTATTGTGTGTATTTTATTAAAAAAAATTAATATATAACACGTGGCTGAATTTAGATTCACTCCAGGAAAATACTCATTTTCCGGGGGAAAAATTCCGGCGGAACATTGGCAGAAATAATCTGCCGGAATTTTTCTCCTGAAAAATTCAAAAAAAAATTTAAAAATCTGGGAAAATTCTAAGGGAATTTTTCCCCTGTAATATTCAAAAAAAAAAATTCGGGGGAATTTCGGAGGAATTTTTTTCCCGAAAAATTCAAAAATAAAAATCAAAAAAATCTGAGGGAATTCCAGCCGAATTTTTCCCCCATAAAATTCAAAAATAAAAAAAAATTGGGGAAATTCCGGCGGAATTTTCCCCCCAAAAAATTCCAAAAAAAAAAATTAAAAAAAATCAGTGGAATTCCAGCGGAATTTTTCCCCGGAAAATTCAAAAAAAAAAGTTAAAAAAAATCCGGCAGAATTCTGGTGGAAATTTCTGCAGGAATTTTTTTTTTTAATTTCGACCAACTTATATCTTTATTTGAAACTACAAAATATTAAAACAAGTTTGGACATAGCCTAATGGTTTAGTTATAATTCTCCATCTTCAAGGTCCAAGGTTCAAACCCATTGGATGCAAAAAGTCATTATATTTTTTTTAATATGAAAATCCGGGGGATTATTCCGGCGGAACTCCAGCGGAATAATTCCGCCGGACTTTTCTTTTTCCAAAAGTCTGTTAAATTAAATATTAATTTTTGGTTGCAAAATCTTTAAACGATATTAAGCATACTCTAATGGTAGGGCTAAAACTTTTTTATCCTAAAGGTCAAAGGTTCAAATCCATTTAGATGCAAAAATAATTTTAATTTTTTAAAATTCTTTTTTTGCAAAATTGTAGGTGTAAGTACATATCGATATTAACTATTATTATTTAGGGTTAATTACATCTACACCCCCTATGAGTTTACGAAATTCCCACCAGTAGCCCTCTTAGATGAAAAATTACACTTACACCCCCTTTAAAATATTAAATTACAGATGCACTCCCTTTCGATAGGGTTCCGGCGAAAAAGTGATGAAGTCAGCCAAAAATTTATGTGATCTGACTATTTTACCCTTTGTAATTTTGCAAACTTATAAGGGTGTTGTATGTAATTTTTAAAGTAGAGAGGGGGTGTATGTGTAATTTTTATGAAAGTAATTAATCATTACATTTTCAAAATTTGACTGTTGAAAATTTAAAAATGAATGTTTATAACTGTTTTTTGACTATTAAAGTTGCTCCTCTCTCTCTCTCTCTCTTTCTATATATATATATATATATATATATATATATCAATATTACAACTTCATTTGACATGAATTTAGTTTAAAGTATATTACATGTTTTTTCTTTTTCCTAGCTATTCTTATAGGTTGCGTTTGGTATGGGTTTATGTACGGGATTATATGTGTATCCCACCTATAATTATATTTGGTAGATTTTTTTAGTCCTTTATAAAGCATAGGTCCAGTTTCTTATCCATCCATTTATGGGATAGTCCATCCCACTATGGGGATAGGATGTGTAATCCACTTGATTTGGATTGGGTTGATAAAAGTTTTAATTTACTGTATTACACTTAAATATATATGATGTGGCTTAAATTAAAAGGTTTTTCGTGATTTGCTTCAAATTCATATGGAAAAAAGAATACTACCAAACATAATTTGAAGAATATATCATGAAATAATACTTACAACCAAATATATTAATGCAGTGGATTGATAACAAATTTACAGCATATTTATCTAATGATTTTTCTATCACACACAATCCTATACTGCTACCAAATGCAACCCTAGTGTCTTATGTTGAAATACAAGAAGGATAGATGCCAAAAAAAAAAAAATCAAAAATCAATTCGACTTGAAAACAAGCATTGTGATAGCGAGTACGAATGAAAATCGTGGTGATTGTAGTATTATTGTCCAACTCATAGGTACTCCCATTGGTGTCTTTCCTACTTGCATGAAAACGAAGAGGCTTCAAATAGTGCCACATGAATGAATGAGGCCGTAACATATGCTTGTTAAGAAGCTCTACCCAAAGATACTTATGGGGGCAACATTGTACCAAATCTTATGGCGTTTAACCTCATATTGCTGGCTATTTATTTATTTTTTAAAATTATTGAGTCTATCATTAACTAATTAGTATTATTATTGTACCATTTTTTGTCAATAATATAGTATCTTTCATATTTCCTTATAGCTTTGGTAAGTTATTTTATATGTATTGTTTTCAATTGTGAATATATGGTTAGACTTGGATATTAAAAAAAGACTTGATTTTTTACACACCTCTTTTGGCAAAACTCTATTACATAATACATACAAAATATATTTCAGGTTACAAGAGCTATATGGAAATAAGAAAAATAAAATATCATTGACAATACATGAAAATAGAAAGGATACAACATTTTTCAACAAATTAAAGCGTATAATAATACTAATTAGTTAGCATTAGAGTTAACAATATGACAAAGTAAATAAATAGCAAAAAATATGATGTTAAGTACTACATGTTTTGGCAAAATTTTACCCCCATAAACATATTTAGATGGAGTTTCTCAACAAGTATATGTTACGGCCTTATTCATTTGTGTGGCACCATATAAAGACTCTTTTTTTTTTCATTCAAGTAGGATAGGTACCAATGATGATACCATAAATTGAGTGATAACAATACTACATTTACCACGATTATCATTCATATTCGCTATCATAATGCTCCTTTGCAAGCCAAATTGATTTTTTTTTTCTCTTGTATTTCAACCCTATACCTTAGAAGAATAAGTCACATGTGTGTGATCTAAACTAAATAATGTCAAATAAAGTTGTAATGATGCATATATATAGGGGAGAGAGAAGAGGAACTTTAATAGTCAAAAAACAGTCATAAATGTTCATTTTTAAATTTTCAACAGTCAAATTTTAAAAATGTAATGGTTAATTACTTTCATAAACAATTACAGATACATCCCTCTCTACTTTAAAAATTACATGCAACCCCCTTCTAAGTTTGCAAAATTACCAAAGGTAAAATAGTCAGATCACATAAATTTTTGGCTGACGTCATCACTTCTTCGCCGGAACCCTACCGAAAGGGGGTGCGTCTGTAATTTTAATATTTTAAAGGGTTGTATGTGTAATTTTTCATCTAAGAAGGCTACTGGTGGGAATTTTGTAAACTCGTAGGGGGTGTGGATATAATTAATCCTATATATAATTAATGTAATTAGCAACTCACCTAACCACAGCCGAATACTTATGGTTTCACATTTTAACAATAAAGCAATTTGCTATGCTTTCACACTGACTAGAAATAATATAACTTCTGAAAGTTAGAACTTAAAATATTGTATCCAAAAATTTCATCTTAAGTCTCAACCTAAAGTTTGGCATTTTGTGCTGATATTCAATATCTTTATATTGTGTCATAATTCGATTGACCAGTAAATTTGGATTACACAAATTAATATAACTTTAGTTTCAAAAATGTAACAAAATTCGCAAATATTTGTATTCATAATTTTTTTGTTTTGAATAGATGATATTGCTGGATGAACTGTCATTTTTTTTCGAGTTATTTTGTGATAAATTAAAAATCATTATCACTTAATAGATAGTATTACTAACAAAATAAAAAAAATTCTGACAAAATAAAAGTTATTTTACTTGAATATATTATTAGTATGATTTTAATATTTTTACTTATTTTTTTTGTTTTTGATATATAATTTATTTTATAGTGGAAGATCTAAATTAATACATAAATCTTTATTGTATGGGAGTTGTACTATATATACACTACATTGCTATGATCATGTGATCATGTATATCAGACAATTAGAATTATAAAAAATGAAAATATAAAGAAATCTGTATCTTAAAAGTCTTTTGGTTAGTTGACTTTTGAAATATAATCGATCAAGCTAACATGACTCAACTTATTTAAAGCGAATTAATGTGACAAATTCTTCAAACTTCTAAACAAAAATATTACTCGCAAGGTATAAACTGATTGCAGGAACATGTAGTGCCCAAAGGATACCAAAGCAATTTGGAACTTGTTAATTCATATGAACTGGCTAGAAATGCCAAATTTTACTCATCTAGTATATAAAGATATGTACTAGTGTGTGTGTGTGTATATATATATATATATATATATATAATTTCCAAGTGTTTTATATATATGTACTAGCGTAGAATTTGTGCTACATCCAGTATTAGATTAAAAGCATAATATTGTCAAAAATTTATTAATATACATTAAATTTGATTACTATAAATTTATAAAAGATAAGATAACAAAGTAAATAGATCACAAATATAAACAGAAATCATAATTTGACCAATATAATAAATAAAAAAGTCTCTCAATTTCAAGGTAATTTTTGAGCCTAGACTATATATTCCAACTCAATAAAAGTATAATAAAGAGAAACTTCTTCTGGAACTTAACAATGAAACTTCTAATATCTCTTAAGAGGCCCACCATTCAAAATAAAAATGGAGAAAGTATATATTTAATTTACTTAGTTTGTATCTTACAATTATTTAAATCAATGTATTTTATTTATTGTTAGTAAATTAACTCATAAAATGCAAAAAAAAAAAAATGTAGAACAAATAAAGAAAAATGAAAATAGGAGAAGAAGAGCAACATTAAGATGCAAAATTAAAAAAATAGTATTGTGTCTATATTCAAACTTAGATTTTCTTTAAGGAAAATATTTTCAAACAGGATTATAAAAATGAAAAATCCAACTAACTAATACAATTATTTGAAAAAAAGATTATCAATATCAAATTAAGAATAATCAATCAATTTTAACAATTTTATAAATATTGTAAGAATAATAAACATATTGGCTTGTAGTTATAACAATATGTAATATACATGTAAAAAACATTATATCTAATGAACCACAAAGTAAAATAATAAGATCCAAAAGGAATTAATAAAGATTTAAAAGCTTTAAATATGAGTAAATATTATTATTTATTTAATTATTGAATTGCATTGAAAATTATTTAGAGTAAATATTATTTTATATGAATAGTATATTTTATTTTTATCTTTTTATACAGTACAATAAATTATGATATACGTGCATAGCACGAGGTACATGCTAGTCCTTCAAATCTATAAGATGACGCCGCTTACATTTATTGATCGCATACATTTTGTCTTAATTCAATAAACGTAGAACAATATCATATATGATATCGGGATCAACATCTCTTGATTTAGGGGAATTCGTTGTAATTTTAGAAAACAACAAGAGGGCTGTTGTTTCAAAAATCTTCTGGGGGTGAAGATATTTTTGAAAATGTGTCAGGGAAGGTCAGAAGATCCCAACATTAGTTTTGACAAAAAAAAAAAAAAAAAAAAAAGATAACGGTAAGATCTATTCTAATGAAAAAAAAGTAAAGACGAGGGACCAAAATTGATAACTAATGAAATTTAGGGACCAAAACTAATTTAGAATACAAAATAATATGTACATATAATGTATTTAGCAACTTGTGATTTGTTAATTCAAATTAAGTTTTTTTGTCCTGCTATTGCCCATTAGAAGTTACGTCACCACAAATAAATATTGATGGTTTCACATTTTGATTACAATGCAATTGGCTATGCTTTCACACTGACTAAATATAAATATAATGCTCTGATGACTAGGCCATTACGAAGAACTAGTAAAAGTTAGAACCTAAAATACCGTACCCAAAAAGGTCATAAAAATTTGTTGTCAATGTATAGACAATATTCCTAGACGAATTGCCATTTTCTTTAAGTTATTTTGTGAAAAATTAAAAAATAATTGTCAATTAATTAATAGATAATATTACTTACAAATTAAAACGGGTTATTACTTATATTATTAGTGATAATTTTTACATTATTACATAACGTTTTCATTATTAATATAATACTTTAATTGTGATATAAGACTTGAATACTTAATTATTTATAATGGGAGTTGTACTATATATATACACACACACGTACACACTACATTTTGATGATCATTGACCCTATATATAGGACATTTAAAAAAAATTTAAAAATAAATCTGTTTGTTACAAGTTTTCTGGTTAGTTGACTTTTGAAATATTGTATACCACTGAGCTAACATGATTCAATTTATTTAAAGCAAATTTGAAACTTCGTAAAACTTTTAGAGATTAATCCCTTCCATAGTCACCCAAGCACTACCAAATATGAATAAACAAGCATTACCCTGTGTTAACTACGGAACTTTAAAATACTATAATATCAATATTATTATGTATTATGAAACATTAAAATGCTAAATATCTCTAATCCTATAAACTGAAAGTAGGTGAGTGAAAAGAGAACTTAATTATGAAAAATACAAGAAATTAGAGGTTAAATAATTGTTTTCAGTTCAAATATTTTTGAAAGGGTCCTCGAAAATCACTCCATTTTTCAGAATAGGTATTGACGCGCCCGCATCCGATCACACGGTGGCGTCATGCACAGATACTGTCCCTCCTGCAGCCATTGAGACCATCCGATCGGGCTGGGGGGTTTTCAAAAGGCCTCTGTACAAGGGAGAGGACTTGGCACCTTTAAGGCACTCAAGCGCCTCGTCTCCACTCGATGTGGGACGAATTGCGACCGTATCAGGTATAAAGGTGTTTTTAAAAACAGTTTTGTGTTTTCGCCAACTCATATGAGGAGAACGAGTATAATTCATTGTACACGTAAACTTACCATAGATAAAGTATAGGAAAATAAAGGAAACATCAATATAATAAAATGATATATAAAATAAAAAATATTATTTTATTTAAAATTTTAAAATAAAAATATTTTACTATAATTTTTTATAAGTCATTTAATATTTAAAGTTTAGAAAATTGAATTTTAGTAGAAGATAATATGAATTAAGAAATTTAATATTATATAATTAATGTATAGTTTGTTATTCTTAGTTAGAAAGTTTATTTTTTTATTAAAATTTACTTAATTATCAATACACGATTAGCAAAATAATAACATAAAGAACAAAGAAAAGTTAGTTGCAACTAACTCTTATCATATAATTATAATAGCTCCAACAAATTCAACTTTGTCCCATAAAACATTATTTGATCTTAATTCCGGAGGTTTCCACTTAACTTTTAACAGTCATCTTTTTTGTTCTGTGTTTCTATCAGAAACTCTTGCATGTTTAATCATTACGGCGTCAAGAATTTGATTTTGGGGAGGCTAATTTTTTTTTAAAGATAATTTGTTGTTTAAAAAAATACATAAATGTAATATATGATAATAATTAATATTGATATAGAAAACCACAATATGTATCATATTTGTTCATATGGAATATATTCTAAAATAAGATTTACTTCTAAACAAAAATATTCAAAGTAAAGAAATATAATTGAATAAAAATGTACCAAACATTTAGAAGATCAAGCTGCTAGCATATTTATTTAACTTAGGCATTTTAAATTGTGTTTGATGCTTTTTCATGACATCAAACTTATGTTTTAAAGATACTCAAACAAAGTAATTCTTTAATAAGTTTCAACAAAGTTGTCATAAAGCTACATATAAAAATATAATCAAGACTCAATGGTGCTAAAATAGCTTTTTCTATTTGTTTGCAAATAATTTTGGCACGGCCGTGGATTAATCAGGCGATTGGCACTCCGACTAGTCTTACTAAAAAAATTAGAAGTCCCACTGGACGTGCCAAAGATATATGTTTGCATAAAATTTCAGCATTTATGTCGATGTGGTCACTTAGAGTTCGAAATCACTGAGTTCGATGAGAAACAGTAAATTCAAAGTGAGTTTTTGTGTTGAGTGCGGGCATACCAGTGTACAAGAACACACAAATAAAAGTTTTGATGATTCGAAGTGAAAAGATATGATACGCTTAAGACTTCTATCCGAAAAATGATTGAGTTGGAGAAGGCAAACACTGCCTCTAAGGTTCTACTTGCCTACAACTTAATGTAGGACTTAACAATTTAGTATTCTAAAGATCGAAAAGGGTTAAAAAGCTTGCCACTTGGACTTTATAAAACTTGACTACAGATACATGCATTGATGACTCGGGGCCATATATATAACTAAAATGCATTGAGCAGCTTCGAAAAACTCTAGCTATAAGTCGGCCACATTTATGACTCCAGTTATATCTACATGTGGATATACCCAGAGGTTGTTCATTTCTGATGAGCATTAGTTGATTCCGTCTCAACTCCTTCTCATGCATGCCTCGATATGGATGTGGGGTACCACTCCATTGCATTGATATTTCACCTCGAATCGGGCTCAATCCGAGTGAGTGATTGGGTGCATTGATATCCTCACTTCGAGCCAAATGAGGTATGGCTACAAACATTCATGTAACGGGTTTACTATCTAGTGAACTAAATCTAATTTTTGTTCATTTAGACTAAAAAATCAAAGAAGTGCGAACTTCTTGATTGAGAGAGAGCATTGTGTTGTTGTTGTTATTGTTGTTGATTGATCATTGTTGATTGTTGATGTCCTTTCAAATGGTGAATCCACACTCCTTTTTATTGCCTTCAAGTTGTAACTGAACTCCTTTATTCTTGGAGTTGAATGTTTTATTCAGGCTCTGGCCATTTGAAATAAATGGCCATCTTTGTATCTCGATTTTGGCAGTTATGCCACCATATCCGAATTTTAAATTTTTCAGCATCACATGGCCTTTATTTTAGGCATGTTTAGGTATAACCATGCCTTGTCCTTAACCAATTTGTTATTAACGACCTCTAAAAGTTAGGGATTTAATTAGACTTTATCATTGTATTTATTTTATTTTTTCTATTTCCTATTTTTGGCCGATTGGGCCATGGGCCCTTATTTTACCCGGCCTGGTCTTCCAACACGGGCTATCTTGTTCACATCGAGGGGCCTGGGCCTTGTTAATCCACTTCAGCATGGCGAACAGGGCCCAAAAATATAGCCCACTCTAAATTTATAAAAAATTTATTTTTTTGGGCCCAAAAACTATCCTTTTGTTATTCATCAAAAATAAATATAGTTAAAAATAAAAAAAATATTATCTTATATCTTTTTTTCTCCACTATTATATTCACCAAATCACTCTCAATTAAATATCACACCTCAAGACAACAAGATTCATTTAAGTTGACTAACCCAACTAATATTTATTAAGATTCATCAAGGTTAATATTCATCAACTATCAAAATTTATCATCAAACCTAGTCAAACTTTTACCCAAAAGACCAAAACTCAATTACAATAAAAGAAATCAACATATATATTGAAAAATTAGTATATAGTACCTTATTGTCATTTGGAGAAAAAAAACTTAAATTTGTAATGAAATTGTTAGGGTTTTTGTTTAAATTAGGGGTGGCAAATGGGCGGGTTGGGTTGGGTTTGGGTTGGGTTCATATGGATTGGGTTTGAAATGGGTTGGGTACAAAATGGGTTCAAGTATATGGGTTCAAGATGGGTTGGGTCTGGGTTGGGTTGGGTTGAACCCAAATGGATCCAAATTTCAAAATGAAAAAATGTGTATTTATTATAAGTGGAAGATTGTATCTATCATTATTTACTTTATTATTATTATTATTATTGCTACTACTTTGAAAAATATAAAAAATTTTAGCTACCAATTTAAATCGATTCCTATCATCAATTCAAATTTTTATTTCATTATTTGATAAGTTAAAAAATCAAAAAGTTTCACACACACACACACAGTTTCACACACACACACAGTTTCACACACACACACACACACTGCACACACAGAGTTTCACACACACACACTGCACACACACACACAGTTTCACACACACACACACACTGCACACACAGTGTGTGTGTGAAACTGTGTAACACACACACACACACACACACACACTGCACACACAGTGTGTGTGTGCAGTGCGTGTGTGTGTGTGAAACTGTGTGTGAAAGCACACACAGTTTCACACACTGTGTGTGTGTGTGTGTGCAGTGCGTGTGTCTGTGTGAAACTGTGTGTTTCACACACTGTGTGTGTGTGTGTGTGCAGTGTGTGTGTGTGTGTGTGAGTGATGATAATGAAAGTAATTACAAATTATAAATCCATACATTCCAAACCCATTTGAACCCATTTTAAACCCAATATAAACCCAAAACCATCTTAACCCAATTGGAACCAAACCCAACCCAACCCATTATAAATTTTTTAAACCCAACCCAACCCAAAACCATTTGAATTGGGTTGAACCCATGGGTTTGAGTCCACTTTGCCACCACTAGTTTAAATAGAAGTAATAGAAAGATGGGAAATAGGATTGAAGAGGGGAAATAGAGAGAACGAAAAAGTTATTTGTTGTAAAACAGAAAAGATAAAGTGAAATACCGAAATTAATATAAAATGATAAAAGTAATTTTTTATTATATAAATATTTATACTATATATACACAATAGTACGGATCCTCAAAAATTGGTAATTACCATAACCCCTGAATTTTATCCCCCAAAAAGCTTTCAAAGTAGAATTTCAGATTTAAAAACAAAACAATTGTACTATGTCTAAACTATAATTAGTTTTTTTTTTCTGATAAATAAACTATAAGTCACGTATAGATAATAATATCCCATTATTTTCTTCCTTTGTATTATTCGATATTAATTATTAATATGGGTCATATAATATACATACAAATTCACAAAAAAATCAGGGAACAGCATTTATTTTGCCAAGTCACAACTTTTATTGGTTTGGAGCGGTTGGTGAATGTAAAAGGAAAAAGTCACAAGATTCCCTGACATGACTAAAAGGGTTGGTCCACATGCAGCAGCAACTTGCCGGAGTATAGTAATCCTATTTGTTAATCTGGATGCATCAAGTTGAGAAGGGTGATAGCTACGTGATCAATAATAATAATAATAATAATTATTATTATTATTATTATTATTGGTTACAAGTGATCAATAATTAATAAACAAGTTATTTTGTTTATATTTTCCATGTGTTGGTGTTTTCATTGACTTCAAAGGTCATATTTGTATAATGGCTAGTTGATTAGTTATTAATTTACAAGCAGTATATTTTTAATATTTTCATCCATGTGGATACACTTACATTGTGTTTGGTAAAGAAAAAAAATTAAAAAAAATGAGAGAAGAAAAAAAGAAAAGAAAAGAAAAGAAAATGAATGAATGGGTATATTGGGCGGGGAAGGTAGATGCTATTTATGTGGGTAGTGTAAAATTGAATTTTCAACCGTTGGATTGAGTATTATGATGTAATATTTTATTGTTTTAACATTTTTTGACATCATTATATTCAAATTTAATGGTTAAAAATATTAATTGAATTATACCTACATGAATAGCATGAACAAAACCTTTTGGGCGATAGAAAAATGAATGAACAAAAAAAAGAAAGATAATTGCCTTTTTTCCTTTCCATTTTTAATTCAATTTTGAGAATTTGATGAGCTCCTGCTCATTTTTCTTTTTATTATTTATTGTTTGAGTTAATTACGTCAAGCACTTCAATTTTTCAAGTGTTTTGCATTCTAGTGCCTAATTTTTATAAATGTGCACGTTAATATCTCAACTTTTATCATTTGTGCACTAATAATCTTTTTCAATATTTTGGTGGAATATTTGTGAAAGATTCTGGAGAATATTAGGGAATATTCTATTGGAATAGTGTAAAAAATATTAGGGCGAATTACATCTACCTCCCCTGAGGTTTGGCGAAATTACAATTCAACCCACGTTTTTTTGTAAATTACAATAAACCCCCTGAGGTATATTCCGTCTAACAATTTATCCCAACCGTTTAGGACCGTTAGGGTTCCGTTGGTTTTTGTATGTAAAGTTCCGATAATACCCTTGAGGGATTTTTTTTGTAATATATATAAAATATTTGGGGTTGTATGTTATATAGTACATCTTTGTGGGGCTAAGAGTAATATTATTAAAAAAAAATTCTGCCTTTTTAAGAGTTGAAAATGACGGATAGGTGGGAGAAGAGAGGGATCTAGATACATACATATGCAATGTATATACACATGAAAATTGAGAAATCCTACACTTTTAATTCATCATAACTCACTCATTTCTTCTCCGAATCGCCCAAGTTGTATGTCAAAATCGATCACCGCGACGAGAGGAACATGTTGGCGGTGGTAGTTTCGGGTTTCGTCGGATGGTGGAGGAACAGTGGCGGCGGCAGCAATGAGGTGGTGGCGGGTTTCCGTTTTCCTACAAGTTTTTCGGTGAATTTGAAGCGAGTCTTAAACTTTTCGATATGGAAAACACATTGGTGAGGTCAATTTTGGCCTAGAGGTGGAGGAATTGAGGCGAAGAGTGGATTTATACATTTTTCATCCATCACTTGTAATTATTACATACCGCAGGGGTTTATTGTAATATACACAAAAATATGGGTTAAATTGTAATTTTTTCAAATTTCAGGGGAGGTAGATGTAATGCACCCTATGTAATATTAGCAAAAAATAAAAGGCAAAACAGACTTTATTCATTTTCCATCCATTACTTGTAATTATTACTTTTTGGACGATAGAAAAATGAAAGAAGAAAAAAAGAAAGATAATTGCCTTTTATCCTTTCCATTTTTAATTCAGTTTTGAGAATTTCATGAGCTCCTGCTCAATTTTTTTTCATTATTTATTGTTTGAGTTAATTACGTCAAGCACTTCAATTTTTCGAGTGTTTTGCATTTTAGTGCCTCATTTTTATGTATATGCACTTTAATATCTCAACTTTTATCATTTGTGCACTAATAATCTTTTTTAATATTTTGATGGAATCTTTATGAAATATTCTGGAGAATATTAGGGAATATTTTATTGAAATAGTATAAAAAATATTATTAGCACATAAATGATAAAAGTTACGTAATAAAATACATATTTATAAAGATTAAATACCAAAATATAAAATACTCAAAAGATTGAAGTGATTAATGTAATTTATCCTTATTTTCGTTCGGCTTTTCTACCCACAGCCAAATAAAGAAAAATATTCTTTTCTCTGGTTATCTTTTTGTTAAGAATAGAAACACACAGATGAAAAGTGTTCAACAATTCTAGGACTACATTTTATTGAATAGACTTAGACTTATATATAGTCTCTTACAAACTTAACAGAAAGAGAAAAACTCGCAAACTATTTAACTGCAACTAGAAGAATCCGGAAATTCCAAACAAATAGCCTAAAGACTAGAGCCTACTGAAGATATTATTCAAATATAATATCTTAACTAAATCCCTTAACTTTCCCTTCACTTTTACTCTCTCCTCCCATTTTCCACCAAGTCACCAACCAAACAAACCATTAATTTGCGGTCGCATCTGCAGAGCAAGCCTGTATTTTACCAATTTATATACCCTATACTGGATCCAGGAGTTGAGCATAGAACACCCTAGCTACCATATGCCTTTCAATTAACCAGCAAATGGCTTAATCTGCCAACTGTGCTCACCAGTGATAGTCAGAGATGGCTTATGCTTCTTTAGCTTCTCTTGTGCAGACTGTCTAATGAATTGTGGTTACCATCCTTTATAATTATTTTATTTTATTTTATTTCTTATCTTCTCACTTTTTTAACCATTTTCTATTTCTATCTCTCTTTGTCCTTTCTGCTTCTTTTTCTTCTTCTTTTTAGAGTAATATTTAGGAAAAAGACTTCAGGGCCTGGCCTGGCAACCGGACTGGGCCGGTTATGGGCCCGAGCCTGCTTTTGGACTTTAATGGGTCTGGGTCGGGCCGGGCTGGGCTCTGCAATCTCCATCAAGCTCGGAGGCCACAACAACCTCCTGAAACTGGCCCAACACTCATTTTAGTGTTCATGGGCTGGGCTTGGGCCCATTTGACATATTTGCCCACAAGGGGCGTCGCAAGGTGCATTTTGCTACAGAAATGCCTCAATTTTCGTCACAAGTAGGCTGTTTTTTCAGTAGTGAGTATGTATATGCGGGCATTTAACAGTGTTTCGATTTGTCTTTTAACATATTCTCTTGTAATGAAACATTTAACATAAGTCAACTTAACCACTAAATTTAAGACTATTTGAGAAATATGAAATGCAATAGATGAAAATTGAATAGGAGGTGAGTGGGACCAAAAATGATATTTTCCCCACCTGGAGGGGGTCTTGGCTTCTTCATTGAGCATACTTCGCCCAATTGCCATGTGGGTGTGCCCCACACAATAGAAAATTTTAATCCAGATTCTATTTATTTTAATCAAAATTAATTGTATAATGAGTGTGTTATATTTATTATATGATTGGTGTATTTAGAAAAAATAATTAATTATTTAATATATTTATCATATAATTTATTGCGCTTGATCAAATTAAATTTGGATTATAATTTTTCCACTACTCAACATGTTTGTAAATGACCAAATTTTTTGGGATGGATCGCAAATATTGAAACTTCATGGGAGCTCAGTGCAATTTCCCTGGAATCACCTCAACCCACCAAAAGTTTGGCTTTTTGTGCCGACGATATATCATTGAGAAAATCCAAATATTAGCTGTCGTCCAATATTTCTTATGATTACATATAGCCAACTGTGTAAATTAAAATAAAAAATAGCAAGCTGTCCCGCAACTACACTGCATTTGATCAGGTCCACATGTGTATTTTAGGTAAGCACGCCGATAGTTTTTTTTTAAATTTGACTCAAAAAGGTGTAGTGTTTAAAAATTTAATATAAAAAATAATTTTTTAAAAAACTAACCTAACTCGTCAAGACACATTGCGAGTTTATTAAAATAATAATAAAATTTAAAATATTTTATTATATTTTGTCAGTTAAAAAAAAAATATTTAAATATTAAAATTCGCCACAGCATATGGCGAACAATGATTTAATAATAATATTAAATTTTATGAACAGTGTTCTGACGAGAATACTATTCGCCATATAAAAAAAAATTAAATTAAATTCGCCGTGAGCTACAGCGAATTTCCAAAAAAAAAAAAAAAATTAAAAATCCGAAAATCGCCAAGGAATATGGCGAGTTTCTGCGATAATAATAATATTAAATTTAACGTGTATATCTTTCTGACGAGAAGCGTACGAATTTTTTAAAAAATAAATTAAAATAAACTCGTCGTGAGACTTGGCGAGTTTCGGAAAAAAAATTGAAAAATCAAATTTAATGTGATCGAATTTCTGATGCTTGAATTTAAAAAAAAAAAATTAAATAAAACTCGCCGTACGTCACGGCGAGTTTTGAAAAAAAATGAAAAAATCAAATTTAATTTGTAAAAGTTTCTGACGAATACCGTACTTGAATTTAAAAATTAAACTCGCCGTGAAGTACGGCGAGTTTTAGCCAGAAAAAATAAAAAAAAAGGAAACTGTCGGCAAAATCGCCAAAAACTGTGTCTCGCCGTATGCGTCCATGCATTACGAAGACTCCATCTGTAAACCATAGTCAAACAATAAAAAGATTATCAAGTCTACTATTTACACTACACATAAATTTAAATATAATTAAAATAATTACTACCTTGCACCGTAAGGGGCCCGAGGTAGCACATAACCGTGGTTCAGTGGAATTGGCCCCAGCATATCAGGCGGTGTTAGCGGTGTCGTTGGCCTCACACACAACATTCGGCTCCATGCCCAAATCTAACAAAAGTATAAATAGTCACTATATGCATGTAAAATATATAACAAATTATGTATAACATAACAATATTATCATTCTACATGCAATAACTGCAACGCACCGCCGATGTCTCCTACTCCTCCCTCGTCTCTTTTTCCAGCACTATCACATAACTCTCAATATAAATGCGCTAATACAGCACTTCCCCAACTATACTCCTCGACCTCGGTCACTTCAGACAAATGTCGAAGATATATCAACGAAACATAAGTGCTGCTAGTATCCGGACATATTATGCCGCCGATCAGTAGTAAAATAACACAACGTGCAATTTGATACAACTCAAATGGCACGGTCTCGTCGTCAACTACTGTACTGTTAACGTGATCTCTTAATGCAGTTAGCTTCAGCTGTGAACCTCTCAATTCAGTCGAGGAAGGCTCAAAGCCGAGGAGTCGATCACAGTACATACCCCACCCTCCCTCCGTATCTGGACATTCATCTGTTCCTATTATCGGATGTCCGTCAATTGGTAATTCCCATATGACTGCTACATCTTCCAAAGTAACAGTAGCCTCGCCGACCCTCAAATGAAAGGTGTGGGTTTCCGGACGCCACCTCTGTATCAATGCGGTTATCAAATGTTGATCTACTTCAACATATCCACAACGATAAACACCATAGAAACCCATTCGATTTATTTGCTCCTTCACTTTGTCGTGAAGTTGCAATCCATCCCGCCCAAATATTCCTTTGCCCTAATGTCTAGTTCTAACTATTTGGTCAGGATCGACACGACCATGAAACAAATGTTCAGAGATATGATTATCTTGTTCAGTTAAAACATCATTGTTCTCGGGGCCATAATAATACTTGAATCGGTCCAACTCCATTCTACAACAAAAACAAAATTTATAAAAAAGTAGTAAACAAATATTTTCTTAAACAATTCAAAAAAAATTGGCTCAATCATAAACTCGCCATATTATTTTAATAAACTCGCCATATTTTTTGGAAAATTTCATCGTGTATAAAAATCAAAAATTTTTGAAAATAAATAAAAGTGTACTAAATTTTTAAAAAATAAATCCCGAAAATTAAAAAAAATATTTTAAATTCGCCACAGTACATGGCGAATTTAATGAATTTTTTTTTTGGTAAAAGAAAATTTTTTCAGTTTTTTTCCATAAAATCGAAAATTCAAAAAAAATTTTTTTTTTAAATTCGCCACAGTGCATGGCGAATTTGATGAATTTTTTTTTTGGTCAAAGAAATTTTTTTCGGTTTTTTCCATAAAACAGAAAATTCAAAAAAAATTTTTTTTTTTAAATTCGCCACAGTGCATGGCGAATTTAATGAATTTTTTTTTTGGTAAAAGAAAAAATTTTCGGTTTTTTTCCATAAAACCGAAAATTCAAAAAAAAAAATTTAAAATTCGCCACAGTGCATGGCGACTTTAATAATTTTTTTTTTGTAAATAAAATTTTTTCGATTTTCCAGAAAATCGAAAATTCAAAAAAAAAATTGAATTTTTTTTTTCAGAATATATATATATATATCTATATTTTTTTTGGTTTACGAAAATTTCCAAAAAAAAAAAACCTATAATTTTCAAAAATAAAAACAATTTTTGACAAATTTTTGACAATCTTTTTCCGATTAAGCATTTTGTTTTTCTATAAAAACCTATAATTTTCGAAAATAAAAAACATTAAAAGGTCCCAACACTGTTGGACACTAACAATTTTCCCAACAATATAATTCACCATTTTCAACAACATACTCAATGTATAATGTATGCAATATACAACAAAAAAATTCTACCTCAAACATACAACATAATGTATAAAAAATAACAATATACAACAAAAAAATTCTACCTCAAACATTTTCATAACAATATACAACAAAAAAATTCTACCTCAACAAAAAAATAACAATATACATTACAACCAAGTGTCTCACATAAATTTATTAAGAACATTTTCACAAACATATGTAACAAACATATATAACAAATATATATATTAAATATACAACATATATTAAAAACAAACATTTTTACAAACAATAATTTCTCAAAATTACAAGATTTACTAACAACATATATATTAAAAATACAATACAATATTCTCACATACAATTTTTAAAGAATATTGAAATTTTTTCATAAAAACAAATATTTACTCAAAATCATAATATTTAATTACAATATATATATATATATATTAATATTATCTATCTAGAAATAATATAACATATTTACATACCTACACAAAACCTTCAACTTCTTGGCTACGCAAATATCGTACGAAAAACAAAAAATTTGGCTTCGAATGAATTTTTTTTGTGTTGGAGTGAAACTTTTCACGGAATACATTTTGTGAGTATAAAATTCAAACATATAGATGGGCAAAATTCAAAATTTCACCTCCCACCACTATTCATTTCTCCAGCATTTCTCGCCGATTTGACGCGGCAGGCGGCAGGCTTAGGCCTGTGATTTAGCCTCAGCCTTTGACCGAAAATTCGCCGTGTGATTTGGCGAATTTTCGGATTTTTCATTTTTTGTTTTTTGAAATTCGCCGTAGCTCACGGCGAATTTAATTTATTTATTTTTTATACGGCGAATACTATTCTCGTCAGAACACTGTTCATAAAATTTAATATTATTATTAAATTATTGTTCGCCATATGTTGTGGCGAGTTTTAATATTTAAATATTTTTTTTAACTGACAAAATATAATAAAATATTTCAAATTTTATTATTATTTTAATAAACTCGCCATGTTTCTTGGCGAGTTAGGTTAGTTTTTTAAAGAATCTTTTTTTCGTGTTAAATTTTTAAACACTACACCTTTTTGAGTCAAATTTGAAAAAAAAAACCCACGCCGATTGTCTGCTAATTCAGACGAACAAAAACACGACAAAAAGCAATTGATGGATCGTTCAGTCAACTAAACTGGAGGAGCAAATGAAGCTTGCTTTCATTGCTCAACTTGTGAATCCTTGCATATACCGGCGTAAACGGAAACCGAACATGCTGTTTTCATATATATTTATAGATAAATACCGATACGAATATGAATAATGAACGAATATTTAAAATTAATTGGATATTTCCATATTCAATTGTAATTTTTAAAAATTTAATTTAATTATAAATATTTAAATATTCGTATCCAATTAGAAATTTACAAATATTCTATTTAAATGCAAATAATTAATATTCAATCATAATTAATCGAATATATAATTAATCATATTTTTTATTTGAAATATATACATTAATTAACAAAAACTTATATATATATATATATAGAGAGAGAGAGGTTATACTTTTTTCTTAAAAATATTTGGAGTTCATATATGTTTATTTATTGGGCAAATATAATATTTAGTTCTCAATATCTTATTTTAGTATCATTTTAGTCTTTAAAATATTCTTTGTAACTTTACAGTCTTTGAACTTATAAACTTGTTCCACATTCATCCATTTTGTGAATTTTTCGGTGGATTTTTGCTTGAAATGATATCTTGTGACAAACATGTGTTTATTTTAAGGATAAAATTACCATTTAATGATTATTCTAGTTGGTTTGGAGGATAAGAACATAGTTAAGAACCCATATATTGTATAATTATGGAATGACAATTTTTTCTTTAAAACAGGTACATGCTTGTCATATGACACCGTTTCAATTTCAGGCAAAAGCTCATCGAAAAATTCACTAGAGGGACGGATGTGGAACCAAATGATAAGTTCGGATATTGCAATATCACAAACGGTACTTTATGAACTAAAATGATATTAAAATAAAATATTAAGAACTAAATATGATATTTGCCTTTTTTTTTTTATATCTTTTTAAGTTACAACGATAAGTATCCATTACAAAAGTTTCATGTATATTAGTTGAAATGATAATTTATTATTTTTAATTAACATAATATGAATTTTTTATTATTTATTTTTATATATATCTTATAATATATCAAATTTAATGCTGATGACTATTAAAAATACAATTTTTTTGAAAAACTACTAAGCATATGATGAATTTTACAAAATTATATCAATAAATACATCATTATTTTAAAAAAAATAAAATATTATTAAAAACACATAAAAATTTTAGTATGTGTTAGTTGTTTTTCAAAAATTATTTATAAGATGTAATTAATGGATACAATTATATTACATATAATCAAATATTTAAATAGATACATATTTGGAGCAGATATTAAAGGCATTGAATATCTAATTATCATATCCATTTATAATCAAATCCACTTCAAATAGATATAGATATTTGGCAGATTTCACTATAAATGAATACAGATGCAAACAGTAATCGAACTTTCAATTATTCATTTAGGTTGTATTTGGTAGAAAAATGGTACTGCATTGGGTCCATATTAGTTGAGATATAATGTGTAAGATAGGTCATTGAAATTTATAATCTTATTGTTTGGTGCTATGGAATTATTCAATTGATATCCCTACAAAATTCAAAATTGATGTTTGGTAGACATTAATACATGTGGATGGATTGATTGAAAATTACTAAAAAGCCCACCATTATTTATGTAGCTCTCAAAAATATCCTTCACTATTAGTTTTAGCAAGTCCATTTTCGTCTACTCTAAAATCCTCAATTTTCATGCTGATTAACATAGGAGATTTGTTTTTACAAACCAACACAATGGATATTGTTGGGGATTTTATCATTTTTGGTCCCACAACTTAAGCCTTTTTCGATTTTGATCTCATTCGTTTCAATTTTTCCATATTTGATCCCACATCTTGCAAACATTGTCAATTAGAGTCCCACTTTCACTTTTCGTCATCTTTTTAACGGCAAAAGTCATGTGTATCGCATGTGGCCGTTATCTTTTTTTATCATAGAGATAAAAAAAATTACACCCACCCCTTTTTCTGTTAAATAAAACTACCACTCATCATCCTTGTATATATCAAAAATTACACCCACCCCTAAAGAGATCAAAAATGTATACAAGTTCTCGTCATTATTTCGCACATAACTTCAAATCAGTTTATCAATAACTGAACAAGTTATATATATGAAACACCTACATTTCATTAACCAAAATAAGGGTGATTACATATCTTACAAAAGCAATAATTAACAAGAACACACATAGTCAACAAGTGCAACGTCAACAATGCCATTACAGCCATTACAACCATAAAACCCACAATGCCATGCTTTAGAAAAAAAACAAAAAAAAAACAGAACACACATAGTCAACAAGTGCAATGACAAACTTTGTCTCTTTATTTTTGCCAAATCTCTTTCCAACTTGTTGTGCCTGCAGAGAAGCTTAGGAATGATCTTTCTTACCCTTTGGCACATGAGAGGGTCTACCCAAGTGAAGTAACCGCATTCACCTACCACATTTGAGGAAGCATGGAATCTCCTACTTGGATTAGATTCGCATCAGTCTAGGACGTCCTCTCCACAGATCATTCGTCAAAAAAAAAAAAACAAATTTCACCTTCTATTTTTCAATTCCATCAAGTCCTAATGAGAGATGTTTTTTCTTGCCATAAATCTGACTCTATAGGTGTTTTCCCACCAAAACAACAGTTATTTTTCCCTCTAATCTTGTCCCACTTGAGTTTCACGTGACTTTTTCCCTCCAAGATGACAAAATAATGGTCACGTGACTTTTGCCATTAAAAAGATGATGGAAAGTGAAAATGGGACTCAAATTAACAACCTTTGTAAGATGTGGGATCAAATGTGGGACAATTGAAACGAGTGGAACTAAAATCAAAAAAAGCCCAAGTTATGGGACTAAAAATGATAAAATCCCCATATTGTTGCTTGACAGAGGTAGTTTAAATATGATAACTAGTGTTACTTATTTATCTTTCTAATATGTGATAAATCATTATACTGGAAGCTTCAAAAAGCAGAAAAAAAATAATTCCATATCCAATAACCAAATAAATAGACATATAAAAACATCTAATACACATAAAAGGGGGAGAAGTTAAAAAATCCTTTAAAAAATTTCATGTAGTTTTTTTAATTCCTGAATTACCAATTGTTTCATATTCCTAACTGAACTTCTTTGGTGTCTGTAAATAAGTTCAAAACACAAAGCATCAACCAAAAAAAATTTAAGTTTCTATGTTGTGTATATATAAGTATATATTAGAGGGGCAAAAGAGTGATAATCTATTTTAATACAACAGAGCCGTAATCTTGGGATAAGTCATCCCACCTTCCCCAGGGATACAAATCATGGGATGGAGATAACGGGCTAATTAAAATGCTACCAAACTTATTAATGGATGCGATAACCAATAGTTTCTTCATACACAAGCCTACCAAATGCAACCTTACAGTCTTATTGCACACATGGTTCATATAAGGATAAAATACACTTCCAACTCTTGTACTGTAATATATGCAACACTTAGTCTCTATATTTTAAAGATCATCATGTACCCCCTCAATTAATTAAACAAAACATATATGCGTTTTAATTTGATAAAAATGCACCTTAGTATAATATATATATATGTGTATATTTTTTTATTATAGTTTTATCTTATTGTCTTAATATTAAATTCTAACATAAAAATCTATCTTAGATTATTTTCTTTTTACATAAGATTTCATGAATGTCCAACAACTTTTTAATATAAAAATATTTATTTTTCAAGTAAAATTGATTTATAAATATAAACTAAAAGGAAGAATAAATAATTAAAAGAACAAATCAATTGTCTTAGCACAATTTAATATTAATTAATTAGAATAATTGATCAAAATACTTTATTTTTAAAATAATGAGATTCTTATAATTTATGAATGAAACTTGCATGTTAAACTATGAAAATACCATCATTTCAAAAATAAAATACTTAAATTAATTATACTAAATTAACTAACAATAAGTTCTAAAAATATTTCTTTTGATATTTTTAGAAAATATATATTAGTAAAATAAAAGTCATTCTTGAAATATAATCTACAAGAAAAATTAATAAAATATTTTTTAGATAAGAATTTAAAATAAGTTTGAACATATACATATACATGTTATAATAAGGGTATTGTTGTCAACTTTAAAGAATCTTACCACTATAAAAAACTGTGGCTTTTCAGTAGATGCCCGATGGAATCGCAAAATTTTGGCGGAATGATTTCATCGGATAAATGCACTTCGCTTTTAAATTTAGGGGGTTTTGTTTTTGGTGGATTTTTAACTGCTACTGATGAAAGTTCAAATGATTCTTTTCGTGGAATTTTTTGCAATTTTTTAAATTAAATTATTTTTGACAAATTATCCGTTGAAAATTTAGCTGAAATTATATATTTTTTAAATTAAAATATTTTCTTAGCTGTACCATCAGCGAATGGAACCCAAGTTTTCTGAACATTGGGGTTTGGACCCACGCCACATGCAAGGTTTAATTATTATAAAATTAATAATTAATCATTTTTATGTTTATACACAAATATTATATATATTGCAACTTGCATATAACAATTTTAATTAGGGTTTCATTATTATAAAATTAATCATTAATTACTTCTATGTTGGTTAATCTCTATAAATGCTTATAAGCGAGTAAGCGACGATTTTGTTTAAGGGATTTTCATATTTTTGACCTATATATTTTTATATTAACAACACAACAAAAATTAAGGTTAATTTTACTTTTTCTTTGATATTTGCAAACTATTTTTGCTTTTTTATTAAAAATTGAAAAATTAAAATTTTTTATTTTTTTTGCGGATTTTTTTGCTAAAAATTTAAAAATTAATATTTTTACTTTTTAAATTTTCAGTGGACCTTTCCACTGAAATTTCACTGAAATTTGAAATTTTAATATTTTTTTATTTTTCAACGAAGTTTTCACAAAATTTAAAAATTAGTATTTTTTATTTTTTTCTTAATGTCTGGTGGAACATTCAGCGAGATTCCGCTGATAATTCAAAAATTAATTTGTTTTGTTTTATAATTTTTGCTGAAATTCCTTGGATTTTCTGCCAAAAATAATTTGCTGAAAAGGATCGTTTTTTTTTTGTTGTGTACATTGACTGGCCAAGCAATAAGTGGAAATAATTTTTAAATTATCCTAGTTTTACAAATTTATTTTCAAAATACCCTTCTTTATAAATGATTTTTCATTTTACCCCTTTTGAATAGTGATTTTACTATTTAAATAGTAATTTCACTGTTTAAAGTTTCTTTATTTGCTTTATTATCCAAACTTTAGATTTATTTATAGTTTTATGCCTTCTATTTAAAAAAAGTAAGGTAGATCCCATTTTTCATCATATATGAATTTTATTAGTTTTATTCTTTCTATATTTTTATAATTCATAAGAATATAATTTTCTAATGTTCTATCTTCTTCCCAAAGTTCTTTTAGTTCTTTGTCTAGTTATTTTAGATCTTTAATATATTTATTAAGAATTTCTTGATTTATAGTTTTATTGACACAATCAAGAATATAATCTTCTTTATTATTATATGTTGAAATAAGAATTCTTAAATCTTCAGGTAAATCCTCTAGTGTTTTTAAAATTGTTGTTTTCTGTTTATAATTGTTTTTTCTTTTAAATTGATTTTTTATAATATCAAAATCTTTACCCATTTTTATATACTTTTATATATCCAAACAATAATACATTTGCACAATTCTCATAATTAATGATGAAGTACTCTAAAACCATACATTTTCATAACATCAAGTAAAGAAATCTTACTATTTAAATCTTTTAAAAGTATATTATCTCCTTAATGTCTTCAATTCTTTAATCCTCCTTGTGGACTCTTCTTCAATCACCTCGACAAGCCTGACTGAGTTTAGCCCAAACGCCCACCTGGCTTCACGGGACTTACGATTTCAAAAGGCTGCTGTCTCGAACGGTGTAATCACTACGGCCGTCGTAGGGTTAGAGAATTTTAGAAAAATAGGAGAAATACAATTTTAAAAGATTTTTATAGAAAAATTTCAAAAACTATGGATATTTTTTAGATAGTTTACAAAGAGGGCTATGGAGAATTTCAAAAACTAGTTTAGGATATTTCAAAAATTTCAAAGAGGGTTTACAAAGATTTAACAAAGCTAGTTTCCTATACTATGGATATTTTTTAGATTGAGAATTCAGTCTGAGTTTTTTCGATCTGTCTAGAAATGAAAATACAATCACAATTTATAGAAAACAAAATGAACTATTCGGACTTCAAAGTTTTATTTGGCGTTCGCTGTCCCAATCTTTATGCGCTGGAATCTTTTATCTTTATCTTCTTTAGTTAAAAGCTGCCTCCCACAACTGTCTGCCATAATGCTTTAGTGGATGATGACGTCATGGCATCCGTCACTATTTGCACTAACGTAAGTGCTTACATCATGATTTGCAGCAACCAATCATTCTGCAAGCTTTCTTCCTTGTAGTCTATGTGCAAAAGAAACCATGTCTGATAAATTTAGTGAGGAATTCCTTTAGAAGTGGAGATTTTATTTGGTCTCCTTTCCTCAATAAAATCCAATTATCGGCCTATATCAGAGTTTCATATTGTCACTCCCAAAGAGACTCAGCAATGGATTGAATGACTTTAATTCCCATGGCTTTCCGTTCTGTGATCCATGAGCTAGTGAACTTGAAAGATCAAAATTTTTTTATACTAGTTTCAATCTTTAAGTTTGTGTTTATAACATTTATGGTGATCATATGTTGGACTTCATGCCAAATTCGTATCTCAGGTTCTGGGGCTATAGAATAAAACTTGAGTACGATTTCTCTATTTCTAGTAACTTGACTGACCTGGGATTTAAAGTGGTCATCAAATTCAGAAATTTCCTTTAGATCCTTTCCAACATATAGCAGATCTAGAAATCCATAGTTTGCAAGCTAAAAGACTTTATGCGGCTCAACTCCAAATATGACGGTAATTCGTGGATGAACAATATATCCTTTAGAGTAGAATAATGTTCTGGAATTCTCCAATCTATAGGCTTCTTCAGCAACTTCTTTATATTCTCTTTCCCATTTATTTGTAGGAACAAATTCTTCATTGGAACTCCTGCTGTTGAAGCTTCCAGATTTATTGATTTTTATTTCAATAACTTTAGCATCACCTTGAGATTTAGAAGTTTTTCCTTTATTTTTCATAGAGTCCAAAAAGTCTTTATCAGATAATAGTTTATTATCTTGACTTTCAGAAGATTCTGCTTTATTTTTTCCTTTATTGATCTTCTTTTTATCACTCTCATTTTTAGCATCACTCATTTTTTCTTTTTCTTTATTTCTAGCTTCAAGAAACAAATCTAAACTTTCTTGAAGGAAAATGGCTCTTCTAAGTCCTTCTTGAGAAATATCTGTTACTGTTTTAAAATTTAATTCTATCAAATCTTTAAGAGCTTTATTACTGTTAACAATGTCTTGACAAACCAAGACAATATCGTCTATCTCATTCTTTAGCTCTTCAAGATCCATCTTTCTTTATAAATTTATTTTTGCAGAAAAATAAGAAGTTATAAGATGATTTATATCATCAATACAAATTTTGGAAAATTGTCACCCATCAACGAATTTGAAAAGTCTTTACCATCAATCGTTAGATAGTGGACTAGTTGTATGTATAGTGCATACAATCACTCTATTTGTATTTATAGAGAAATACACACCCATCTCATCCATTTTAGAGTTGGAGAACTCATTCTTTTCCGAATTCTGTATTTCTAGAAATGAAATCGGCTAGAAAATTTTCTGAACCTTTTATATACTCTATCTTGAAACTATAACGGGACGGAAAAACTTGCCATCTATGTAGCCTTCTGTATTGGGGTGTATTTGATAATTTATTGAAAACTAAAAATTGTATCTGGGTATTATCGATTTGAACTTTAAAAGGTCTTTGATATAAAAAAAGAGAGAATTTCTGAATTCCTTTATGATGGCTGTAAGTCCTTTTTCATGAGTTGTATAGTTGACTTCTGCTTGACCGAAAGTACCACTTGCATACCTGCAAATCTCATTGAGATCGGTTTTAAGTAATGTTGTCCAATAAAGATCTGAAGCGTCCATTTGTATAACTAATTTATTATTTTCATCAGGAAGTTTTAATTCAGGCAAAGTTTTACATTCTTCTTTTAAATTTGTAACAATCTCTGTATGTTGATTACTCCATCTTTTAGTATTATTTTTTTGAAGCAATTTTTGAATCTCATGCTTCGTTTTAGCAAAATTTATTATGAATCCTTCAGCATAATTTAAACAACCAAGAAAATTTTCAATTTGATTCCTATTTTTCAATTAATTAGGAAATTCACAAATTTTCTTAGATATATGGGATTGAAGTTTAATTCCTTCTTTATTTAATTTTAACCCTAAATATTCAATTTCTTCTTTACAAATTATAGTCTTTCTCTCAGATAAGACTACACCATTTTCTTTACAAGTTTTAGCAAATTATAGTAGGTGAATTTTATGTTCTTCTAAAGTATTAGAAGCAATTAAAACATCATCAACATAAACAACAAGAAAATCTTAATATGTATTAAAAAATTTATCCATTCTTCTTTGATATATAGAAGGTACATTTTTTAATCTAAATGGCATAACTAACCATTCGAACTGTCCTTAAGGAGAACTAAATGATGTATATTGTATACTTTCAGGTTCTATTTTTATTTGCCAAAATCTTGAAGTACAATCAAATTTAGAATAATATTTCTTTCGTTTAACTAGGTTTAGTAAAACTTCTTTATTATGGAGATAATAACTATCTGACCTAGTAAAGTGATTTAGTCTTTTATAATTTATTACCATTCTAGGTTTTTCTCATTTTTTCTCAGCTTCATTTTCAACCATGAAAGTTGGGCGATTAAAAGGACTATTACTCCTTCTAATTAAAGGTGAATTTTTATATAATAATTCATTTATTTGTTTATCAAATTCCTTTCTATCCTTTTCTGTATATAACATAGGTCTTTCTTTTATAACTATATTTTCAGTTAACTCTATTTTTGCCTTTAAATCTAACTTCTAATAAAAAGTCAGAGGATGATCATTATAATTTTCTTTTATCTGTTTTATTACATCTTCAAAAGTTATCCTTTTTATTCTTATATTATGTATTTTTATCGAAATTTTATCATACAGTCCACCAAGCTTCGCTGGCTGAACTCTGAATGACTCATTTATTCTTAGTAATTTTAAATAAGGATTACATTTAGTTTTTAGGATGACAAAATAAAGATTCTGTGAATAAGACTGAAATTTTTGTAGGAAATCATTTCCTAATAATATATCAGTTTCAAGTGGGTTATATTCATATATAGTATTTATGGTAATAATTTTACTTCCTAATATAACATTTACTTTATCTGTCTTTTTATTAATATGTTCGGCTTGACCAGTAACATCTTTTATTTTTATATTACCATTCTCTTGCCATTTAGTATAGAGAAAGGATTTAAACAAAGTTATTTCTGAACCATTGTCTATTAAAGCACATGTTGTTATATTAGTATCTTGTACTGTTATTTGTACAAAGACACTCAAAGAAAAATTAATGCTGATGCGGTCCGGATTTGGTTGGTACACGTGTCCGAATACTGCGCACTCCGAAATAGTATTTGCTGGTGGCCCACCTGCCAAAGAGGGAGGAACGCAGTGAGACTAGCCGGTTTTGCCCCGGCGTAGGCTCTCCGACGCTCAAGTCAGTGGTAACGTATTTGGAGAAGATGATGAATAGTAAAGTGCAATTTTCTTAGGAGAAAATGCAAAATACGTAAGATACCTCATGTGGGAGAGCCTTTTGCCTATTTATAGTGAGAGTGGGTCTTTGATTTGATGGGGTTGATGGGGATTGACCATCTGATTTGACCCAGGGAGTACAAGTGGACATACTTTTTGTCACATCTTGAAGTCCAAAATGGTGGCTGGGGCCCTACTCTCATTAATGGGGCTTGACTTTTGCATTAGATGCATATCTCAAGCATTTAATGCTTGAGATTGCACTTATAAGGGAGCATTTAAGGCACCTACAACTTAAAGAGTCCACCTATCTTGTCAGAGCATATTTTGGTGGCTGGGGTTGTCTGCGTCTGACAGAGTAGTTGGGCCCCCTTTAGCTGTTATATGGGTCAAGTACTCACTAAGTATCCAGCGGACATGCCCTCGAATGGGACATCTTTCCTCGAGGACAACTCAGTCATTCGAGGGCATACTCGGAAGACCCTTTTTGGTGGCTTAGGACCTCTTTCGAGGACAACACACCAATTCGAGGGCATCACACCCATTCGAGGGCATACTCGGAAGACCCTTTTTGGTGGCTTAGGACCTCTTTCGAGGACAGCACACCAATTTGAGGGCATCACACCCATTCGAGGGCATACTCGGAAGACCCTTTTTGGTGGCTTAGGACCTCTTTCGAGGACAGCACACCAATTCGAGGGCATCACACCCATTCAAGGGCATACTCGGAAGACCCTTTTTGGTGGCTTAGGACCTCTTTCGAGGACAGCTCACCAATTCGAGGGCCTTCGGCTTCATACTTGGTATTATCTCTCCGGTGGAAAGGTGGCGTGGCCTAATGGAGGGAAACTTGGTGACATCATTAGCCCCCCACTCTTGAGTTTGACTGTGCAGTCACCTCAAGAGTACTTTTCTTTGTGTGGAAGTTGCCCTGGGAAGGGACCTGATGTTAGATAAGCCATGGATTTGATCACACGGTGGGCGCCATATGATGATGGTCCTGCGACACCTCCACCCTGGGCCATAGCATAGATACTGTCCCGCCTGCGTGGTCTTATGCAATAGGGTTGCGTCCACGGGGGGTTTTCAAAAGGCCTCTATGGTTGGTGGAGGGATGTTGGAAGGCTCGACTCTAGGGCCGATTTGGGGCAAAGGGACACTATGTTCCTTGCCTTTATCTATGACATGGATGTTAACCTCCGGGCTTTTGGGCTAACCTCCATAGGATCGCGGTTATCCCTCTCCGACTAGGCTCCAGAGATTTGTGTTCGTCGTGTATTCACCATTTTTTCTTCTCCTTTTGAAAATCACCCCTTGGACAGGATTAGGCCCTCCTTCTAGCGCCAAATGATGCGGTCCGGATTTGGTTGGTACACGTGTCCGAATACTGCGCACTCCGAAATAGTATTTGCTGGTGGCCCACCTGCCAAAGAGGGAGGAACGCAGTGAGACTAGCCGGTTTTGCCCCGGCGTAGGCTCTCCGACGCTCAAGTCAGTGGTAACGTATTTGGAGAAGATGATGAATAGTAAAGTGCAATTTTCTTAGGAGAAAATGCAAAATACGTAAGATACCTCATGTGGGAGAGCCTTTTGCCTATTTATAGTGAGAGTGGGTCTTTGATTTGATGGGGTTGATGGGGATTGACCATCTGATTTGACCCAGGGAGTACAAGTGGACATACTTTTTGTCACATCTTGAAGTCCAAAATGGTGGCTGGGGCCCTACTCTCATTAATGGGGCTTGACTTTTGCATTAGATGCATATCTCAAGCATTTAATGCTTGAGATTGCACTTATAAGGGAGCATTTAAGGCACCTACAACTTAAAGAGTCCACCTATCTTGTCAGAGCATATTTTGGTGGCTGGGGTTGTCTGCGTCTGACAGAGTAGTTGGGCCCCCTTTAGCTGTTATATGGGTCAAGTACTCACTAAGTATCCAGCGGACATGCCCTCGAATGGGACATCTTTCCTCGAGGACAACTCAGTCATTCGAGGGCATACTCGGAAGACCCTTTTTGGTGGCTTAGGACCTCTTTCGAGGACAACACACCAATTCGAGGGCATCACACCCATTCGAGGGCATACTCGGAAGACCCTTTTTGGTGGCTTAGGACCTCTTTCGAGGACAGCACACCAATTTGAGGGCATCACACCCATTCGAGGGCATACTCGGAAGACCCTTTTTGGTGGCTTAGGACCTCTTTCGAGGACAGCACACCAATTCGAGGGCATCACACCCATTCAAGGGCATACTCGGAAGACCCTTTTTGGTGGCTTAGGACCTCTTTCGAGGACAGCTCACCAATTCGAGGGCATCACACCCATTCGAGGGCATACTCGGAAGACCCTTTTTGGTGGCTTAGGACCTCTTTCGAGGACAGCTCACCAATTCGAGGGCCTTCGGCTTCATACTTGGTATTATCTCTCCGGTGGAAAGGTGGCGTGGCCTAATGGAGGGAAACTTGGTGACATCAAATGCCCTTCATGTTTTTTACAAAAAAAATTTATATTTTCAATTTGTAGTGTAACACCATGTTTCTCTATTTTATAATAATCGCATTGATTTAAGAAACTATTATCCAAAATTATATCGTAATAGTCTCTTGTCATATCACTATCTATGTAACAAGGTACAATTATTCTTAAATCTTCAAAAATTATTGAAACTTGTGCCTATTGATCACAAGTTATTAATTGACCTTCAAAGTTTTTATATTGAAATATTGTAGAAGCAACCTTTGCAATTAAACCTTTATTTCTATGTTTTGCAAAGTGATTGCCACTAGATCCTGTATCAATTAATATATTTGATCCTTCAATATATTCTTGATCATTAAAATATTTACCATTTATAACCATTGTATTGGTTATGTCTTGTCTTGTGAATTCAACATTAGTAAGATGTAACTTACTAACACTTTTTCTAGATATAGAATTTTTTTCAAAATCTATTTGTGGTATCATATCACTACTAGATCCATATTCTAAATTGAGTTTTCTATTTATTTTAATTTCATAATCTTTTATTTCTTTAATTTCTTCTATCATTGGTAACTTTATTGTTGTTATATCCCAACGTTCATTATCGATTTCAAAATATGATTTATCTTGATATATTTTACCATAATTACTATTAGTAAAAGCATAAATTGCTCTATAATAAAAAGTAAATGCTTGACTTTTATCTCTAAGTTTTAAATCTTTTAAAAGTTGAAAGTGTAAACTTGAAGTATCATTTATATTCTGATCATTTGTATCAACACTATATTTTGTATAACAATCAAAACGAAATTGTGAATATATTAAATTTCCTTCAACTGTTCCCAAATGACTATTTTTAGCATATATAAACCTTTGGTCATGAAGTGAAATAACCATAGGACTATCTATTCCATCTCTAAATCAAGCTTTAACTAGGATTTGAATCCTACCAATATAAACATATTTTATCTTCTTTCTTACTTCTTTATTTTTGATTTTATTTAAAGCTTGATTTATTGAGGATTTAGTAAGTAAATTTAATCTAATTTGCCCTTTAGTATGTTCAACACTTATAGATTTTGCAACTGCATGATAATCATAAATATTTATCTTTTCTCTTTTTATTAAGTCACCAAAAGACTTTAGAATACTTTTGGTAGGGTTAGTTGTATGAAGTTTTAAATCTTTTATTTTTACTAAAGTTTCTTGATCAAAGGTTATTCGTTGAGCATAACCTTCTCATCCTTCATAAATTTCTACTTCTTTATCTGAATCTTCATTTTCAATTATATCTTTATTCATTTTCAGAATTACTAGAGTATTTCTCTTCTTCAATATATATTTTTTTATCTAGATAATTTTCTATATCAGAAACTTCAGACAATTCATCTTGAAGTTCTATAAATTCAGCTTCTATATTTAGAATCTTTTTAGGTTTTTTACATTATGGTGATTTATGTCCAATTTCTCCACAATTTCAACATTGGCATTGTGAAAGATTTTTATTTCTTTTATAGTTAGATTTTCTTTTAAAATATCTTCTTTTTGGTTTTATATTTTTCTTTTAAAAATTATTATATTTTTTATACTTCTCTTTATGAAACCTTCTTTTCTATTTATTAATTCTTTCTTTATTGCATCCCCATTGACTGGGTACCTCAAATTTATTACAATATAAAGGTGAAAATTTTTGAGTTATTCTATATAAATCTTGAGATTTACATAATTTACTTAGCTCTGAAAAGAGGAAGCTAATCCTTCTTCCTAGAGTTGAAGTTGAATTTTTATTTTCTTCCTTCCATTTATTTATTATATATTTATTCCAAGGATGTGGAAGTTTTAAAAAGTACATATTTAGATATATACTTTGATCTCCATTACTATAATATTGTGTATAATAATATTCTTTAAATTCACATGTATATTGTTTTAAATTCTTCATGCTATAAATACTAAGATTTATTAAGTTAGTTCTTGCTTCTTCTTTTTCTTTAGAACTTTCTTTATCAGAGTCATACCAATTTTCTCCTAAAAATTCACTAGAAAGATAGGCAACTAAGGTTTCAATTCCTTTATCAGTACTATCTATTAATTTAGTTTGTACATTTCTTTTTATTAAAACTTTAATATTTTCAGTTAATCCTTGCCACCAATTGAAGACAATACTATCAAATATAACAATTAAATAATCTATTTGTCTATTTGATGTCCATGTATCATCAGCGTTATATAAAAAGAAAACTTTCATCGTATTTGCCCATGAAATTATGGCTTTTTTAGTATCTTCTTTGCAATCTATATTTAATTTAGAACCTCCATGATTTATTGGTTCACTATAATTATTATCAGGAGTGAATTTATCTATTTGTTTATGATATTTATTTTTCTTCATATGATCATAATATTGCCTTCTATATTTAGGAATATGCATCATTTCTGATTCTTCTATTTTCATATCTTCTGATTTATTGTACCACTTGGGCCTCCAATTGTATTATTAGTGTTAACTAATACTTCGTATTCCTCTATTTCAGCAAGATCTATTTTTTCAAATTGATCAATTAATTTCATTCATCTTTATCTATCTCAGATTTAGAATTTTGTTCTTTAGGTGGATTAGATGATGTAGCAATATCTTTACCCTTTTCTTCCTTTTTAAGGGCTTCTTCTTGAGCTAGTATTTTAGGTAATTCAACATTAATCATATATGCATCAAAGGAATTTGGACGCACTGTTTCTTTAACAGTTTTTATTGGTTTTATTATAATTTCTCTTTCTTTTATTTTCTTGTCGAATTTATTTTTCTTAAGACAAGTATTCTTTATTAAATCTTCAACGTTTGAATTACAAATCTTTAAGATTTGAACCTCTGTTTTTAATTCTTTAAGTTCTTGGCTTAGAACATATAGTAATTCAAGTATTTTATTCATTCCTGTATTTAATTCTTCAATATTTTTATTTATTTTATCCATTTGTATTTTTTATATCTATTCCAACATATTTGAGCATTTTGTTGGGTAACTTTTATCTTTTGTTTGCAACTTTGTATTTTTGCTTTATTATCTTCTATTTTAATGAATTCATATTCTCGATTATATTCTTCGAGAATTATATTTAAACTCAGAATTAGATTTATACTATGTATCCATCGTTTAAGATGTTTATTTGTTTTCATGCTTGACTTAAAACATCAAGACCCTCATTTATTTGTTTTATTTTATTTTTCAAAATATAAATTCTAAAAGTATCTCCTCTATGATAAGCTGGCTTTCTTAAAATAAAATCCAACTCTTTTTGATATAGATACAATTCTACTTGAAGCATATGAAATGTATAATTAGGCATTGCTAAGTATAATCATTACTGCTCTACGTGTTTTATAAGCCTTTAACTTTCTATGGTACAGTTCTCTTATTCTATCATATTTATATTCCTTGGCGGTATTCTCTAGGGACATCAGAATTTTATAGTTCTTTTCAACCTTTTGGAACCTTTTAGTGTGTTGAAACAGTTGACTTTTCATGGTGATGATAACTGCCAATCAGTTTCATCACGTGAGAAATTACAAGATAATAACTCAAAATTTAATTTATCACTAAATTCTTTATCATTTATTTCCTATAAATAAATAACTAGCTCTTTAATTATTAAAAGAATTATGATTGATAACTTTAATAATTCTAAATATTCCATAATTTATAAATTTTTATTAATTTTTATGGCTCTGATACCAATTTTAGACAGGGAGTTTTACTTGATTTAACAATATGAATTTAAGAAAAATTAATAAGTAATTAAAAATTTAAGATTTAGGTTTAGACAATGTAAACAAGGATGGTTGTGAGTTTTACTATTTTAACATGTTTTTAAAGAAATTTTAATAGGTAAAATGTACTAAAATGATCTAAAATACTTTAGGAAGGGTTTTAGTCAAATAAAGGTTAAAATTTGGATTTTTAAAAAAATATGCCGGCTTATATAAACAGTAAAATCGAGATTTGAAAAGATAATATAGGATATTTTTAAAAAATTTTAAAAAAGTAAATTATTTTAAAATTTTGAAAATTAAAAAAAAGTAGAATAAAAATTGTTTCCGATAAGTGATTGTTTATAAAATACAATGAGGTAAATGTTATCTATATCATAGTACGTGGATGCCATGTGTATTTTAACCTTTTTTGCCCTTTAATTTCAATTCCAACAACTAACATATAGTAGCTTTTGATTATCTGTCCACACAATACACAGAGAGTCACACGCAAGCGCAGAGATGGAGAATGCTGCTGTGGAATTCCTACAGGAAAACCTAAAACATCTACAGCTCTATCAGGCCCACCTCATCTCCGATCATAACAAGAACCAGATTACGATCCTCGAGAAGAATCTGTGTCTGTTCAAACGATTCCTCAAGAATGCAACAACAAACTCCGATCTGGAAAAATTGGGTAGGCAGATCGGGGAAGTCGTTTACCAAGCAGAAGACGCGGTAGATGCTGTGGTGAGCCTGGCGGCCGAGGAGGAGCTCGAGAGTTACTTCAAGAGATCTTTCGATGCGCCGGCTAAGCTTCTCGGTGTGGTTCAACAGGTTGAGTTAATTGCAGCGGAGGTGGAAAAGATATATGATCAGAAGCGGATTGATGATTTTGTCACCTCGCAAATCGAAGCCCCATCCAACACACATACCGAACCAAAGAATCAAGAACAAAATAAGGTAAAAACGTCACACATAATCTTGGAATTTTTTTTTTTGGCACATATATACGGATATATATAGTTTTAGTTGAAAAAAAAATGCAATTTTGGTCCGTTAAGTTTTGCTTTTATTTTTCAATTTTAGTTCTTTAATTCTTTAAAACATTTCAATTTTAATTTCATTTTGTCATTCTCCAGTTATTGAAGCTGGCGTGGCATAAAATTTGACCGGAATCGGGCCATCAACGCTAACATTGCATGAAAAGTTAGGAATTTTGTGATTTTTCGTTTGAATTTGCTTAAATAGAAGTCTCTCTTGCAATTCATTTGAATAAATAAGGATAAAATCCACTAAATAGATGTTTTATTATGATTTGGAATCCCTTTTATTATATTCTTTCCCTACCTCCTTCCACGCCCAACTCCGCGGCCATGAAATCCTCTTTTTATGGCCATTTTTCAATCGATCCGCCACACCCTTCATCTTCCACCACTTAAATTGCAACCAATTGTTTTGGTTGGTTCCATGTGTAAGGCAACTATGACTGATAATTTATATGTCAACGTGACAATGATTGTACACTCGAAGGCTCCTCTGATGCACAAAAACGGGGGTGACACGTTAAATCTCATGTTTCTTCACTTTTATTTTTATAATGCTACTTCAGATTGAATAAATTTGGATTAAGATTAGAATTCAAGAATTCATGTTTGGCCTTGATGATTTAAACCAAAGGAGTTGATTTGAGTTACGATTTTGTACTAATGGGAAATTGAATTTGTGGTGTATTTCGCTTCATTTTTTGGCTATATGATTTGTTGAAATTAATATCTAGTGTGAATTATATTTTACAATACAAATCTAGGCTTGCTCACTGTCAGGGACCGACTTACTGACTGTGATATCGGTCACTACTACCGACTGCTTATTAATTTGCAAGACATAATTATTGACTGTGTTATTTGACATTAGTGACAGTACATTCAGTCACTAAGTTGCGATCGCCTTATTTTGCGGTCACTAATATCAGTTTATGACAAGGGTTTTTGTTACCGTACGCCACAGTCATTAATTGGTCGCTGATAATCCTTAGGATTAGTGGCAGATGGCGCGGTCACTCAACCCTGTTTTTGTGGTAGTACTCCCACCCCAACAACACCTAGGAAATACACCAAAACACACATTGCACACACTTAAAAAGTGATCATTAAAATTAAGTTACTTCTCAAAATTGAACAAAAATTCAGCTTGATCATGGTTTGAGAATTTCAATCATGGAAAAAAATGTGAGATATGATGACCGAGGGTGGAGCAACTACGACGACAAAATGACACTTGGCGTATGCTTCTCAATCCTCGTTTCGCCACCTCCAGTCGTCTTCCTCACACTTTCTCCATATTTGAAGTCCTTACATTATGGATAAATACTTAAATTTCAATTCTATTTCGAGATTTAACTATATTTAAGTGGTCAATTTAAGAGTGACTGTGTGCACTGTGTGTTCTAGATTGGGGTGGGCAGTGGGAGGAGTGATGGAAAAAGATATATATATATATATGTGTGTGTGTGTGTGTGTGTGTGTGTGTGTATTGAAATATATTTAAAAATATATCCAAACAATTAATTTTTATTGGAAGAGATCTAAGGATCAGTATAAAAATGGAATAATTGCACTTTACCCCTCTAAAATATAACGTTTGGAAAAAGACTGAAATTGAGACTTTTTTCCTAAAATTATGATACCTCAATGTGGCACAATAGAATAGGTATGCAAAAGTACTGGGAATTGGTATATTCGTGGGGCCAAGAAAATTCGGATAGGATATTTTACTATAAATTGATTTTTCATCTCTTATTATATAATTCACATTTATGCTACTGTATAAAATTACTTCCTTAATCATACATTTGGCTGGGAATCTTTACACTTGATGTATATTCATGTGTTGAAATAGGAGATGAAATACAGTTTCTAATAGAGGATCTCGTGTGAAGAAAATTAGGTAACTAGGACTCATCCATGGAAAGTTTGAATACAACAAATTTTGACATATTGTATTTCGGGTAAGATCTCCTATTGCACAATGGTGTTTTGTCTATTATTCCATAACATATATACATGACACGTATATAAAATTATTTCCTTAATAATATACTTCGCCTGAGATATTTACGTTTTGCGTAGATCCATACAATAAAATAGGAGATAAAATACAGTTTGAAATAGAGATCTCAAATGATTATACTTTACAATTGAAACCATATGTAGGCGGGGGTGGGGGGAACCTATTGAGTATTGGCTATTACCTTGTGTAATTTTTCTTCTAACCTGTCTCTTTCTTCTTGTTCTCTTGAGCTGAAATCACTCTGGCTTCTGCTATGGTTGTTTCCAGGTTCCTGCTGTGAAGAAAGACAACGTGGTAGGTATTGAAGATCAGGCTGATATGATAATAAATTCTTTGATGGAAGAAACGGAGGAATTGGGCATTATCTCCATCGTTGGTGTTGGCGGATTGGGCAAGACAACTCTAGCAAGGAAAGTTTTTCGTCATCCAAAAATCGAATACGAATTCCCCATTCGTCTATGGGTTAATGTCTCTGAAGGGTACAGGATAAAGGACATCTTTCTTGGGATTCTGCGTGACTTGAGTTGGATAACAGATGATATGAATTACAAGACTGTTGAGGAGACAGCACAAACACTTCACGTGCGTCTGGAGAAAGACAAATTCTTGATTGTTTTAGATGATTTGTGGGCTCGTGAGGCCTGGGATGCTCTGCAAGCTGCCTTTCCAAAGAGCAATAATAAGAGCAAAATATTGATAACCTGTCGTTTTGGGGACGTGTTATATTATGCAAACGGTTATAGACATCCCCACCAGTTGCGTTTCCTGACTAAAGATGAAAGTTGGAAACTATTACGCTCTGAGGCATTCGGTGTGCACAAGATCACTGCGAATCAGGAAAAGCTCGGAAAATGCATTACTAAGAAATGTAGCGGTGTGCCATTTATGATAAAGGTGATTGCTGGAATTCTAAAGAAAGCAGTTTCCGAGGATGAAATGAACAGGATAAAAAATATTTTGACACGACTCTACCAAAAACCAGGCCTTAATGAATTCATGTCAATTGGTATTCAATTGAGTTACAACATGCTACCTTATCATTTGCGACCCTGCTTTCTGTATCTCCAGTTGTTTCCTGAAGATTTTGCTATCCCAGTCCGAAGATTGCTCCTCCTATGGATCGCAGAGGGCTTCATACAAGAAAAACCAGGGGTAAGCTTGGAGGAAACTGCGAAGGAGTATTTGGAGGATCTCATTGACAGAAACCTTGTCATGATTGACAAAGTGAGCACCACTGGTAGAATCAAAACATGCCGCATTCATGACTTCATACGGGATTTCTGTCTGAGTAAAGCTCGAGAATATCTTTTTCTAGAACTACAACACTCTGACGAAGAGGGAGTTTCCGAAACTTCGAATTCTGAATTACAAAAGTATCGCCGTGTTTCTATTCATTGTGATGTTCTGAGGTTCATCTCATCACAACCTTACAGTCCATACGTCCGTACGTTTTTGCATTCCTCGCAGGACGAAACCATCGAGCTCCCTGCAGAACATGTTCCGTCCATCCCGGATGCCTTCAATTTGCTAAGAGTGTTGGAAGCCAAGCCCATCATATTCACTAGATTCCCATTTTACTTAACCCAGTTGGTCCATTTGAGATACATCACCCTGTTCAGCGATTTCAAGGTTCCTCCTGAAGAAATCTCTGGGATGTGGAATCTACAAACTCTTATAGTTTATACAAGATCGCATATCTTGAAAATCAAAGCGGATATATGGAAAATGATTCAATTGAGGCACCTACAGAGCAATGCATCAATCATCCTGGCAAAGAGTATGGGGGAAGCATGTACGACTAATACATGCGAAAACATCCAAACACTTGCCAATATATCACCCGAAAGTTGCACTGAAGTGTTTGAAAGGGCAACTAACCTAAAGAAATTGGGCATCAGGGGGCGACTTGCCTCACTAATAGATGACATGTGCGGATCTAGCCCGTTTGATGGTTTGCAAAAATTGGGGCGCCTCGAAAAATTGACACTGTTGAATGATGCCACGGAGATTAAGTTGCGTGACCTTCCTCCGGCTAACAAATTTCCACCGAATTTGATGAGCCTGACACTATCGTACACTTCTCTAAGTTGGAAACATATGTCTATCCTCGGATTGTTGGAGAACCTCAAAGTGCTCAAACTTAAAAATGGTGCATTCATGGGAGAGCGCTGGGAAGCAGCTGATCAGAATGGTTTTCTTCAACTTCAAGTCCTGCAAGTCGAATTCTCCGACCTGGTTGTGTGGGAGGCTTCACATGGTCACTTTCCGAAGCTCCAATATCTTAAGCTGAGAAACTGTGAGGAACTTGAAGAACTTCCTTTTAGCCTTGTAGATGTATTAAGCCTCAGGGAAACATACTTGTACCGTACGACCAAATCAGCTGCTGCTTCTGCCAAGAAAATTCGTGACGCGATACAACAAACCCCTGGAAGCAGATTGGAGCTCTCCGTTTTTCCTCTTGAAGATCAAGCTTAAGTGTCTCAACTCTCTAAGGTAGCAAAAGAGTTCTTCATTTGATTGAGCTTTAAAACTAAAACATACTCCTTTTGCGCACCTTAATTTTTTTTATTTTTTTTTTCATCATCTTTAGCGCTTGTTTTGTTGTATAGGATTTGTCCTTCCAACTCCACAGTCGCAAGATTAGTATGGTTTGTAAGTATTACATGTCATGTGACACACCTCACAACTCTGTTTTCTGGCGTCATGTAAGTTACAATTGTTACTCTATCTACATTTTAGTTTGGGTTGGATATGATTTTTTATTCCAAAATAGTGTTTTATTTTTTATTTCATAATTTATATTTATGTCATGGGTATAAAATTACTTCTTTAATTGTATACTTGGACTGAGATGTTTATACTTGACATATATCCTTGGATTAGAATAATAGATAAAACAAGATTTAGAATAAAAGATCACGTGTAGTTTGAGAGGAAGTTATATATTTGTCGATCTGGTATAACTATAGCCGCACATTTGATTACCAAAAATTGTCATTCGTGGACATATATATGTTCAGCTTAAGAAATTCAATCGTTTTACTTTGAAAAAAAAAAAAGGAAGAAGAAACCTCTCTCTCAAATCTCAATGTTCAGTTATAGTCAAAATCTCGATGTAAAATCTTGGTAAGAAACCATGGGCCTAAAACTTAATTTATATTAACAGGCTGGAGGTGCCGAGTCTGACTCTACCTTATAAATGTGTGAATCATGTCATGTTTTACTAATATCTTTATAAAGTATTACAAGTTAATTTTTTATTTATATGATATTCAATTAATAATTATAATTGATTTTGATGTGTTGTATCAATAAATTTTTTTTATATATTATAACTTTTAAATAAATATAATACATATTTCATAAGATGAAATATTATTCGTTAAGTTCACATAATGTGTACAGACAACGAACGTATATATTTTAATTATTCATACATTCGAATATTATGCGAAAATAATCATTAAAATTGTAGAATTATTAGCAATTTGATAGTCATTTATTCATGACAATAGACGGTAATCCCCTTTAGTTGTTAACTACTACTACTAATGATGATGATGTAATATTGATGATGCCCTATTAATTTAATATTGCTCTTACATTGGTCTCTAACCGAATAAACAAACAATTGATAGAGTACGTCTCAATTGAAAAATTACAATTTTACAGACGGATATCATATCCGTCTATGGTCTTAGTTAATATCACATTTTTAGAAAATAATAAATTCAGAGTCATATATATTGTTTGTCTCTGAACTTTACATTTTTTTATTCTACTATTCAAACTTAATTAATGTCACATTTTTTTTCTTTAAAATGAAATTGGCTACCTAGGCCTTCAAAATTGAGTAGGAATATGTTATATCACGCATTCTTATTCTACATGTGATGATGTTATAAGATGTTGGTCTTTCTTGGCCTGGTAAATATTTTTTATTCAAGACGATCCATCCAAGAAGTCCAAGAAGTTAAGGAGGCCCAAAATTGAAAAGAAGAGGAGCCCAGCTAGGGGAAATAGCCCAATCCAGGATGGCGATCTGGCCCGAGAAGGAGACCCGGCCCGGGAAGGGTCATCAATCCGGGAACGCGACCCGACCCCCATTAAGGAGGCGCAGGACCCATGTTTTGACCAAGGGGAGATTAGGGTTTTGACTAAGGGATAAGGTCTGTATATATCCTAGGAACCACCCAATCCCCTCATTTTTTAAACCCACGTAACCACCCTTACTGATTTGGGGGAAGGCTGCTGGCATAAGATTAGGAGGGCACTAATTGAATGCACCCCTATATAAAGGTATTGGACCCATCCGGATTCGGATCCACTTAAACCGACCCAGATCCAGACCCAACCCATATATATGTATATATTTAATATATTTATAATATATAAATAAATAAATAAATTTAAAAAAATAAGAAATTTTTTATGTTTGAGAGTGCATTAGGATAAAATTAAATATTTATATATTTAATATATTTATAATATATAAATATAATTAACAATGCTTTATTTTTTTATGTTTGAGACTGCATTATGCTTTTTTCTTTTAATAATCTTAAGATTCAAACTGCAAATTACCTTATAGTGTAATTTAAATATTATTTCATCTCATCTATCTCTATATATTTATTCATGAATTTAGTTTTGTTTGGTCGATTTGTTTTTTTTTCTTATTTTCCTTCATGAATTATTATATATTTTTTTAATGTATTTGAATTGTCTCTAACCACATAGAACTTTTTATCAAAATAATATAGTTTTATATAATTTTTATCATTCTATCCTAAAATAGAAAGAGGTAATTATTTATTTGTACAATTTAAAATTTTTGTTTCAAAGAAATTTGTTAAAAAATAGAAATTTGAATTATTAGGGAGGGTTTGGCGGGTACGCGGGGCGAATTTTGCAGGTTGGGGTTGGTTTAGAAACCCGACGGGTTCAACGGGTCCAACCCGCCTGGTTTGGGTCCAAGGCGGGTTCAGGTTGGGTCAGGTCGAGGACACGCCGAGTCTGGGTGGGTCTAGGGCCCAAAAAGTTATGGCGGCGGGTTTGGCCAAACCTATACCAGACCCGACCTGTTTGCCATCCCTATTGGAATCCTATGTAGAAAACTAGTCAAGGTGATTTTTTTTTTTCCTTTTTGTTATTTATCAATCTCTCCTCTCTCATATTGTCAAGTAACTGTTAATTCTCTGATGCAATTGTTTTTCAATTATTTTTCAGCCATGTATTTTTAGCTTATTTTAATTTTTTTTAAAATTTATCTTAAATTAAAAATACTAAAAGTTTTTATTCATAAAAAATTATATTGGATATATAATTTAATTTTTCAAAATTTAAATATATAATAAAAAAAATATTTTATTTTACACACACATCGATTATGCCCCACCTAACTAGTATTTCATTATTGATCATGATTGAATTGTTATTAATATCACTAAATGTAAATTTTATCTCGCCTTGGCATGATTGGATTGCTATTTATATTGGCTTGGTGCATTATTTTATCTCGCCTTGTCATGATTGGATTGCTATTTATGTTGGCTTGGTGCATTATTTTATCTGCTTGTGTATGAATTAGAGGTGGCAATTGGACGTATTGGGTTGAGTTATAGTGGGTTGGGTTAAAGATGGGTTTTAAAAAGTGGATTGAAGATGTGGTGGACTGTAAATGAATTGGAGGTAGGTTGTAAATGAGTTTGATATTGTTCTCAAGCGATTCAATGTATGATTATTGTATGTTTAATTAAGGTAAAAAAGAAAATAGAAAAACCTAAATTATTAGTTCATATACTCTTTAAATAATTTTAAAATATTAAATGATTGGTTGATTTTATGGGATAACCCATTTACAACCCGTGATCAATCCGTAATCAATCCATCATCAAACCATCTACCACCCATTATCAACATCAATCAAATGAGACCCAACCCAACCCAACTTACTTTAAAATATATTAGACCCAATCCAACCCAACTCAACCAAACCTAACCAAACCAAACCCAATTCAAATAACTGGGTTAGATTGAACCTACGATTCCTATCCCATTTTGCTACCACTAGAATGAATGTGATTGCTTTAAAAAACTATTGAATTGATTGTAATGTTTGTAAGTGTAATTTTTGGGGCCGCTAGGGAATAGTGTGGCGGCAACCATTTGAGTAGCATCAAGCTAGCCAGGTGACTTGTGCCCCTCTGTTTTTTTTTTTTCTCATAATGCTTCACACAAGAACCGTCATAGTGAAAAAGGGTCTTAGGATCGACATATTTTACATACATGCTTTTTGATTTGCAAGGCCGTTTTTTATTTGGAGTGATAATAATTGTCATTATTTGGTGAATAGGTTTATGCCATCAATAAACAACTGTTGTATCATACTCTATTTATTGTTTTAATATTCTCAATTCTGAAGTGAGACTTTTATTGACATTTTACTTGTCACATTTTAGTCATTTTTAACAATCTTACACTTAAAACACATAACACTGTAATTTGAGCTTCCGCTTGTAATGCAAGAGATACCAAATGAGAAGGTTTGGTGCTGATCACTGTTTGCATATAATTTTTGTGGGACCGTGGGTTGATCACGAATTAGTACTCCGACTAACCTACTAAAAAATTAGCAGTCCTACCGGGTGTGCCAAAAAGATATGTTTGCACAAATTTTCAGCATTCGCGCTGAAGTGGCCGCTCAGGGTTTGAATCTGCTGGGTCCGATAGGGAAGCAGCAAATTCGAAGTGAGCTTCGTGGAGTGTTTGGATGCAGGCGTGCCAGTGTGCAGGAGCACACAAGTGGAAGTCTAGTTGATTCGAAGTGAAAAGTGATGTGGTGCGCCTAAGACTTCAATCTGAAAAGCGATTTAATCGGAGTAGGCAAATACTACCCCTGAGGTTCTACTTGCCTACAATTCAATGTAGGACTTAACAATTCAACACTTTCAAAGATCGAAAAGGGTCGAAAAGCTTTAAATCGAAGAAAAAATGTATTCAAAGACGATGGCTACTCGCCATACGGACTTTACAGGACTCGACTACAGGCACACGCATTGATGACTCGGGCCATATCTATAACAAAGATGTATTGAGCAGTACTTAAGAACTCTAGCTACAAATCGGCTGCATTGATGACTCCGTCCATATCTATCTGTGGGTGTATTCAGAGGTTGTCCACTCCGACGAGCATTGATTGACTCCGTCCGCACTCCTCTTCATGCATGCGCTTGATATGGATGTTGGGTACCACTCCGTCGCATTGGTATCTCACCTAGAACCGGGCCCAATTCGAGTGAGTGATGACTACGATCTCGTGACGCTATCAAATGAATGCATTGATGATCTCATTTCGAGCCAAAATGAGGCATGGCTACAAACATTCGGGCAACGATTTGCTACTTACTGAACTAAAACTAATCTTTGTTCATTTAGACTAAGAAAAATCAAAGAAGTGTTGACTTCTTGATTGGAAGAGTTGTTGTGTTGTATTGTGTTGTGTTGATTGATTGACATTGTGTCTTCAAATGGTGAATCCAACTCCCTTTTATAGCCTTCAAGCTGCAATAACATTCTTTTATTTTTGGAGTCGAATGACTTCAAAAGACTTGATTATTTGAAATGGATGAACCTCCTTATTTCTTGCTATGGCAGTTATGCCATCTCATTCTCATTTGAATTTTAAATTTTCAAAATCACATGACCTTTATTTTAGTCATGTTCAGGTATAACAATGCCTATTTTTAGCCAATTTGTTTTTTCCTATCTAACAACCACTAAAAGTAAGGGGTTTAAATTTGAATTTATTATTATATTTATTTTATTTTCCTATTTTATATTTTTGGCAGGCAGGGCTATGGGCCTTCAATTCATTTCGGCCTAGGCCTCCAGCATGGGCTACCCTGTATGTGTCGAAGTGAACTGGGCCCTATTAATTCATTTTGACATGGCGAAAATGACCAAAATTAGCGCACTCTAAATCTATACAAAAATTTATTTTTGGGCCCAAACAATCACAAAACAAAAGTTACATGCTTTTGGGTTTCAAGAGATTGTAGGTGATAATCGAGATGAGAAATACCAAGTTCACTAATTGGGATTGTCAACTAAGTCCACTATCTATACTATTATATATTTGAAGGGTGTCTTTGATTTAAAATATTCAATTTTGACAAAAAATTTAAATTCTTATAATTTTGAGTTTTTTTTATTGAAAAGAAAAGGTTTATTGGTTCTCTTAATTTCTCAACCAGTTTGAAATTTTCCAACTATATTACTTTATTTATTAATATGTATTAATGTCTCATTTATTATGTTCTACTCCCAAAGTAAAAGATGATGATATTGCTATCAATAAAAGCTCTCTTTCGTACAAGGTTTCACAACAAATCATGAAATTCCATCAATTACATTTTCATTGACATTTTTCCCCTTCAGTAGTAATTTCTAATGTTCCTATTTCTAAGCTTGGTTCAAGACTAATGTGCTGCGTGAAGGAGAAGTGAAACCACCGGATATTCTTATGTATTTTCATATGTGTTCTGCAATCAATAAAATATTCACCGCATATTCATATGCATTTACTTCTATACTCTCGCATATGGCTTGCAACTTGTTGAATGAGATGTGTTTAAGAATGAGGTGTTGAATTAGGCCACACAATCATTTTTATAAAATCAGAGTGTGTATTAAAAATGTTTGTTGCACAGTGAAAAACTTTGTGCTGTGTAAAATACGTTTAAGTTCAATTGCTTTGCTTTGGTAGCTTTGTTGGTATTTATATTACCAGTTCAAATACTAGTTAAAGCAGTAAAGATAAACTAAATGCAAAGCAGTAAAAATGGCACAACTATTTATCCTGGTTACCTAAATGGGCTACGTCCAGTTTTTAAGTTTTCACTTATGATTATCTTGTTAAAATAAATAGTATTAGTACAATATGAAAAAATTTCAAGTTAAACACAAGAAATTAAGAGAGAAAGGGTAAGAAATGCTCTCTATCCTGAGAGCCACTCTCAATCTCGAGAGCAACGACAGGCCAACAACAAATAGCCTCAGAAGCAAGCTAGTATGATCCATTTGGGCGGTACGTATCACGATCGCCCCTCGTCCAAACTTCAGTGCGTAGTACGCTTAAAAGTCCCTTGCTACCTAGTTAGGTCCTTGTGCATCGGACTACTACCATGACCTAGCAACTCTTCATTGACTCAAACAGCTCCAAGGAATTCGGTTGCCTTTGTTCGCTCTTCACCTCGTAAAGTCCCTCGTAGCGACACAACAAGCAAACATGAGTCAACAAAAAAGACCGGACCTTACCCAGTACCCTATCCAGTACAAAGCAAGGTTTTAAAAATAGGACTGGACCAGGCGGTTGGATCGATTGGATCACCAACCAGTTCGTAAAACGGTCTGGGTTGAACCACAAAACTAGAAGGATTAGAAAATCGCTTTATTTTCTTAAAATCATTCAAAATTATGGTTGGACCGCTAGACCGTAACAATCAGGGCCGGTTCACTTGAACCAGATGGGCTGCTAGAATTTAAGAAATTGAAGGACAAAACCCTCATTTTTTTGATTTTCTTTCATCTCTTATGTCATTTCTTCTCTTTCTGTCATTTTTGTTCTTATTTGCTCTCCAAATCTTAATGTCCTAACAATTTCTTTAAGACCGAATTTCAATTTCACATCTACAAGTTGTTTTCCAGATAATTTATCTATTATTTTTTTTTTGGATTTTCTTCATACTTATTCACTCATTTTAAAAATAAATATATTAGGTTTAAATAGTTTATAAAATATATTGCATTTAAATAGTAAGATTGAACATGAAAAAGGCAAGAATGTTAGATTTTTAAGAATAATTTTATTATTTTTAATATAGTAATAATTATTTTAAAAATAATTTAAGATATCATCCGATCGAAAAGCTGTGTTTAACTCTGTACTTTGCATGCATTAAGCTACGGCACTACTTGCTGCCAGTAAAAGTTCTTGTAATCAGTGGCATCAATCTGATCAAATACATGCTTTCGAGATTGATAATATGTGGTCGGATAGGTCGTTGGGCCATCCACCTAATGGAGTATTAGCTACAATTTGTTCCGCAGAAAGCCGTAAAAGGCCAAGGCTTGGCCGATTTCCTCATCGACCACCCTAGTGTGGAGATAGATGACGAGGTGACTTAGCAAATCGAAATGCTATCAGTGTTTTTAAAGACATGGGTGCTTCAGTTCGATGCGTCTCGAATAGACAAAGCATCTGGGGCTAGCATAGTTGTCACTTCGCCATCAAGGATTAGGATTGGCATGGCGGTCCAATTCGATTTCCCATGTACCAACAATCAGGCCGAATACAAGGCCTTGATCCTTGGATTGGAATTATTATGTGAGTTAGGAGCATCTAGTATCAGTGTAACTGGAGACTCCCAACTCGTCATTAAACAAATCCAGGGTACATTTTAGTGCAAAATCCCCGTCCTTGATAGGTATATCTCTATGGTTAATGCATTGTTGATGGGGTTCGATGAGGTAACATTGCGGTATGTGGCTAGAAAGTCTAACTTCAAAGCTAATGAGTTGGCTCAAATAGCCACTGGAGCGGAATTCCCCAAAGATTGTATGGCCGCTAGTTATACCATTATAAGGCAGACCTATTCTTCTCATTTCGAAAGAACCAATGTTTGTGCCATTGAGAGTACCCATGAGACAATCTGAAGACTGGCGCAAACCAATATTAAGTTATCTAAAGGATCTATCTCAGGGGGCACCTTGACAAATCAAGATGAGGGCCACCAACTATATTGTCCTGGGAGATAACTCGTTATATCATCGAAGTCATGATGATGTCCTCTTATAGTGTATCGGACAGGATGAGGCAATGAAAATCATGATGGAAGTCCACGAAGGAGTATGTGGAGCTCATCAGAGTGGTTGCAAAATGGCATGGTTGATCAAGCGATATGGCTATTTCTAGCCAAAGATGGCCCAGGATTGCCATTTGCTGGCCAAAGGTTACGAAAAGTGCCAGCTATATGGTCCGATTCAGAGAGTACCGGCAGAAGAAATGAATTTGATAATCAAACCTTGGCCATTTCGATGTTGGGCCATCGACCTAATAGGAGGTATCTTTCCTTCTTATTCGAAACAACACACCCATATTATCACCGCCACCGACTATTTCACAAAATGGGTGGAGGCAATTCCTCTCAAGCAAACTGATCAGGGAACGATAGTCAGGTTCATCAAGGAACATCTAGTGCATAAATTTGGAATCCCTTAGACTATTGTAACAGACATGGGGACCATGTTCACGGGATCCAAAATTCAAGCCTTTGCTGCATAATACGGTACCCAACTCATGCATTCCATACCCTATTATGCATAAGGGAATGGGCAAGCTAGGTCCACCAATAAAACTCTAAAGAATATCATTTCGATAATGGTGGAAGGGAATTCTAGAGCATGGCATCTACTGCTCTTTGAAGCATTGTGGGCATATCGAACTAGTAAGCGTGCTGGCACGGGAATTACCCTATTTCGGCTAACCTATGGTCACGATGCAGTATTGCCTATGGAAATTAATGTGAAATCTGTACGAATAGCTAGACAACATAATCTCACCACTGAAGAATACCATTGCAAAATGGTGGATGAATTCGACGCCGCAGAAAACGTTAGAATATAGGTGTTGGATTCCATTGAAGCCCAGAAAAAACAAGTTGCCAGGACATACGACAGAAAGGTCAAAGCCAAACGATTTTAGATTGGTGACCTCGTTTGGAAAGTAGTTTTCTCTTTGGAAAAGAAAGACGCCATGTTAGGAAAATGGAGCCCCAACTAGGAAGGCCCCTTTTCGATCTATTCAATAACTAAGGGAAAGGCTTATTTGCTAGAAAGTCTAGATGGCGATTTGCTTGGGGACCCCATAAATGGCAAATATCTTAAGAAATATGTCCCTATGTTGTGGGAAATATTGCCATTAGAACGCCGAAATGACCTAAGTCAAAATGGCCTCTAAGGTCAATCGAACTTAAAGTCATTTTCTAATCCGAACCAATTACGTTATTGATGTGCTTAAAAGATTTCTTTTCCACATTTAAAATGTTTTTTGAAGGAATCTTAATGCAAGCAAATCAGATAACTTGATAGATCAAAAGAGAAAGAATGTATTCAAAATGAGCCAAGGTATGGCTTAAAATATCTAAAAGCAAAGAAAAAGGGATCTAGAAGGGGAAGCTACCGACGAAGTGGGATTCAGGTAATTTAGTTTTTTTTTTTTATCATATTAATGTGGCTTGATTACCATATGTTATTATGGTGATTGGTGACGTGATAGCCATTGCTTAATTAAATATTTCTTTTTAGTTCATTTTGTTCGTGCCTATGGAGAGAGCTAAGTTGCCAAATCATATATGGTGACATGAATAAAGAAGCCACCAAATCAATAGTGCAAGGCAGGAAGAGTTTTAACCAAGTTATGATCAAATCTTGCAATTGATCGCAACTTGTGGGGGGCATTGTTTGGACCCAAAAATAAATTTTTGTATAAATTTCAATGTTTTAAAAATCGGACCGGACAGAGAACCGACGGTCTTATTGGTTACCGGTTCAACCTACTCGACCGATTTGACCATCGGTTTAATCGGTATGACATCATAAATATGTAATAATTATTAAATTAATTTTTTTTATATGAAATCATAAAGACATAAAAAAATTAAAGAAAGCCCAATAATAATGATTAAAAAAAATAAGAAATTTGTAAAATTTTTAGTCATTCTTCCTAAATCATATCTTAATTTTATAATAACTAATATTTACTACATTTAACAACACTATTTAATAAAAAATCATGGAAATGCTTCCAAGCTATATCATTCATTTGACAAGTATTTAGACTAGATTTTGCCATTAATGGCAATAAGCTTGATCCTGCAGCTGGTGTAGATTTTGAATCTTCTATTTTTCTCTACTATTGATTCAAAAATTTAAAAGAAAAAGGGTGAATTTTGTTGGTTTTTTTTTTGGGACAAGAAAAAGGGGAAGAAAAAAGAATGAAAAGAAAAGAAGATAAAGAGGTTGTGTGTTGCTAGTTGACAAATCAAGAATTAAGGGATAGAAATGTTATATTCTCAACCTTTTAAAAAAAATTGAGTTTTAATTTTTTTTTTTTTTTAAACTTGACCCATTGGTTCAAGTGGTTGAACCAACACGGGTTCGACTGGTTATTAGCCGGTTCGGACTGGTTCACACTGGGTCAATTGAGGACTGGTTTTTTGGGATCAATCGGACCAGACAGCCCTCCGGTTCTGTGTTGAATCAGTTGAACCGGCTGGTCCGGTCTGGGTTTGAAAACATTGATAAATTCAAAATGGGCTGATTTTGGTCTTTTTCGCCATGCCGAAATGAATTAATAGGGTCCAAGTCACTTCGATGCATACAGGGTAGCCCATATTGGAGGCCCGACCCCAAATGAAATAACGGCCCATGGCTCAGTAGCAGAAAAATAGAAAATAGAAAATAAAAAATAAAATAAATATTATAATAAAGTTAAATTCAAACCCCCCACTTTTAAGGGTTGTGGGGTTGTTGGGAGAAAAATAACCAAATGGCTAAAGGATAAGCAAACATGTCTAAAATAAAGGCCATGTGTTGCTAAAAATTTGAAATTCAAATAGGATGGCATAACTGCCATATTCAGGAAATAAGGGTAGCCATTCATTTCAAATGGCCAAGCTTGAATAAGCTATTCAACTCCAAAAATAAAGATTAGCTTTAGTTCACTAGGTAGAAATACATTGCCTGAATGTTTGTAGACATGGCTCATTTGGCTCGAAATGAGATCATCAATGCATTCATTTGGTAGCGTCATGAGGTCGTAGCCATCACTCACTCGGATTGGGCCCGATTCGAGGTGAGATATCAATGCGACTGTACTCCACATTCATATCGAGCGCATGCATGAAGAGAAGTGCAGACAGAGTCAATCAATACTCGTTGGAGTGAACAACCTCTGATTACATCCACAAGTATATATGGCCGGTGTCATCAATGTGGCCGATTTGTAGCTAGAGTTCTTAAGCACTACTCAATGCATTTTTGTCATAGATATAACCCGAGTCATCAATGCGTGTGTGTGTAGTTGAGTCTTGTAAGGTCCAGGTGGCGAGTAGCCATCGTCTCCGAACACATTTTCTTTTCGATTTAAAGCTTTTCGACCCTTTTTGATTTTGAAAGTACTAAATTGTTAAGTCATACATTAAGTTGTAGACAGGTAGAACCTTAGGGGTAGTGTTTGCCTACTTCGATTCAATTGCTTTTTGTTAGAACTCTTAGGCGCACCACATCACTTTTTCACTTCGAATCGACAAGACTTACACTTGTGTGCTCTTGCACACTAGTACGCCCGCACCCGAACACCAAGAGCTCACTTCGAATTTGCTGCTTTCTCATTGAACCCAGCGGATTCGAACCCTAAACTGCCATTTCGGCGCGAACACTGAAAATTTATACAAACAATAAAAAAAATTACATACTCATCCAATATGCTTAATGGCTAGTGAAACTAACTATGAGGATGAGGGCTTGACACATTAACGGGAAGAAGAATTGTTTGATCGATTAATTTTTATATTATATAACTTGTCTCGACTTGTTTTGGTGAAGGCATCTTTTTCTAGTTGACGATTTTAAATTAAGATTAATTACATCTACATCCCCTACGAGTTTATGAAATTCCACCAATAGCCCTCTTAGATGAAAAATTACACATACACCCCCTTTAAAATATTAAAATTACAGATGCACCCCCTTCCGGTAGGGTTCCGGCTAAAAAGTGATGATGTCAGCCGAAAATATATATGATCTGACTATTTTACCCTTGGTGATTTTGCAAACTTAGAAGGGGGTTGTACGTAATTTTTAAAGTAGAGATGGGGTGTATGCGTAATTGTTTATGAAAGTAATTAATCGTTACATTTTCAAAATTTGACTGTTGAAAATTTAAAAATGAACGTTTATGATTATTTTTTGACTATTGAAGTTCCTTCTCTCTCTCTTTATCTCTGCCCCCTCCCCCCCTCCCCCCCATATATACATGCATAATTACAACTTTATTTGACACGTATTTAGTTTAGATTATACACACGTGGCTTATTTTAGTCATTCTTCTAATATTTAAGGTTGAAATACAAGAGCAAAAAAAAAAAAAATCAATTTGGCTTGAAATGGAGCATTATGATAGTGAATATGAATGACAATCGTGGTAAATATGGTATTATTATTACTCAACTCATAGTACTATCATTAGTGTCTACCCTACTTAAATGAAAAAAAAGACCCTTTACATGGTGACACGGGAATGAATAAGGTCGTAACATATACTTGTTGAGAAACTCCAACTAAATATGTTTATGGGGGCAAAATTGTTCTTAACTCTATTAATTAATTATTTTTTAATCATATAATTTTATCTTATTTTGAATTAAATGCTTTTAACTTATCTTAATTTAATAAATGCTAAAATAATTTATTTATGTTGAAAGTTTAATAATTACACATTTATAATGCTATTTATTAAAATTAAAATGCATAATTAAAGTATTCATTATTTTTTTTATATAAAAAAAATTGTATACTCATCCAATATGCTTAACAACTGGTGAAACTAACTATGAGGATAACTGGATGAGGGCTTGACACATTGACGGGAAGAAAGAATTGTTTGGTCGATTAATTGTTATAACTTGTCTCGACTTTGTTTTGGTGAAGGCATCTTTTTCTAGTTGACGATTTTGAATTATAGTGATTGTTCAGTAGTCTAAAAGAAAGAGCCTCTCTCTCCCTTGCTCTCTCTCTCTCCCCCCCCCCCCCCCCCCCCCCTTCTCCGACACACACACACACACACGCACTAGTTCAGAAAACGAACGAGCTCGCTCCACTTTTCTTTCCCCTTTCTTTTTTGTGTAATTTGTGTGAGGAGTGGTATAAGAGATATGGCCTTCGCTGCTGCAGTTTTTCTTCTGGAGACTCTAAGGCAGCTCCTGGTTTCTAATCATCAATTCTCAAATTCTCCAGACTATCCAAAGTCACAAATCGGAATCCTCCGCAACGGAGTCCACTCCCTGGCAAATTTTCTCTTCGACAACCCGGAGATCAAAAGTGATTTTGAAATCCAAATCAGAGATGCAATTTATGAAGCCGAAGACGCCATTGAGTCCCACTTGCTGAAAGCTGAAATTAGCCAAAGCTTCCATGGGGATTTGGAGAGAGTTATACAAAAAATCAACTCCATTGTCGAAGAGACGACGAAGGAATCCAACGATTCGATCTTTGACCGGCAAATCAGACCATTGTCATGGAGACCAGATTTCGACTGGTCAAGAAAAGAGTATCCGTTAGTCGGACGGGACGAAGACTTAATTGAACTCAAGGAGCGGCTGATGAATGGATCTGAGGGGCTTCAAGTTGGGATTGGTGGAATCGGCAAGACCGCTATCGCTCGGAGTGTTTTCGAGGATCCATCAATTAGGAAGCACTTTGCTACTCGTTGCTGGGATAAGGTACCTATTGAATACCGCAAACGCGATGTGTTGTTGGGTCTTCTGGGATCCATGAGAAAGCTTGGCGGTAGAATCCGTCAGAAGACCGATGAGCAACTCGCAAAGGATCTATCTGATTCGTTAAAGAATAAGAGGTATCTCGTTGTATTGGATGATATGCATAACTTTGCAGTATGGAATGATTTGAAAGAAGTATTCCCAGATTACTACAATGGAAGTCGAATCCTGCTGACAGCTAGGAGTACGGATGAAGCACCGACTTCTCCTCATCGATTGTATGCCCTGAGCGATGAGGATACCTTGGCTCTTCTTGAAGAAATAGTCTTCCGTAAAGAACCATGTCCTCCACAACTTGCTGTTATGGCAAAGGATATCGCCCGGAGTTGCAGAGGATTCCCTTTAGCAGTTGTCATGGTTGGAAGATTACTCACCTGTGCCAAATTGAGTGCAGAGAACTGGGAGATAGTACGGTCTTCAATCAATAATTGTGGGAGCTGTGACAACCTCACAGAAGCACTAGTATCTTTGACTTACAAGCACTTGCCTCAACACTTAAAATCATGCCTTCTCTACATGGCAATGTTCCCATATGAGTATGAGATCCCAGTCTTCAAACTCATAAAGCTATTAATTGCAGAAGGGTTTATTCAAAAGTCTATCGCACTTGAACTCTTAGAAACTTACGATGTGTATAATTTGCAGCAGCTAGTCCACAGAGGTCTTGTTGTCCTGACCTTCGAAGGCACACTAAGAATTATTGAAGAGGTGTTTCATGAATTCGTTGTGAGAAAAGCTAAGGAGGAGAAGTTCTTCCTTGTTATAAACAAGGATACTAATAATGATTTTTTCAAGGAAAACAGTACATATAATCAGCAACGCCGGCTGTGCATCCAAAAGAACATGCACCATTTCATCAAAGATCTCTTCGAGTATAACTTGAACACATCACTTTCAACTGTGCGTTCTCTTCTTTATACGGGCCTCGAACATCAGCATCCATTGCGGTCGTGGTTAGATTTCAAGTTGCTCAGGGTACTAGATGCTCTCAAAATCCGCTTTTACACTTTTCCACGTGAAATTTTGAAATTAATTCTATTGAGGTACCTTGCTTTGAGCTATAATGGAAAACTCCAGCAGCGGTGTGCAAGCTTCGAAAGCTTCAAGTCTTGATTGTTTTACGCTATCTTTGTGTGAAACGCTCTGGAACTCAGTCTAATCTACCAGTGGAGATTTGGAATATGGAAGAATTGTATCATCTGCAAGTCATTGGAAGTGATCTGCCAGATATTTCTTCAAATACTAATTCTCTCCTAGTAAACCTTTCAACACTTTCAGGTGTGGGTGCTCGCAGTTGTACTCCACACATTCTTGAAAAGCTTAGAAACCTTGAGAGATTAGGAATCCGAATTGAATCACCGTTAGAGAATGAATCATCATTGAGTATTTTGAGTCAACTCGAGATCCTCCATAAGCTTAGAAGATTTAAATGCGTTGTTATGTGTCCTGATATGGGGTCTCATCAATTTGTTCATTCTTCCATTCCAGTTTTCCCTTCTAATCTCATTAAGCTAACTTTGAGCGGATGTGGATTTCCTTGGGAATACATGAGGGCAATTGCTCTATTGCCGAATCTTGAAGTGCTCAAATTGAGGAGCTATGCCTTTCAGGGCCCCAAGTGGGAAGTGGAGGAAGATGAATTTCCCTGGCTATTCCCTATTGTTGGAAGACATGGATCTAGAGAACTGGATATCGGCCGATGGCTCCTTCCCGATGCTCGAGTCACTGACTATTAGGCATTGTTACAAACTGCAAGAGATCCCTTTAAAATTTGTAGATATCATGGATTTTGAAATGATAGAGGTGGAAGATTGTAGGGCATCCGTTATGGATTGGGCTCAACAGATAGATAACAGACCAAAGGATTCAGAAAGTCGCCAAATCCAAGTTGACCTTTATTCTTCATTGAATGATAAGAACTTTAAAACCTTTGGATCATCGTGAAACCATTTCGGGTTAAGGTAAATTACTTATGACTTTCATCGGAGTTTTGCTATCTCTTAATTTACCCAATTACTATTTATAAATCGAAAGTTTCTGTCCGTGTTCATCTTGGACGAACAGACTTGATTTGTGATTGGTTATTCATTTATTTTTATTGATTTAGTTATTTTTAAAATGTAAATCCATCGAAAGTCACTAAGATGGGACTGATTGTGCCTCACTGAATCTTGCATTTTTATTTTTCCGATTCTTATTTCTATTATTTCAGATTAAGCCGTGGATGAGGCTTTCAGGAATAAAGATAAAAATGAAATGGGCAACAAGGTGACCTCACATCTCTGCTCTTGGTGACTCAAGCTTCTCTTATGCACGAATTATGGAGCGGTTTCAATGTGCCCTTAGAGTTCAGCGTTTCAGTATGATTACTGTACTTAACTTATGGCCTTTGTATTATTTATTGTTTTACTTGTATTCGGATATTTGTTTGTGGAATTCTACTTGTACTTGCTTTTGAAATATTGAAAAACCTTTCTAATGGTTTGAAATAGATGCCGATTTTGGGAGTGTCACAGAACTTTCCTTCTAATTCCAGTGGTATTTATACCATTCCCGGTTTAAGCTTCATGCTTTGGCATCTCGGATAGAATTGCTTTCATCGTCGTCAAACCAATCAATGTCAATGGCACGTGCTTGTACGTAATCATGAACCTATAACAACATGGACATTTTTCTTTTTGACTATAAAATTTTATTTCATTCTTAAATTAGGCTAATTGCATATAAAATAAAATAAAACAATATTTAATTTCTTTTTATTATTTGAAATTTTATTCATAATTAAATAAATAAAATAATATAATATAATATAAAAATATTGGGTACTAATATACATATATGTCAGGGATATAGTGTGTGTGTGTGTGTGTGTGTGTGTGTGTGTGTGTAAAATAATAGAGGGCAAATTACTTCTACACCCGTTGAAATATGATATATTTATAAATTAGTCCTTCTTGTTTCAACAATTACAAATAGTCCTTTGAAATATGTGTTAATTTAACAAAATTCATTGCTTCATCAACGCGGATATAATTGTAAGTTGTATTTCCATTGTTTTAGGTGGGATTTTTGAGATGAAATTCATATAGTCTTAACAAGTTTAAAATGTAGAAGCTATATATGAAGTCAATTTCAATTAAAAAAAAAAAAGTAGTAGCGGTATTGGATTATAGATAGTGATACCTAGTGGTGGTTATGGTGGTATAAAGTGAAATTATTTCGCGAAGGTTTGTAAAATTACAAAATTGATTGAGGGATTTTTTTAGGCTCGACGAGGTGTATCTTTTGGTGGCTGGGTTGACTATTATGGTTATAGAAAAGTTATTTTTTGGATATCTCTATTAATATCTATAAGAAAGTCCTAAACTTCGATAGTGTATCTATAGTTTTTAAAAATAAAGGGATTAATTTGTAATTATATTATACCTTAAGGGGTGTATGTGTAATTTACCTAAATAGTATATATCCTCAATATGTATCGCATTTCACTTTAGCTCATGTGGCTACACAATGGATTACTAACATAGATGTCCTAGCTCGTACTCAGTTTGTATAGATCATGATTACACCATCAAAAAGTGTACTTCAATCACAAGACTGTGTAATATAAATGTTCCCAATATTTATTATATTTGGTAAGCATATTTAATATCCTTGAAGCTTCATCAAACTATTCCTGAATTAACTTACTTTGATACTAACTTAAACATCAAAGAGTTTCAATTGGGGGCTAATTTAGATAGGTCACGTTTGTTCACTATTTTAGCATGTCAAAGTCTTTCCCCACTACTCTAACTACTTCCTTGAAATCCTTACTTTCCTCAATATTGATCTTATTGAATTTTAACCCACAGCTACATAGCAATATTCAATATTTAGGAGGTTTAGGGTTCTAGATCCACATACTGCTATTCTACATCCTAGCGCTATTGTCCCTACCACCAATTTCTATGAAAAAAGAGATAAAACACTTAACCATCAAGTTATAGCACATACGAACTTTTATGAGTTGTATTTTACCATTTAAACTTTACATTTGTCACACTTAACTCCCTACCTTTATTTTTCGACAATAAATGTGAACGGAAATAGGACACGTGTTCTTATGCGAGCTGTCAATTATTGCTAGAAAATAATTGAAGAGTGTTAAGTATAAAAAAATATAAATTTTAGATGGTAAAGTGCAAGTCGTAAAAGTTTGTATGATAATGTATAAAAAAATCACTGTAGTTTGGAAGGGTTAAATGTTTTTATCAACCCCCCCCCCCCCCAAAAAAAAAGCTTATTTTAATCACATTATCATCATCACATCCAATGCCTTTATCATGTCTATATTTTTCACTAGATCTTTCATTATTTTCATCAATATATATGCATGACCACCTTTACCCCATTTTCACCATGGCTACACTTTACTCATCCCACATTGTCACTTAGTTCACCTCCCATGTTATAGTAACTATCTTAATCGCAACCTACACCACCATCGCTTCCTCTCAATTGCCTCGTATATAAAGTAATCCTACACCCTAATCCACTTTCATGCTCAAGCACCTTCCGAAAAAGGAAGTTATTAATGGTTTGTTTGGATGGACTTTGTTTAGAAGAGAAGTACATTTAAAAAAAATAGTTCATTAAAAGAAAATTGCGTTTGATTGACCTTTTTCCAAAAAGCAGAAGTCAGATTAAAGCTCAAAGGTGATTTTTTAGAAGTTATTCAAAATATCTCAAATAAAAACACATTTTAAATCATTTTATTTTATTGCATCTAAACACAAAACTACTTAATTTAAAAAAATCTACTATAAAAAATGCAGCTCGAGAAGTACTTTTTTTTTTTTTTAAATGAAATAGGCCCTAAAGCTTCTTTTCATGACTATGAAAGAGTTCAATTTTCTACTTTTTCGAAATTCTTAAGTTTGTTGAATTTTTAACTTGTGATTTTTATTTTATTCGTACAAATTTTGAATATATAATATAAGCATTACAGAAAGCTGTACGGACTATTTCTATTTGTGTTTTTTATAGCACTAATACAGAAGTTGTGGGATTCTTTACAGTAATTAGTGTTATTTTATTTGCATGAATTTGTTATTTTTTTCTTTTAATATTTCATCATGTTCTCAAAGTTTCCTTCAAATGTATTATTTATAATTATTATATTTACATCTTTGTAAACCTGTATCAAGAAAATAATATATACATATTACATATATATATATCTTTGTAAATTAGTTGTAGACATACGATACTAATTAAAAATAAACCCATTATTTTTATCAATTAATGATTTTAGTGAAATTATATACTTCTACACATATTTCAATTTATTGTCTACTATGACTTGAAATAAAACAGATATAATAAATTTTGAATCACTCCTACTACTATTAATTTTAAAAAGTTCAATAAAGAGTTATCCATTCGTACAATATTAGACGATTATTTTAAAATGAAGTTAATACATTATACATTACAAATAATTTACTTAAGTAATTATTTTCGTACAATGGATTGAAAGAGAGCAATAAGCAATATTCTGAAAATCGGACCGGATACTGAACCGGCGGCCTTATTGGTTATCGGTTCAATCGGTTCGATCGATTCGACCACTGGTTGAACCGGTGTGACGTCATAAATATGTAATAATTATTAAATTAATTTTTTATATAAAAAAATTATAAATACATAAAAAAATTAGAAAAAAACCCAATAATAATAATAACAACCAAACAAGATATATATCTTATTATCTATACTATTATAAAAAGAAAGTCACGTTTATATCTAAAATGGCGGTTACGTCTTGCATTTTACAATTTTAACCCTTTAATATTTAGTGGAATCACAACATAATTATAATATGGCGGGCAAAATTGAACATTCCGAACATATTATCATCAATTTGGATACCAATTTTTTTAATTTCAAAAATTGCCCTTCGACAACTTTCACATTATATACGAAGTAAGGTTAAAAATGTAATACACCACACTAAACTACCTCCATATTTTGAGAAAAAACCCATATTATGGAACTAAAACTACCATACAATTGATGCAATTTTATAGAATGTGAAAAAAAAATCAAATCAAATCAAATAGTTATATGATTAAAATAAAAACAAATATATCATGTTATAATTGAAAAAATAGATGTTTAATAACTTATTATAAAGAATAGACACTTAAATTTATATGCGTGTGAAAATCGCGTGCGAGAAATGCTAGTTTAATAAAAATCCAACTTATCATTTTCTTATTCAAAACAAATTAGAATTCAAAATTAAAATAATTTTCTAATTATTTAATTAAAAAAAAAAGCCTCACACTTACTCTCTCTCCCTTTCTCTCTCGACCTTTCTTCTCTGAAAAGTCCCCACTTTCACTTTCTCTAGACGTTTCTCTCTCTCTCCAAAAAAGTGTCCCACTTTTTCCTCTCTACACGTTTCTCGTGTCTCTCTCTTCTCTCTTTCCAAAAAAACTCTTCCACTTTCTCTCTTGAAATTTCTCTGTAATCGTTTCTTTTTCCTTCTCCAGATCTATCTGTTCCTGTGTAACTATGCTCTTACCTTAAGTGTGTGACAACAGCAGATAGGCGGAGACGCATGGCACGGAGTGAAGAAAAAAGAAAAGCAGCCATTTCGTTCTTCACACGGAGTGAAGAATAAAGAAAAGCAGCAAAAAAAAAATTGAAATGGTAGCAGACGGGCAGCATGACGGACGGAGACGCGCGGCACGGTGGACGACTAGGCTTCAAGCAAGGGTTCAGCTCTTCACGCGGCCTGAAGAAAAAAGAAAAGCAGAAAAAAAAAATTAAAATGACACGGCTCTCCGAACCGGTCCGTGAACCGGGGCCGGTTCAACCGATTTTTCACCGGTTTTGACCGGTTCGCAGCGGTCCGATTCAATCCAGATTTTTAGGGTAGTTCGGACCGGACTAGGCACCGATCACCGATCGGATCGGTCCGGTCCGATTTTAAAAACATTGGCAATAAGTATTGCTAGCTACTTCTTCATTTTTTTTGGGACTAGTGTCACTTAAATATTATAGAGTCTGATTAGAAGTCCAAACTCTTTATTCATAATTTTGATATTTTATTTATTTAGTGTCCCATTAAAAATTTAAGGTTTATTTTTTAAATTATCAAAAGAACTTTAATTAATATTATTTGTTCTTTGGTAAAGTCAAAGATAAATATTTTAATTTAAAAAAATAATTGATGTAATAAATTACAAAAATTAGCAAAATTAATAAATTAATAAAATTTATTTGGATAATTTAAATTTAAATTTAAAATTTTGCATACGTAATAGTTAAGTATAGCAAAAATTAATTTTTAAACAAAAAATTGAGGTGTTGTAGTGGTTTGTCACTCTAACTTCAAATCAAGAATTCAAACTAAATTAGGTTTAAGAAAAAAGTTTTATTAAGAATATAGCCATGGATTTTCCACGGCTAATGGATTAGCCGTGGCCAAAAAGCACATCAAGTTTAAGAAAAAATTTTATTAAGAATTTAGCCACGAATTTTCCATCATTAACGGATTAGCCATGGCTAAATTTGTGTCCAGTAGCCTCGGAATTTTTTCCATTGCTAATTTCGCATCAATTTTAGCCACCAAAAATTTAGTGGCTAAAATTGGCTCGAAATTTGGCGTCAATTTAGCCATGAAAAATCCGTGACTAAATACTTTTTTTGTAGTGGTTATTTTAGTTATCACAAAAAAGGAAGAAACATAAAACATCTTAAGTTATTCGCATTTTTATTATAAAATAAATAAATGTAATATATATATATATATATATATATTTGTGTTTATAATAGATATAAATGAAATTGGATAGATGCCTACAATATTCGAGGTCATACATAAATCATGGAAACTTGGATTAAGTACTTTAACATTGACAATAAAATATATGAACAGCCATGTTTCGATGAAGATTAAAGTAATATTAGTGATTAATGACAACATAAGTACTGACTCATAAATTGTGTCTTGCTCAATTTGTTTATATATATCCATGTCAGTGTCGGCAGGCAAAAAGGTTCATTGACTTCAATAATCTTAGCTGTCTAAGACTAGCTGATTATTGTTAATTAACAAGTTGTACATTTTTAATATTATCGTCCACGTGGATACACTTATCTTGCTGTCGCATATTGCAGAAAATCTATGCCCTACCATATGCTTTTTACTTAACCAGCAAATGGTTTGGTCAATCAGCTAATTTTGCTCACCAGTGATAATCAGAGATGGCTTATGCTGCCGTAGCTTCCCTTGTGCAGACACTAGAGCAGCTCTTGCACTCTGATCATCATCAATCTCCTCTTCATTATCCAAAGCCACAAATTGAATCCCTCCATAAAAAGCTCTGTTCCTTGCAATCCAGTCTTGATAAAATCGTTCGCGTGCCAAAAAGCATCAGGGAAGAAGTAAATAATTTTGAAACCGAAATCAGAGATGTATCCTATAAAGCCCAAGACACCATTGAATCCTTTCTCTCCAGGCAAATCCATGAATCTGAAGAGAACATCCCTGGCGAGGACCAGCAAAGCCCCACATCACTTGTTGATTTCTTGCAGAAAGTGATGGACAAGATTGATTCCAGCACCGCAGCCATCAACAAAGAGGACCACCAAGCCGGTGACGATGATGATGATTCATTGTTTGAGAATGCTCCCTCTATTAGGTACACATCGTTCAACATTGTGGGGCGGGATGAAGAGCGGAACGAGGTTATGGCACGCCTAATCGATGCCAAGTCAACTGAGCTCCAAGTCGTCCCAATCATTGGGATGGCTGGTATCGGCAAGACTACTCTTGCGAGAAGCATATTTGAAGACGCACGCATAGCGTATCAGTATGATGTTCGTGCTTGGGTCACAGTATCTCAACACACTCGTGTTCGGGATATCTTCTTGCAGCTCCTTGGTTCTACACATGTGTTCGGTGATGAACTGAGAAATCGTGAGGATGGCGATTTAATGATGCTTCTGCATAGGGAATTATACCACAGACGGTATCTCATAGTGATAGATGATCTGTGGCATAAAGACATTTGGGATGCAGTAAGGCGAAGTTTCCCGGACTGTGGAGACGGAAGTCGAATTCTTCTGACTACCAGATTTGGAGAAGTGGCCACATATGCCAATCCAGAAGGTTCTTTTCATGAGATGAGTTTTCTAGACAAGGAAAATAGTTGGAAGTTGCTATGTCAAACCGTATTTGGTGAACAACCTTGCCCTCCTCACTTGGACACAATCGGAAGGCGCATTGCATATAATTGTAAAGGTCTTCCCCTTTCACTTACAGTGGTTGGTGGTCTACTCGCCAAACAAGAAACGACTCGAGAATATTGGGAAATTGTTGCAGAAGACACAACCACCTTTGCAGCAAAAGATCAAAAGGAGTCTTACTTAGATATTTTGGCTCTAAGTTACAACCAGTTGCCTGGTAGATTGAAAGCATGCTTTCTTTACATGGGAGCTTTCCCTGCAGATAGCGAGATTCTTGCCTCCAAACTCATCCAGTTATGGGTTGCTGAAGGTTTCCTGGCATCATCACCTCATCAAAGCTCGGAACAAGTCGCAGAGCGTTTTTTGGAAGATCTTATTGATAGAAATCTAGTTTCTGCAGGCCAGAGAACCTCTCTCGGCCATATTAAAACTTGTAGGATGCATGATACTTTACGGGATCTTGCCGAGAAAGAATCTGAAAAGCAGAAGTTCTTTTATTCCATGTACAGGTATGATCAACACCACTCAGAAGCCAATAGAAAAGGCCAAAGGCGTCTAGCTGTTCATAAAAATATTCTCATGTGCATGGAAGATGTTTACGAGTCTGCGAAATCATTCACACATTCACGCACTCTTCTTTATGTTGGCCAGCAGCATCATCATCCTCTACCTTACTGTTTAACTTTTGAGCTCCTCAGGGTACTAGATGCTTTGACAGTCTATTTCATTTCCTTCCCGAATGAAATAGTTAAACTGATCCATTTGAGGTACCTTTCTATGACCTATAACGGAAAGCTTCCAAAATCAGTATCTAAACTGAGAAATCTTCAAGTTCTGATTGTTCGCCGGAACCCGAAAATCATACTTTCGGGGATATCATTTCTACCTGTGGAAATATGGAACATGCCTCAATTGCGGCATATCTTGTTTACAGAAACTTGTTTGCCCGACCTTTCTGGTGCAGACATTCTTTCAAGAAACAAAAGTGCTCTACTTGCAAACCTTCAAACACTTTCTAATGTCAATGCCGCTTGTCTAACAAAAGAGGTCCTTCAAAACATTCCCAACTTGAAGAAGTTAGTAGTTTGGATCGAAGAACCAACTCCTGTAGAGTTAGATCTTTGTCAACTTCAACAACTTGAATCTTTCAAATTCACAGTATTGAACCCTGAACCTGATCTTGAGAGTGACTCCCTACCAAAAGTTTTTTACCCAGAATCCCTGAAGAAATTGACTTTAAGTGGTTGTGGATTTCCCTGGGATGATATGACAGTTATTGGACGATTGCCAGATCTTCGAGTGCTGAAACTGCGAGAGTCTGCTTTCCAAGGTAAAGAGTGGGAACCGAAAGAAGAGGAATTTCGTAGACTGAAATTCCTCATGCTTGAATACTTGGATGTTGAGAATTGGGTAGCTGAGGATGTCCACTTCCCCAGTCTGGAACAATTGATTATCAAACATTGCTATGAATTGAAGGAACTGTCTACAGAGATAGGAGACATAGCATGCCTTAAAGTGATCGAATTGGTTGACTGCAGCCGTTACGCTATGGAATGGGCAGAGTGCATTAAGCAATACCACGAGGAGTTGGGCGATGACATCTTTCAAGTTCGCATCTATTCATCATTGGAATAGATTCTTCCCCATACGGTTTGCACTCGTGCGCTGGTAGAGTTAGGTAAATGCATAAGAATGAGAAAATCAATAACAATGTTCAGTTTCATTAGTAACCAAAATATCTGTTTTGTTGCCTGTAATAATTTACTCTGGTTTTCCTTATATGTATTGCAGATTGCTGAAAAAGGAAATACCTTCTCATGATTCGGAAGGTATCAGACTGTTCTTCGATTTGGTTATTTCTTTCATATGATTGTTTGGCATTTATGATATGGTTTCTTCATGAGATGTCCCTTTGTTTACAATTTGGATCCTCTATTACATAACTATGTTACATCTCCTCCTTCACTTGTTAATACATGCCACGTGTATTGGTGAGCGGTTGAGATAAGAAAAGAGACTTTCAAATTTTTTTTTTCCATATCATAAGTTTTTTCTCTTTCCTTATCTCAACCGTTCACCAAGTGTATTGATGAATGGAGTAGGAGATATAACATAGTTATGTAGTAAAGGATCCGAACTGCTTTGTATAGGACATTTATGATTTCGGCGTTTTCTGATTTAGTTCAGATGTTTTGTGGAACTCTCGTTTATATGTATGAATGACTTTCTATGTGATAAAAACAAAAAAAATCCTTGTGTTTTATTATAATTTGATGGCAAAAGTAACATAAAGAAAGTTAGTTTGTTTTAGAATTAATCTTTTATCATCATATTCTGGGACTTTCGATCGAGGTAACTAAAGCAATTTTTTACTTGAGCTTGTGATATTATCTCTGCAATCTCCCCCACATTTTAATTGTTAATGTCGTATTCCTTCTTGGTTTTAAGCATTTGTAACAAAAGCACAAAACAGTATTAGCATTTTCTTAATATATATTTCTTTTTTCCCAATTCAGATCTTTATTTATTTTTAAATTTTAATATCAAAGAATATAATAAAAATTCCAAGCAGAGAGTCATTAAGGTAAGCAAAAATGACATAAGAGTTCACTGGTTCAGTGAATTGCATGCATTGGTCCAATTCTTCTGAACTATTTTTAATTTATGTAGCCCAAATACGAATTATTAATTTAAAATATGGGGTTACTCTATGTCTCTATCATATGATTGTGAAATTAAAAAATTGGAATCTACGACTTGTTGAGTAAACTTTTTTCCAAATATTTGTTCACGATTTTTCAATAATTAAAAAAAAAAAATCATGTTATATGCTTGTGATATATTAGGAGAAACAATAGTTATTTCTACGTAGAAAATTCGTAGTTATCGATAAATATAATAGAAAATATTACACCAAAATATAATGGAAGATTCAGACTGAAAAGGCATTAGTTTGGTTGAACATGTGAAAAACTGAAAATTAAATGGAAATTAGGTGACTTAAAAAACTCAATTTCTTTTATGTTGCAAAAGAATTTCTTTTGCAAATTTCAATAAAACTAGTCTGTAGTTCGTAAATCAGTTATCATATTTCGTTACAAAATGCAAAACACTAGTGCCATATAATTATTGACTTTTTCTCTACAATAGACCGGGGAACAGAATTTAGCTCCATAGTTCCCCTTTTCCAATACAAATATATACTAACTAGAATTCAAAAACATGTAACTAATTAATTTATCAAATAAAGTTATGGTATATATATATATATATATATATATTTTTTTTTTTTCAAAATATGACTCTAACTAAAAATAAGTCTCATAATATTATTCCCTCAAAAATATTTCTCATATTGTTACTTATATTGCCACATACATCACTATGTGTGCAAAAATTGATTAGCTGAATTTTTTTTTCCCCTTTCCTCGTCTTTCAATAAGAAACCATGGTAATACAATTCATAATAAGACCCACAAAATTTGCATGAAAACCCAATTTAGTATAGATACGCTCTAAGAAAGACCACTTGACTCATCATATGCTTTATTCATATCGAGTTTAAGCACAAAATAACCTTAACTTGGCATGTCTACAATTTTTGAGATAATGATTTATTTCAAATGCAACAAGAACATTGTTTGTGATCAAACAGCTTAGAACAAAAGCTGATTGAGACAAAGAAATAATATCATGTAAAAAGGGTTTAATTCTATTGGCAAGTGTTTTAGGAGCTAATTTATAGACCACATTACACAAATTGATGGGCTGAAATTGGGTGATATATAAGAGCTGGGTTTTTGGATTTAGGAATAAGGACCATATGAGTTTAATTCATTTTATGCAAGAACTTATTGTAATTAAGGAAGTCAAGAACACAATTAGTCACATCTCTACCAACAATAGACCAATAACGCTGAAAAAAGAGAGGCAGCATACCTTCCAGCCCCGAAGAAGTGAAAGAGGCCATGGACTTGAGACTTCGGGAGACGTCCTCCAGAGTGATAGGTGCTTGCAAGCTTCGGTTCATGTCCTCGTTTACCCTTGGATTCACCGCCTCTAGCATCTCTTCCATGTCCTCGCTAGAACATCTCTCTGCCCGAAATAATTTAGCAAAGTATACGTTGATAATCTCCTTGATCCCCGCCTCAGAATTACACATCACGCCCTCCTCGTTTTTTAAGCCCTCAATATTATTTGTCTCTCTTCGAATAGAGGCTCGCTAGTGAAAAAACGATGTATTTTGATCCCCCTCCTTCAACCAGTGCCCCTGCCCTTGTTGAATAGGATTCAACCAACAAATAGGGAAAATCGATCTCTAATTGATTTAACTAGCAAAAAAGAAAATTTTATTCCGATTAGGATTTAGCCAGCTACCTTCCCATATCTATAAATAGGGCTCTTTCCTACATTATTCCATGAATTTGGATGGCGTATCGAAGAGAAGAATTCAATGGGAACGCGACAACCACGAAGATTCAACTCCCAATTGCCGGAAAAGCTCCATATTAGTGTGTTTTATGTTTTCTTTTATATTTTTATTTTCTTTAGTTAATTTTATTATGTCTATATAGTTTATTTTGTTAGGGCTCTAAATGGATTCATAAGATTAATTTCTTGTAATTTATTTGAATATCCTTGGTATTTAATTTTTATTCATCCTATCTATATTCAAGTGCTTAATTATTTGGAATTTCTCGCCAACTTTTGCAAGCTTTGAGATTTTATATTCGACTACGAAATAGTGTTTATAAAATCCAGCTATTTTGTTTTATAGACGTAAGGAACACATATATTAGAATTAAACACATTTTTGTGCGATCGGTTATATTAATTAATAAGTGTTTTTTAATTAACACAACTCTTCTATGCAAAGGATCAATGAATCGGTATGTGATCATGAAAATAGACACATAGTATTATTTGGTACCTTTGTTTTGCTTATGAAATGAGACTACAAATATTTTTGTGAGTTGAATCGTGGAATGATAAAAAGTCAAAACCTATTATTGTTTGAATAATTATTTGAAAGGATTTAATTGATAAAACTTGGGCCATAATTTTTCCTACTTGATTTTTCTTTTGCATTTTTTATTTGCATTTTTATTTTGCTTTTCTAATCTTTTTATCAAAAATTCAAAGTGTAAACAATAAAAAATTTACGAAGTTGGTACTTGATAATCTGATTCCTCATGAGAACGATACTCTACTAACTCTTTATTATTTTCACAGCCCGTATACCTATGGAAAAATCACAACATGATACTGAGTAAATATGAGAGCAAAATCAGATGAGCCACATGAGGGATCAAAAGTGAATTTCCCAAGTACTAATGTTAGTAATAACTACAACAAAAGCCGATATTCAAAGGAATATATGGTACAGGGTGGAAGAATCACTTCTTCCCAATTTTGAATCTACCTGTAATCGTGAGGTGGTACTATACATTTAGAATCTGAACACTCGTATTACAAGTTTACAACACTGATGGGATAAGGTTTTTATCCCTAATAAATATGATATTATCATTTTATGTTAATATATTGAGAGAGAGAGAGAGAGAGAGAGAGAGAGAGGAGGCAACAATCACTGTCCTCATAAATGTCCTTGAAATATTGTCATTTTTTTTTTACGAAAAATTACAAAAATAACATTTGATTGATAAAATGCTAAAAAAATGTGCGAGGGTTGAAATTGAAGATAATTGAAAAATATATGTGCAGACTTATTCACGAGTTAAAAATTCAAGGACTAAAATAAATTCTGTCCTTTTATTTTCTCACTTTTTAGTTATTCAATTATTATAAAAGCAAAACTGCAAAAATACTCTGGAATTGCTAGGGTCACAAGTTACGGACCGCATCTATAGTGGTCACTATTTTAATAGTGACAGATTTTTCATTTTTGTGACTGCATCAATGGGTCAATAAATCCGTCACTAATTGCAGTCAGTGACCGATTTTGCTTAACATAGCGATTGATTTTGCGGTCACTAAAACCAGTTATTTTGGCAGTGAGCTGATAGAGGGATGAAATTGAAAACAATTAAAAAGTCAGGGAGTGATTTAATATAGATAGAGGAATAAAGCTACTAGCTCAAGGAAAATATTAAAAAATTACTTCTGTATTAATAACATAGCTGTCAGCTTTTCAACTTGATGTTTCGACGAATGGTGCATGTGGACCAATGACTTTATTAATGGCCGAGGAATCTTTTGACTTTTTTCGTCACATTCACCTAACCAACTTATTTTTGGTTCTTTGCAAGCAGTGCTCTGTACACAAATCAAGTAGGGTAAATCAATAAATTGGTCAAGTTAAATCTGTTATATATATATATATATATATCACATATATATATGCTATATTATATAATTTAATATTACATTATACTTCATTTGTCTAATACTATTAATCATTTTAGATATTTTTTTTAATTTCATAATATTTGACACTTTAAAGATTTTAAGAATGTATTAATTTTTTTTTCCTAAATTTACCCTTATTTATTATTTTTAATAAAATTTAATGAGGCATGATGAGGATAATTTTATCAAATTATTTTAAATTTAGTTAAAAAGATGGCTATTTATTAGAATAATTAGTTTGTATGAAAAAAATTAGAACGACTAATATTATGAAATAGATGGTGTATTAACTATTATGTATTAACTATTAAGTTATATAATATTCAAAAAAAAATTAAGTTATATAATATTATGCCATAGGGCGAATTATATCTACCTCCCCTAAGATTTGACGAAATTACAATTCAACCCACATTTTTTTATAAATTACAATAAACTCCCTGAGGTATATTCCATCTAACAATTTACCCCAACCGTTTAGGACCGTTAGAGTTCCGTTGGTTTTTGTATGTAAAGTTCCGATAGTATCCTTGAGGGATTTTTTTATAATATATATAAAATATTTGGGGTTGTATGTTATATAGTACATCTTTGTGGGGCTAAGAGTAATATTATTAACAAAAAAATCTACCTTTTTAAGAGTTGAAAATGACGGATAGGTGGGAGAAGAGAGAGATCTAGATACATACATATGCAATGTATATACACATGAAAATTGAAAAATCTTACACTTTTAATTCATCATAACTCACTCATTTCTTCTCAAAATCGCCCAAGTTGTATGTCAAAATCGATCACCGCGACGAGAGGAACATGTTGGCGGTGGTAGTTTCGGGTTTCGTCGGACGGTGGAGGAACAGTGGCGGCGGTAGTTGCGGCAGCAATGAGGTGGTGGCGGGTTTCCGTTTTCCTACAAGTTTTTCGGTGAATTTGAAGATGGTCTTAAACTTTTCGATATGGAAAACATATTGGTGAGGTCAATTTTGGCCTAGAGGTGGAGGAATTGAGGCGAAGAGTGGATTTATACATTTTTCATCCATCACTTGTAATTATTACATACCGCAGGAGTTTATTGTAATATACACAAAAATATGGGTTAAATTGTAATTTTTTCAAATTTCAGGGGAGGTAGATGTAATGCACCCTATGTAATATTAACAAAAAATAAAGGGCAAAATGGACTTTATACATTTTTCATTTATTACTTGTAATTATTACATACCTCAGGGGGTTTATTGTAATTTACAAAAAAATATGGATTGAATTATAATTTCGCCAAACTTCAGGAAATGTAGATGTAATTCGCCCTATGCCATATGTCTTAAGCTTTTGTAGAACACTAAGAGGGTGTTTGGCTAAGCTTATAAGCTCCTCAAAACATTTTATAAGATGTTTGAGAGCCTATAAGATGGTGTAAAGTGTTTGGCAAAAATTTTGGAGGTGGAGCTTATAAGCTCCTCAAATAAGATGTTTAAGAGCTTATAAGCTCTTTTTAAAAAAGTAAGAAGGTAGAAACTTATTTTTTAAGATCTACCAAGCTCCTTTATTTTTAACCAAATTAATTACAATATTGCCATTACTAACATCTTATAAGCTATACCCCTTCTTATTTATCCAAACACTTTAATAACTTATTTTTAAAATAAGATCCAACATCTTATAAGCTCCTAAAACATCTTATAAGATGTAGAAGCTTATAAGATGTTTTAAATAAGCTTAGCCAAACACCCTCTAAAACAGAGACAAACATAAATACAGTAAAAAAAAAATCGTAAAATAATTAAACTACGGTTTGTTAAGTCATGTATAGATATTTGACTGCTTTTAGACACAAGTTGAAATTCTACAAATTCAGAATTGAAACGTAAATTTATGGTTTAATTCGAGTTCTCAATAAGGGAAATACTGAGGATCACCCACTAGGGAGTCTGATTGAAGATTGCAGAAGCTTGATACACAAGCCTTGGATAATTACACTGAATCATATCTATAGGGAGGGCAATACATGTGCTGACTGTCTTGCTAGGATGGGACATAAATTGGGTAATAGTTTAGTTGTTTGGGACTCTCCTCCTTGTGGAGTGGGAAGTTTCTTAGAAAATGATGTTGGAGCCTAATTTAGACAAAAATATATGTTTTAATGGTTCAATTTCATAAAAGTTTCTTGCAAAGGGTCTGTTCACCAAAAAAACAAAAATAAGGGAAATATATGTTTTAATGGTTCAATTTCATAAAAGTTTTCAGCAACACGATGGATACGAAGCATGCTTGACTGTAAACAGATTTCATTGAATTCTTAATGGATTGCTCCGTTAGTAAAAATACTACTTTCTTGCACTAGATTTTAGTTTGAAGACTCTGTGAACTCCACAATCAAAAACCTTACAATAACTCAAGGTTGACACCCATAACTAAACTCTATGGAAATATGATTAAGGTATATCCTAGTATGTATTACCTATATAATGAATTTATAGGACTAATCAATTCATTAAGTTTTATCGGAAATGTTGAATTTTCATTTTCCTAGGTCTGAAACAAACATCCGGATATTCCGGTTGATTTTATGAGATTTCCTTTGACATTTCTAGTCATGTAAGAGATTTATTGAACATTATTATTATTATTATTATTATTATTATTATTATTATTATTTTGTTTGATAGCAATATAAAATTATATATGATTGCAGAAATATTAGATACACATGCCATAAGTATGTCATAAATTAGTGTTAGTGTATTAATTCATTTGATGCCAAATATTATGCTGCAAGATATCATTCAAAAATTGTTTGATAGTATTCTTCTTTTTATGTGGATTATAAGCAAATTACAAAAAAAATCCTTAAATTTGACTCCTATCATATAAATTTAAGGGCAATATTATAAATTACAACTCCTATCAATTCAATCGAAATTAATTGGATTACACATCCCACTTCATGGTGGGATGAATTATCCCATAAATTGATGAATGAGAAATCAGGCATGAATTTTAATAAAGAGTTAAGAAATATTCTAACAAACATAATTATAAGTGGGATACTTATATAGTTCCACTCATAAACCCTTATGGCAAACTATAAGTAAGCTTAAAACTGTAGCTTGGTTTGGTAATTATTTAAAGCTGGGCTTCAAAATTCTGAAACCTATCGAGCTTGGAAAGTTTGATCCAATTTTGGGCGTATTGCCTGAAGAGCTTGGGCCCATAATCTTATTAATGCTGAAATCAAATATGTCCTAATATTATGCCCATCTGAGTATACTTAAAGAGTGTTAAACTTTCTTTCTTTTTTTTCTTAAAATATTCGTGTGATAAAATATTTGGTATAAATATCTTGAGAAAATTCTGTTAAATATTATTTAAATATGAATAAAATTTAATCGGTAAACTACATTGTTTTAAACTATATTTTTAGGTAGAAACATATAATATTTAGAACATAAAAGAGCACCATTTTGTTAATTTCTGTGAAAAATTAAGAAAAGAAAATTGAGAAGATTTCGAAATAAAATTGCCGCTTCTCCTCAAATAACCATGCCTTAAGTCCCCCTTAATAACTTGAAAGCATCCAAATTTTGATAGATGAAATGATAAATAAGATTTCAAAATATAATATATATATATATATATTATTTTATGATCACACATTATATAACATCAATATCGCCATATTATTTTGTTTCGTGTATTACCAATATAGAAGCATTGAGAAAGTATTCGCAACTGCAAAATATATTAATATAAATTATAAAGTATAGAATTTGGGATGTTTGAATTGAGCAATTACAATACATAAATGTCTTTTAGTGGATTGAACCGTTATCGATTTTGGAATTTTGAATTGAGCAATTACAATACATAAATATTGATTTTGGTCTCTTTCGCAACTTCTGGTTGTAGCATTTTATGCAAGGGGATCTTAAAATTCATTGTACAGGACGATAATGGAAAAAAAAACCCATTTAATAAATTTGTTTATTAGTAAAAATATATTTCATTATCAATATATAATTCACATATATTGTGTCTTTTTTCTTAATTTCTGCCAAATAATGTTTAGATTTTGTGGAGAATCGCATAATAATAGTGCTAATTATTTCTAATCACAGCGCACAGGGTTCAGTCATATGACAATCAAATCAATCCTGAAGTCTTTTTCCTAAATATTACTCTAAAAAGAAGAAGAAAAAGAAGCTGAAAGGACAAAGAGAGATAGAAATAGAAAATGGTTAAAAAAGTGAGAAGATAAGAAATAAAATAAAATAAAATAATTATAAAGGATGGTAACCACAATTCATTAGACAGTCTGCACAAGAGAAGCTAAAGAAGCATAAGCCATCTCTGACTATCACTGGTGAGCACAGTTGGCAGATTAAGCCATTTGCTGGTTAATTGAAAGGCATATGGTAGCTAGGGTGTTCTATGCTCAACTCCTGGATCCAGTATAGGGTATATAAATTGGTAAAATACAGGCTTGCTCTGCAGATGCGACCGCAAATTAATGGTTTGTTTGGTTGGTGACTTGGTGGAAAATGGGAGGAGAGAGTAAAAGTGAAGGGAAAGTTAAGGGATTTAGTTAAGATATTATATTTGAATAATATCTTCAGTAGGCTCTAGTCTTTAGGCTATTTGTTTGGAATTTTCGGATTCTTCTAGTTGCTGTTAAATAGTTTGCGAGTTTTTCTCTTTCTGTTAAGTTTGTAAGAGACTATATATAAGTCTAAGTCTATTCAATAAAATGTAGTCCTAGAATTGTTGAACACTTTTCATCTGTGTGTTTCTATTCTTAACAAAAAGATAACCAGAGAAAAGAATATTTTTCTTTATTTGGCTGTGGGTAGAAAAGCCGAACGAAAATAAGGATAAATTACATTAATCATTTCAATCTTTTGAGTATTTTATATTTTGGTATTTAATCTTTATAAATATGTATTTTATTACGTAACTTTTATCATTTATGTGCTAATAATATTTTGGACGAATTACATCTACCTCCCCTGAGGTTTGACGAAATTACAATTCAACCCACATTTTTTTGTAAATTACAATAAATCCCCTGAGGTATGTAATAATTACAAGTAATGGATGGAAAATGAATAAAGTCTGTTTTGCCTTTTATTTTTTGCTAATATTACATATGGTGCATTACATCTACCTCCCCTGAAATTTGAAAAAATTGCAATTTAACCCATATTTTTGTGTATATTACAATAAACCCCTGCGGTATGTAATAATTACAAGTGATGGATGAAAAATGTATAAATCCACTCTTCGCCTCAATCCCTCCACCTCTAGGCCAAAATTGACCTCACCAATGTGTTTTCCATATCGAAAAGTTTAAGACTCGCTTCAAATTCACCGAAAAACTTGTAGGAAAACGGAAACCCGCCACCACCTCATTGTTGCCGCCGCCACTGTTCCTCCACCATCCGACGAAACCCGAAACTACCACCGCCAACATGTTTCTCTCGTCGCGGTGATCGATTTTGACATACAACTTGGGCGATTCGGAGAAGAAATGAGTGAGTTATGATGAATTAAAAGTGTAGGATTTCTCAATTTTCATGTGTATATACATTTCATATGTATGTATCTAGATCCCTCTCTTCTCCCACCTATCCGTCATTTTCAACTCTTAAAAAGGCAGAATTTTTTTTTTAATAATATTACTCTTAGCCCCACAAAGATGTACTATATAACATACAACCCCAAATATTTTATATATATTACAAAAAAAAATCCTTCAAGGGTATTATCGGAACTTTACATACAAAAACCAACGGAACCCTAACGGTCCTAAACGGTTGGGATAAATTGTTAGACGGAATATACCTCAGGGGGTTTATTGTAATTTACAAAAAAACGTGGGTTGAATTGTAATTTCGCCAAACCTCAGGGGAGGTAGATGTAATTCGCCCTAATATTTTTTACACTATTCCAATAGAATATTCCCTAATATTCTCCAGAATCTTTCACAAAGATTCCACCAAAATATTGAAAAAGATTATTAGTGCACAAATGATAAAAGTTGAGATATTAACGTGCACATTTATAAAAATTAGGCACTAGAATGCAAAACACTCGAAAAATTGAAGTGCTTGACGTAATTAACTCAAACAATAAATAATAAAAAGAAAAATGAGCAGGAGCTCATCAAATTCTCAAAATTGAATTAAAAATGGAAAGGAAAAAAAAGGCAATTATCTTTCTTTTTTTTGTTCATTCATTTTTCTATCGCCCAAAAGGTTTTGTTCATGCTATTCATGTAGGTATAATTCAATTAATATTTTTAACTATTAAATTTGAATATAATGATGTCAAAAAATATTAAAACAATAAAATATTACATCATAATACTCAATCCAACGGTTGAAAATTCAATTTTACACTATCCACATAAATAGCATCTACCTTCCCCGCCCAATATACCCATTCATTCATTTTCTTTTCTTTTCTTTTCTTTTTTTCTTCTCTCATTTTTTTTTTAATTTTTTTTCTTTACCAAACACAATGTAAGTGTATCCACATGGATGAAAATATTAAAAATATACTGCTTGTAAATTAATAACTAATCAACTAGCCATTATACAAATATGACCTTTGAAGTCAATGAAAACACCAACACATGGAAAATATAAACAAAATAACTTGTTTATTAATTATTGATCACTTGTAACCAATAATAATAATAATAATAATAATAATAATAATATTATTATTATTATTATTATTATTATTATTATTGATCACGTAGCTATCACCCTTCTCAACTTTGATGCATCCAGATTAACAAATAGGATTACTATACTCCGGCAAGTTGCTGCTGCATGTGGACCTACCCTTTTAGTCATGTCAGGGAATCTTGTGACTTTTTCCTTTTACATTCACCAACCCCTCCAAACCAATAAAAGTTGTGACTTGGCAAAATAAATGCTGTTCCATGATTTTTTTGTGAATTTGTATGTATATTATATGACCCATATTAATAATTAATATCGAATAATACAAAGGAAGAAAATAATGGGATATTATTATCTATACGTGACTTATAGTTTATTTATCAGAAAAAAAAACTAATTATAGTTTAGACATAGTACAATTGTTTTGTTTTTAAATCTGAAATTCTACTTTGAAAGCTTTTTGGGGGATAAAATTCAGGGGTTATGGTAATGACCAATTTTTGAGGATCCGTACTATTGTGTATATATAGTATAAATATTTATATAATAAAAAATTACTTTTATCATTTTATATTAATTTCGGTATTTCACTTTATCTTTTCTGTTTTACAACAAATAATTTTTTCGTTCTCTCTATTTCCCCTCTTCAATCCTATTTCCCATCTTTCTATTTCTTCTATTTAAACAAAAACCCTAACAATTCCATTACAAATTTAAGTTTTTTTTCTCCAAACGACAATAAGGTACTGTATACTAATTTTTCAATATATATGTTGATTTCTTTTATTGTAATTGAGTTTTGGTCTTTTGGGTAAAAGTTTGACTAGGTTTGATGATAAATTTTGATAGTTGATGAATATTAACCTTGATGAATCTTAATAAATATTAGTTGGGTTAGTCAACTTAAATGAATCTTGTTGTCTTGAGGTGTGATATTTAATTGAGAATTATTTGGTGAATATAATAGTGGAGAAAAAAAGATATAAGATAATATTTTTTTTATTTTTAACTATATTTCTTGTTGATGAATTACAAAAGGATAGTTTTTGGGCCCAAAAAAATAATTTTTTTATAAATTTAGAGTGGGCTATATTTTTGGGCCCTGTTCGCCATGCTGAAGTGGATTAACAAGGCCCAGGCCCCTCGATGTGAACAAGATAGCTCGTGTTGGAAGACCAGGCCGGGGTAAAATAAGGGCCCATGGCCCAATCGGCCAAAAATAGGAAATAGAAAAAATAAAATAAATACAATGATAAAGTCTAATTAAATCCCTAACTTTTAGAGGTCGTTAATAACAAATTGGTTAAGGACAAGGCATGGTTATACCTAAACATGCCTGAAATAAAGGCCATGTGATGTTGAAAAATTTAAAATTCGGATATGGTGGCATAACTGCCAAAATCGAGATACAAAGATGGCCATTTATTTCAAATGGCCAGAGCCTGAATAAAACATTCAACTCCAAGAATAAAGGAGTTCAGTTACAACTTGAAGGCAATAAAAAGGAGTGTGGATTCACCATTTGAAAGGACATCAACAATCAACAATGATCAATCAACAACAATAACAACAACAGCACAATGCTCTCTCTCAATCAAGAAGTTTGCACTTCTTTGATTTTTTAGTCTAAATAAACAAAAATTAGATTTAGTTCACTAGATAGTAAACCCGTTACATGAATGTTTGTAGCCATACCTCATTTGGCTCGAAGTGAGGATATCAATGCACCCAATCACTCACTCTGATTGAGCCCGATTCGAGGTGAAATATCAATGCAATGGAGTGGTACCCCACATCCATATCGAGGCATGCATGAGAAGGAGTTGAGACGGAATCAATTAATGCTCATCAGAAATGAACAACCTCTGGGTATATCCACATGTAGATATAACTGGAGTCATAAATGTGGCCGACTTATAGCTAGAGTTTTTCGAAGCTGCTCAATGCATTTTAGTTATATATATGGCCCCGAGTCATCAATGCATGTATCTGTAGTCAAGTTTTATAAAGTCCAAGTGGCAAGCTTTTTAACCCTTTTCAATCTTTAGAATACTAAATTGTTAAGTCCTACATTAAGTTGTAGGCAAGTAGAACCTTAGAGGCAGTGTTTGCCTACTCCAACTCAATCATTTTTCGCATAGAAGTTTTAAGCGTATCACATCTTTTCACTTCGAATCGTCAAAACTTTTATTTGTGTGTTCTTGTACACTGGTATGCCCGCACTCAACACAAAAACTCACTTTGAATTTACTGTTTCTCATCGAACTCAGTGATTTCGAACTCTAAGTGACCACATCGACATAAATGCTGAAATTTTATGCAAACATATATCTTTGGCACGTCCAGTGGGACTTTTAATTTTTTTAGTAAGACTAGTCGGAGTGCCAATCGCCTGATTAATCCACGGCCGTGCCAAAATTATTTGCAAACAAATAGAAAAAGCTATTTTAGCACCATTGAGTCTTGATTATATTTTTATATGTAGCTTTATGACAACTTTGTTGAAACTTATTAAAGAGCTTGGGCCCATAATCTTGTTAATGCTGAAATCAAATATGTCCTAATATTATGGCCCATCTGAGTATACTTAAAGAGTGTTAAACTTTTAAATATAGGTGTTTTTTCTTTTTTTCTTTCTTTCTTTCTTTTTTTTTTTTGGGGTTTTCGCTTCTTTCAACCATTTACGTAGCTTTTGATAAGTTAGTTTCAACATTTTTTAGGAAAAAAAAGAATATAGATGCTATACATTTAAAATATAGATGTTAATATTGAACTCATATCTAATGATGGAGATCACTTCTAATAATATTCGTGTGATAAAATATTTTGTATAAATATCTCGAGAAAATTCTATTAAATATTATTTAAATATGAATAAAATTTAATCGGTAAACTAGATTGTTTTAAACTATATTTTTAGGTAGAAACATATAATATTTAGAACATAAAAGAGCACCATTTTGTTAATTTCTGTGAAAAATTAAGAAAAGAAAATTGAAAAGATTTCGAAATAAAATTGCCGCTTCTCCTCAAATAACCATGCCTTAAGTCCCCCTTAATAACTTGAAAGCATCCAAATTTTGATAGATGAAAAGATAAATAAGATTTCAAAATATAATATATATATATATATATATATATTATTTTATGATCACACATTATATAACATCAATATCACCATATTATTTTGTTTTGTGTATTACCAATATAGAAGCATTGAGAAAGTATTCACAACTGCAAAATATATTAATATAAATTATAAAGTATAGAATTTGGGATGTTTGAATTGAGCAATTACAATACATAAATGTCTTTTAGTGGATTGAGCCGTTATGGATTTTTGAATTTTGAATTGAGCAATTACAATACATAAATATTGATTTTGGTCTCTTTCGCAACTTCTGGTTGTAGCATTTTATGCAAGGGGATCTTAAAATTTATTGTACAGGACGATAATGGAAAAAATTTTATTGTTCCGTAAACCGAATCCGACCACATCATTTTGGGGCTAGAAAGAGGGCTCTATTTAAGCAAGTAAGAAAATGATAAACACATGACGGACTGGAACGGAGATAGGGGATTCGAACAACCCCTTGGCCCCGCAAATCGCCATTCATATCCTGGAGCCACACAACGCTCCGGCCCAAGTTGTCCCGCAAGTTACCGGAGCGGTATCCACACCTCCCGTCGGGCAGAACCTCGTCGTTCTGACGACCGATCAGTTCAACGCGCTCTTACGCGAAATCAAACGGGGGGACCCAAACCCCGCTCCGACCGCAGCCGCAGAAGACCCTCATGCACTGAGGGAGGAGTTTCGCCCCCCGCGAGGTGTTCGGGCAACTTTTTGCTAATTTTTAATTTTTTTTTAATCACGAACAGTGTTCAGTTGAAATTGCAAAAATTTTTTTAGATATTATTTTTTTTTCTCTTTGTTTATTGAAGTTTATTGATAAAAGATTGTGTAAAATTTATAATATATATTTTTTGTTGTGTTATTTGTAGTATGGATTTGAAAAGAGTGAAGTATTATTATGGACCTAAGGATAGTGTTTTAACTTAATAACAAAATCATATTTCCGAACAATTATTTGATGGTCGTGTAGACCCTAGTAGGCTATAATGTACGGATATTTGAAAACATTATATTGTGCAGTGTCGGATACACACATAGCTTCGATACATGTCCGATACTGTAATTGTGTATCCGAAAAAGAAAAAAGAAAAAATTCAATACGGTGTCAGACATAATTGAGGGGATGTCTGGTACGTTTTGGATACAATTAAACTTTTTTTGATATTTTACAAAACTCATGATGGGTTTTTTTTTTAAATTTTAAAAAAAATAGTAAAATTTTTGAAATTAAAAAAAAATAAAAATATATTATCTTAAACTAATTAATTAGATTTAAACTGCTTTTGTTTCACATCTTCTTTTTCATCTCTCTTCGTCTCTGTATTTGTGTCTGTGTATCATAGCTGGCAGGTTAAGCAAGATGCAATTAATTCCCTGCGCTTTCACACTGACAAGGAAACCTAAAAGACACATCTGGACCTCATCAAATGCCGTGTAGTTGCGGGACAGCTTGCTATTTTTTATTTTAATTTACACAGTTGGCTATATGTAATCATAAGAACTATTTTCTCAATAATATATCGTCGGCACAAAAAGCCAAACTTTTAGTGGGTTGAGATGATTCCAGGGAAATTGCACTGAGCTCCCATGAAGTTTCAATATTTGCGATCCATCCCCAAAAATTTGGTCATTTATAAACATGTTGAGTAGTGAAAAAATTATTATCCAAATTTAATTTGATCAAAAGCAACAAATTATATGATAAATATATTAAATAATTAATTATTTTTTCTAAATACAACAATCACACAATAAATATAACACATTCATTATATAATTAATTTTGATTAAAATAAGTCGGATCTGAATTAAAATTTTCTATTGTGTGGGGCACACCCACATGGCAATTGGGCGAAGTATGCTCAATGAAGAAGCCAAGACCCCCTCCGGGTGGGGAAAATATCATTTGTGGTCCCACTCACCTCCTATTCAATTTTCATCTATTGCATCTCATATTTTTATCTGTAAAAAATTTTTTAGTCGGATATTTTCAACTTTGAATCAGTGCAGAAATGCCTAGTGTTTGATTTCAAGGAAGGATTAATGCTTGTCAATGATTTAGAGACTGAAATTTACTGTCTCTATTTCTGTGACGAATTTCTAACATTTTCCTAAACAATTTCTTCTCTATTTCTATCAAATGTTTGTCTATAATCCATCTTTGAATTTATTGCTTTGTTTTGTTAATTTGTCTCTAAATCTGTCTTAAAGGCATCTCACATTCTGTTTCAAATTTGTCTTTGAATTGTTTCTGGTTTTTATAGTCCTAACTTGTTTTAAATCACTCCAAATTTCCTAATAAATTTTTAATTTCATATTATGGGACAAGGAAAATTTTATTTTTATATAGATAATCTTCTTATTATATAATTTTTACCCAAAAATAATTAATCAATTTTGAAACCAATCATATCAACCATTCATAAACACAAAACCGTGAAGAAAAGTTTTATTTTTACAGGGCTGATGTCTATTGTAGAGCCCGTAATGAATATTGATGTCAAGCCTTGAGCCTGTTGGACGTGACAATTGCCTCCAAACCCACTAAATACACCTTAAAATTGAGCTATAAACAATTAACAACATGCCAAAAAGATATCCGATGAATTCTCTTGAATTCTTTATCACAATCTTATACGAGTCATTTTTTCCTTATAAATCTATGTGGGATAGGAATGATACAATTTTTTTTTTTTTGATAATTATAGGAATGTTACAATTGACATATAGAAAAAGTTTGCAGAAACAAAACAAACCAAGCAAAACAGCAAGCACATGCTAATGTAAATCAACAACAGGTGATAGAAGAACTTTTTGTTGCTTCTTGTTATGGTGCAAACCATAGTAACGAAACTTATTTAATTGACAGTGATTGCATTAACCACATGACTACTGAAGCTGCAATGTTCAATGAATTGGACAAATCTTATACTTCAAAGGTAAGGATTGACAATAGCATATATGATGATATCAAAGGCAAAGGTGTGGTAGCCATAGACACACCTTCAGGTACAACCAACGGGATGGCATCTTAGTACGCATATATATTAATTGCAAAGACTAATAGAATTCTTAGGCCATTAAAACTTTGAAAAGATTGTTACTGAAACAGGATTTTGATATCTCGGTCTTCCCTAGCCTTTCAATTAGAAGAACAAATATGGTAGCGAAAGGTGTTCTCTCTCTGAAACCTCTTAGGTCTTAAACATCATTCTAGCGTTTGGCAAAACAAATAATGCAATACAAATTCAAGGTAGAAACTTTTCTTGCTAGCTGAAGCTTGACCTGTGAACATTCCATCACTTAATCGGTTCCTGTCAAGTGTAGCAATAATAACAAGAATGACCATGGGTCGAACAACCACATAACATTTGAATTTCAACAGTGATTAGGTACCTGTGGAGCCAAGGTGGCTACGCCTTTTGCCTTTCTCCTTCCATGAGGATTTGATGGAGAACTGAAGGTCATCGTTCGACAAGTCCTCTTGCATCACTTTTACTTGCATCGCGGAGGCTACAACTGAAGGGCTGCAATCAACCACCTCCACCATTTGGAGAGTTGAGATGTACTTAACTTTAGCCGGGATCTCCTGCAATTTGTAGCAGTGAAGAATGGCGAGGTGCTCCAGCCTGCGGAGTATTTTACCGCGAGCTATCCACTTCTCGATATCCAAATCTTCCAGCAGCAGGAATTTAAGCCTGAGGAACTCCCCCTCGTTTATTTTCCACTCAGGCCCTCGAAAGGCATAGCATCTCAATTTGAGGGATTCAAGATTGGGCAGATGGGCGAATATTTTCATGTCTTCCCAAGGAAATCCACATCCGCTCAAAGTTAGCTTTCTAAGAGTGGACGGGATGTTTGAAATGGAACCGGGCCGGGTAGTTACAAACCGTGACAACCCGTGATCGGGATTCATGATGACACATTTGAATGATTCCAGCTGGGAAAGAAGCGAAAGATGATCGAAAAGACGCAATGGTGAAGAAGCATCAACTTCTAGCAATTCAATCCGAATTCCTAATTTCTTTAGATTTGGAGTTCTTTCAAGAACCCCCTTGGTGCAGCTATGAGCGCTCACATCTGAAAGAGTGAAAAGATTCTCTAGAAGAGCATCATCATTTGGCTGCTTAAGGTCACTCCCCATGATCTGCAAATGCCTCAATTGTTTCATATTCCAAATCTCAGTAGGCAGATAAGATGGAGCTGATCCGCGGGACTTGATGTTAAGATGTCGACGCACAATTAAGAATTGGAGCTTCCGGAGCATACAGATCATGCCCGGAAGTTGCTCCTCACCGTTGCATGTTAGAGCAAGGTACCTCAATTGAACTAATTTTAGTATTTCATTTGGGAACTTGAGGAAGCGAATTGTAAGAGCATTTAGCACCCTCAGAAATTTAAAATCCAAGCAAACACGCAATGGGTGTAAATGCTCCGGACCATTGCAGAGAAGAGAGCGCGCCGTTGAAACAGAGGAAATGGTGCCTTTCACATCTTCTATGCCAAAAAGGACGTTCTTGCGGATGCAAAGCCTGCGCCGGCTGCTAATCGTGTTCTGTGGAGGATCCTCGCTTGCATCGGGTTCGTACCTGTTAAAGGCATGAAAAAACTTGTCCTTTACAGCTGCATTGGCACAAAAATGCCAAACCGCAGAATGGACGCTGCAAGTTTTAATCCCACGGCTTGTGGACCTCCGCCTGTGAACCAAAACAAGACTTCTGTCAACAAGCTCTTCCAAACACTCCTCGGCCTTCTCTTCCGATTCAACAAATCCCTCAGCATACCATAATTGGAAGAGTCTAGCCGTCGGGATCTCACAACGTAGTGGGAATGCCCCCAAATAAAGAAAGCATGGCTTCAGATGTTGAGGCAAGTGCTCATCATTCAAAAATTGCATCACTGATGTCAAACCAACATCGTCAATATCGGTGTGTACAGCTGAAGTTAGACTATTTGCTACCTTCTTCCAATACTCTTCTGTCTTTTCTTTGCGCGAGAGGACCCTACCAAGATGGACGATTGTGAGAGGAAGCCCTTGGCAATTCTGAGCAATCGTCTTTCCAATCTTCAAGAGATTAGAAGGGCATTCCTTTCCAGCAAAAACAAGACGACAGAGCAGATTCCAGCTTTCGTCTTCGTCCAAGAAGCGAACCTGATGCACATTTCTTGTTGTTCCAGCTGCATTAAGAGCCACTTTTCGCATTCTAGATGTCAGGACGATTCGACTTCCATTGTTGTCGTTCGGAAATAAACCTTTCAGATCATCCCATACCTTAATATCTCGTAAATTGTCCAATACAATGAAATATCTCCTCCCCTTTAAGTTTTTGTATATAGACTCTGTTAATTGGGCATCATTTATAATTTCTTGACGATCAAATCTTAAAATATCGCGGTGTTTCATAGACTCCAAAAGGGCTCGAAGGACGTCTCGCCTTTGGTAATTCGGATGGATCGTGGCCCGTGCACGAAAGTGGAAAATTTGTTCAATAGATGAATCATAGTAAACTTGGTTGACGAGAGTCGTCTTACCGATGCCTGCCATCCCGACAACGGAGACAACTTTGAGTCTGGATGATTCTCCAACTAGTTGATCCTTCAGTTTCAACAAGCCATCCTTATTTCCCACAAACTCTTTGATCTCTTCAGGGGCAGCAGATGATCCCGATGAAGCAACAGGCATCAAGTTGGTTTTCTGGTCAGCCATAGTTGATGCCTTCTTCTCAATAGACTCAAATTCTTGCAACAACTTCTGCAAGTATCCCAAGCTTCCATCGTCCTCATCACGATCAGATGGGAGGGCTTGGCTTGATATATCCGATTCGATGATGTCTTCAGCTTCATATACAGCATCTCTGATTCGTGTTTCCAAATCATCATCTACTGTGTTTTGATCTTTAAGAAGGGTTTGCAAGGAACAGATTTTCGTGTGGAGAGATTGAATTTGTGACTTTGGGTAAGGAATTGAGGGTTGGTGATCAGAAATCTGTAGCTGCTCCAGGATATGCCTCAGAGAAACTACAGCAGCATAAGCCATCTCGAGTGACAATCCTCGCAAGTGAACTAATTTTTGTTTGTGAAAGTTTTAGGTTTTTCCTTGGTAAATATGCTTTGTTTTTCCTTTTTTTTTCTCTTTCCTAAGAGGTTCTCCGATGGTTTGCAAATATCAATTGGGGAACTGGAACCCAAGATCAATGTATTTGCTGATACAGTAGCCCTTAAAGATGATAACGGATCGGATTTGGTATGGATTTGATCAAATCCAAGACCCAACCCACCCAACCCACCCAACCCACGAGACTTTTTCTAGACCCGGCACTTGTCCCAGATCTGTCCGAACCCGACAGATTGGACCGATCCCAATCCACCCTAATAATGAAATTTTGGGTTAATTCCAATTTTGGTCCCTGACGTTTACCCCCAAGTCAATTTTGGTCCTTCACATTCCGACATTTCCAATTTTGGTCTCTAACGTTACAATTCGTTACCCAATGTCGTCCCTCCGTCAATTTTTCCGTTAAAAACCCTAATTTTATTTGCAATTTGCCCCATTAAAAATAAAAAAATATCAAAATGCCCCCAAAATTTTTAAAAAAGAGCTAAAAACCCCCTTTAAAATAAAAAACCCCCTCAACCATTCAACCACACTCAATTTATTCTTTGACATTTTTTAGTTCAATATTTTAATATATCGATAAAATAATAAAATAAATTATTTTCATAGCCTATATCTACTTAAATTTATTTTCATAGTTTGAAACGGTAATTAAAATTTTTCAATATACGGATAAATTTATGAAATAAATTAATCTTTAATCTTTTAAATTTTTTAATTTAAATTTTCATAGCCTATATCTACTTTTGATATTTTACTTTCAATTTTTTTTTTCAAATAAATCGAACAAATGGACAAAATTGTAAAATAAATATATATTTTTTAATTCATAATTGTAAAATAATATGGGTTCGAATCCTATTGCTTATAAAATTTATTTTTTTGTGCCTAAATATTTCAAAGGGGGGTTTTTAGCTCTTTTTTAAAAATTTTGGGGGCATTTTGATATTTTTTTATTTTTAAGGGGGTAAATTGCAAATAAAATTAGAGTTTTTAACGGAAAAACTAACAGACGGACGACATTGGGTAACGAATTGTAACATTAGGGACCAAAATTGAAAATGTCGGAACGTGAAGGACCAAAATTGACTTGGGGGTAAACGTGAGGGACCAAAATTGGAATTAACCCATGAAATTTTCTATTTTTTAATAAATTTCTTTAGAATAACCATTTTAAATTATACAATAAATCTAATAAAAGAAAATATTCAACTTGTGCATGAAAGCCTAATAAAACATATTCAAATGAAATCATTGGTACAAACGAACAATCTAATAATTTTGTCATAATTTCAAGTCAAATAGTAATAGACATAACTAAATTATTTTGTCAATGAACAAATGAAATATTCCAAATATTCAATCATAAGAAAAATAAGAGAACAACATGTAAATCAATTATATTTATTTTTATATTATAAATATATTAAATATATATCTATATACGGGTCGAATTCGAGTTTGAGTTCAAGTGGGCCCGATACCCGACCCAAATCCAAACGAATCAAAATTCTAGACCCGAGAACCACACACTGGGTCGAAAACCCGGCCCAAATGGATTGAGTTCAAATCGAAAATCCGTCAAACTTGAATCCATTGTGATCCCTAGTAACATTCAAAAAATATGCTGTCAGAGTTGATTGATATTATTCTTCTGATTAATATAATGCTTTTTCTTGCAATGTGTGCAGACTTTAAGAAAATGTTCAATGTTCAAAGTGTGCACCAAACACAATGAGAAAAAGTGTGAAAACATAGCAAAGTGTAATTAACCATTAACCCAATTGCTATTACCGTGACAGTGACGGGCTGTATTTAAATAATTAAATATTGAGGTACCCCACGTTAAATCATTGATGTTGGTGCCAGACAACAACTTGCGGTTTTCTGAATTGTATGGATAGTTTACTTCATAATCAAAAACCAAATATCGGGTGAGTGGGATTTTGGCATCTCCAACCTGTTAATATGAATTAAAAATTCAAGTGGCTTCATATCACCATGCGGCCACGGGTAGAATGGACCGTATAAATTGTACTTGAGATAATTTCAATTTTTTCGAATTGGATAAAGTAAGGAAAAACTATTAAAATGACATATATTAATTTGATGAAAGTATTTTCTACATATAATTTAAAAATATTAAAATCTCATAGAATTAATTTGTGACTAAATAACAATTAGAAAAAAAGGTAATGTTGGGAGTAGGAGAATTTCATTAGAAATTGTATAAAAGTTATTGATCGGAATTTTTTGAACGAAAAACTGATGGTGACTAGGAGTGCATCTTTTGAATTGGAACTTATTTATTTATTTGTACTTTTTCGTTGTATTAGTAAGGAACTTGTGCTTTGGCGTGATTATTGATGTCCATCTTAATTTTTTTTAAAATATTAATTTATAATATAGTGTAAATATATTGAGAATATTTTAATATTTTAACAGAATATTATGAATGGATAAAAACTAATGAAAAATTTCACTTTATTATGTTATTATTAGACAAATCACACTAATAATTTTTAAGATTATTTCTATTCTTTATAATTTTTTCTTGATGATAGCTTTTTTATATGAGTAAGTTGCCATAACTAATCTATCAAAAATTTAATTGAAAGTTTTTATAATATCAAATATATATTACTTTTAACATATACAATTATTTAACACTATTTATCACCTTTTTTTGTTAAAGTATTTCTAATAGGTCTTTCCTTCACTATTGATTACAAATATTTTAAAAATATCTTTTAAATGTCTATCAAATAAATATATACTAATTAAACTTTTTGTATGTGTATATTGCAAATAAGATCAATCATATTGAAATTAAATATGTCAATATAATTTTTAAAATTCTTTCTTACATGTGTACATATGTTAAGATGATATTGAATAACTTACTTTTAAAAAAAATGATATTGGATAACCATAAATGTTTATATCGTTTGTCTAAAGTCTGTAGACCCATATGCTTTTCTTATAATAAAATTTGATTGAACTAAGTTTTACTTGTACTATATGTCAATCTTTTATTTGTTAAGTAATATATACATACACACACACACATATATATATATATATAGAGAGAGAGAGAGAGTAGCTTAATTATCATACCATTGATTTTAATATAGTAAAGTCATAATCTATGTTAATTACATTATTCCACCATATTCACTATCATTATCATGTCTATGTTATTTTCAAGATATTTCTTTATTTTTATTTATCTCTGCATCATTATTTTCAATCCGATCTTCATTACTATTGTCCTCTGCTGACCCCTCCACCATTGTTATTAAATCCACTTCTCATATTATAGCTACTAATTTTAACAACAATCTCCACAACCTCCTCCACCTTTGCCTTTATTATTTTCTTCTCTCCACTACGTCATATAACAATTTTGATACCAAATCACTATCATGCTAGAACACTTTTTTTTTAAAAAAAATATTATCATTTGTAAATTATTATATTTAGTCTTTTTATGATTACTTGTTAGTTCAAATTTGTACTTGCGTAAAATTCCTGCTAGTTTGTTAAAATTGTGTTTATTTGTACAATTTTTTTTATAAGTATTTCATACAATGAATGAAAAAAGTTGTATAAATTCTTTCTATATATTTTTTATAAAATTAATGTAGAAACTATGGGATTTTTCCGCAGCATATTTTATGAATATTTTCTTTATGTATAAGGTTTCATCATATTGTAACCTTCTTTTGGTTTTATTATCTTTACTTCTCTTTGTGTTTTGTTTTTTTTTTTCTTTATGAGACTTGTTTTATTTATTTATTTTTTCTTAATTGATTCCTCATTCAATGTGAAATTTGTGGAACATAATTTCTCCAATTATAGTTTTTATATGTATTTTGTCATTTACATAGTTTTTAAGCTTTCTATTTCTATATTATCATTTATTTACTAAAATATGATATAATTTTATATTTTCTTTTCCGAATTCGAAGTAATTAGTTAAACATAATTATAATTTTATATTCATAAGTCATCTTTTATTTACATTCATACATGACACATGTGGATAATTATTAACTCTATTAATTGTTTATTTCAATTATTTACTTGCATCTTGATGGAATAGTTTTTGATAAATGGTAACATAATACTCAATAAGCTTAATTGCATTTTGTACCTTTTTTTTTAATTTTCTATTGTCTATGAAACTTTGTATTTCTTCTTTTTCATGAATTATTCCACTAATCACAATGAGAAAGACGCAATAAATTAGCCTAACAAATTTAAAGGTATTAAAACAAGAAAACTATTTTATAATTGATAACCAAGAGCGTTATTAAAGAATAATATGTTTAATAAATTGTATTTACAATAAACGATTGAAGTATATTTAATAAATTGTATCTACACTAAACGATTGAAGAGGATTGATTGCTGGCTATTATTTATTTATTTATTGCATGATAAAATTTTAATACTATAGAATATAATTAAAAGTCCAACTCTTTATTCATAGTCATGGAATTTATTTCATCTAGTGCTCAATTTGAAGTCTAACTCTTAAATTTTAAATTACTAAAAGATCATGGAGAAATATTATTCACTATCAATTATATAAGGTTATTTTAGTCCTAACATTATTCACACTTTTATATAATATAAAATAAATAATAAATAATACAATATATATAAATAAAATAATAATAATATATATAATATATAATATAATATCATATCATATTATATAATTATATAAAATGAATAAATATAAATATAAATAAATAAATAGATAAATATATTTTAAGGGGTTTTTAGTAATCTTTCCTAATAATAATCTTAATATGGATGAAAATCAATAGAATTTTATTCATTAGGTTAAAGTAATTTTTAATTAGTTAAGTTGAACTAACCAATTAAATTATCCAGCTAATAAATCAAACTTTCAGAGATCTTAAACTATCCAAGTACGCGCATATGTGGATAGTCTTATTTAAATTTATTTTACCATGTATGAAATTTAAATACTTTTATATGAATTTAAATTAGTATATTTGTGGTTCGTATTTATCCAAAAGAATTCAACAATTATCAAGTTTTAAAATAATATGGATTAAATTTAATTCACATCAAATCACAAAACTAATATTTTATTTACAACATTAATTTATCATTTACTAATAATTAAAAATTTGATTCTACATGAATTTTTAAAAACTTACTTGCCTTAAATATACAAAAATTAATATTGAGGTCAAACATATATCTATTATTATACAATTTTTTAAAAATATATTTATTTATCAATTTATGTTATAAAAAAACTAATTTATTTCTATCAAATTATTTTTTATAAGAGAAATTTATGAAAATATATACAATAAGGCACGGAGCTGAAAACTAGTTAGCTGAGAGTATAATTAAAATTCCTTTTGAAACTTAAGTTTGAGTATTCGATAAAGTCATGGAATAAACAGATGAAGTGTTTTAAGTCCTATTAAAATCTATTCCGAAAACTGCTTCGGAATGTGGTTGAATATAAATGATAAAAATAGTTTATGAAGAAATTTCAAGTAGCTTGGCGTTTAATTTTAGAAATTTACGACATTAAAATGATGTGAACAAATGAAATTTTAGAATCTTAAATAAAATTTCGAGTTATCTTTTAATAATTATACTGGAAGTACCTATATTAAAAATTTAAGAAATTAACCCAATTTAAAATTATGAACTTGTATAATAATAGAAGTAACTGTGCTATTTTTTTATATATATATACAATCAATTTAGGATATCTTGTAAATATCAATTAAAAAGACATTCTCATACACACATATACACTCACTAAAAAAGAAAGAAAAAAAAAAACGGTTCGAATTCAGTATCCCATTAATACAAAATTTGAACCCCTCGGCAAGTACCTATACTAATCTAGGTATAGACATTTAGTATATTAACCAATGAGCCTCAATCTTGAAACTTTGATTGGGTGTCACGTCACATCACATCACATCAATTATTTTTGAGATTAACAAGAAAAATCCAAATCATTCTCATCTCATCTTGTCCTTGTCAATTCCAATTTCTTGGTCAGGTTTTTTTTTTAAAAAAGAAATCGGCTCGTGCCGGCCAGAGAATTTTATGTGGAACCCTACCCCTTTATTAAAACTTTGAAAAATAATTACAACAGAAAATTTGAAAAATACATAAGTAAGCAAATTAAAAATTCTAAGAATTTAAGAAAGCGTAAAAGAAGAGTACTACTTCCTTTACAAATAATATGAAAATTAGCAAAGCATAAATGAGGAGTACGACTCTTATTACAAGAGAATAAATTATCTAAATAATTCTCAAAAAATAAGTAGACAAAAATTCCAAAAACTTCAAGATCCGGATAAGGCACCTGAGAGAATAACACATAAGAATTATTGGTCCAGATTGCACTTGGTCCAATAATGTCCTCATCATTATGGCTCAATCCCCTGCGATCCATTATGCTGAATTTGATATCTCGCATTGTGGACGTCTTATACAGCAAATCACTCGGCTGGAACCTCTACAAGTGAAATTTCTGTCCCCTTAGCAAGGTGCGATAATAATCACCTCCCTGACCGGAATTTACTTTGCTGCACAACTGGGAACAGAGCAGCAACAAAAGCCACAGCAGACAACAAAGAGAATTATGTAAACTAACACAGTCCCTCCTACTGTCCGCAATTTCTTGGTCAGGTTCACTTTAAGGCCCTTTTTTCCTTGTAATTTAAATTCCTCATTATTTCCATAAAATTTTGGATATTCTTGGGTTTAGGGGTAAATGTTTTATAATTAAACGCATAAATATTTTATATACTTTGTTATAAATTCATTTACATTTGTTCTAGCCAAGTCCAGTTCTAAGTGAGCCTACATCCTTGCCTATGCTTTGCTTGATTTTGAACCAATAATGCATTAGCTCTGCTTAATTTGAGTAAAGATGAAGTCACAAAAATGTTGGTTAGGTGAATTTGAAAGGAAAACATGAGAAAGTTTCCTAGGATATTAATGAAACCATTAGTCCACATGCATCATTAAATTGCAGGATTAGACTAATATTATTTGTTTTGTTTTGTTTTGTTTTTTTTTGGTGGTCAATATTATTTGTTAATTATGAAGGATCAATCTAAAAGGCTGATAGCCAAAGGTGTCAGCTGGGCCAGGCTGGGCTGGCCTAGTACAGGCCCGTGAAAGCTCACTGCTATAGCGAGCCAGCCCAGATTCGAATCATCTTGAGGTGGCCTTGGGCCTGGGCCTCGGTTGGGCATGAATTGGGAAGGGAGGGCCCAGCTCGGCCCATGAACCCAACTATGATGGGCTAGGTCGGGCTTGGCCTGGGCTAGGTTTGGTGAGCCTGGCTTTTTTTTCTAAAAAAAAAGTCATTTTCAAATTTGTATTTTTTTTTGCATAGTTACTTATATTCTATATCTTTTATTTTGTTTTTGTTTTTTGATTTTATCAAGTTGATTCAATATTTATGTTTATTTCATCTAATTAGTTACTTATGTAAAGAAATAAGATATTTATTAACAATTTACTAAGAATAAGAAGAGATATCAATGAATTTGGATCAATGAAATGATTCTAAACATTGTTTGGTCAAATTATTGATAAGGCCTAAATTAAAATTGTAACAAAAATACTTATTACAAAAACTAAATTACATTATATATATATATATATTATATGTATAATATCAGCTGGGCTTGGGTTGGGCCCTAGTTGAGCTTGGGCTTGGGCCAAGGTGGACTAGGTGCAACAACAAATCCAATTGGGGCCCATGTAAACACCAATAAATTGGCCCAACTCGCCTCATATGGTTCATGGGTTGAGTTGGGTTGGGACGAGTTGGGTCTCTAGGCTAGCGGGTTGGCCCGGCCCGGCCCGACCCATTTGACACTTTTATTGAAATGTTATTTGTGACGACCTTGGTAATCCATGATTTATTAATATTATTACGATTTACATACATAAATCTATTTAGGTTCAGTACATATGAAATGCAAAATCAATATAAGTTACATCGTATCATAATACAACTTACAAGTGAAAAGTAAAAACAAAAGGCTAGTACACAATGGAATCTAACATCTCTCTTTCTAATAGAACACCTCAAACGGTTCTTATTCTTCCAAAATTTCAGTCTCATCTAAAACATAATACATAATCAACATCAACACATGTTAAGTAGAAACGTCACTTAATCACATAAGGTGCTCGTGTATGTGATTTGCACATAAAGAACATATAAAGCACACAGTTTGCACTTTTCTACCGCTCGTCACCTACTAGTGACCTTTATGACTACCCATACCAAATATACAACCAACACATTTCTCTTGCCTGCCTTATCCTCCGATGGTCATATCCCGAGTATACGCCGAATATTTTCCTACGACCCTCTCTCTTGAGTAGAACACTCCGTCTACCCAAGGAGGGATTAGAAGATGGAGGGAGTGTGAACTCTTATAACCGGATGCTTAATAGTATGTCCCGACGAAACACACCCAAAACACTTCGCCACGTTTGGGCCCATTCACATAATTGCAATTTATTCACATAGAACAATCCTTGGAAGTCTTGCTTCCATATTTCAACATATTGTAAAATGTCATTAAATGTAAAATAATTGAAGTTCTTAAATATAATCATATATTCCTATAACTTATTTTAACGTACACATATATATATTTATGTATAAAATATCTAATCAAAATATAAGTATATATATGCATGTACGTAAAACATATTCATAAATATAAATATATGAAAAGATCCAAGTAAATTAAAAAAAAAATATATATATATATATATATAAACCTATTTACGTATAACATATGTATAGAAGCACATGTAGATATATCTTAGTAAAAGATGGATTTTGCTTTGTTTAAAACGAAATTTATTTTGCTAAAAATAACTAAATCTTGATAAAACTTTAATAAATACAAGTGGTTCTAAAACTTGAATCTATAAAGTAAATATTTTTATGAAAATAATATACATTTCCATAAAACTGCTTTATTTCCATAAAATTAATATAGTTTCATATTTCATAAAACGAATAAAAGTTCATGAAACTAATATATCTTCCAAAATGACATTTGGTTTTGGATAAAGATTTTACTTACAAAATAAGCATATATTTCTTTTTTTTTTTTTTTGAAAATAAAACAACTCAGACCGTGATCTCATTCGAAACTACTAAGTCAACAAAAGCAGGAATATTCGTCAAGCCTTCAGAAGAAGTCATGGCGTTCCTCGCGAGTAAATGAGCCACTCTATTGCCGTTCCGGCCAATGTGGGAAATAGACCTAAAGCGAAAAGACCCCAAGCTATCCTTAAGGTCGGCAATCAAGTTCCCAAGCCAAGAATGATCCTCCTGAGGGGAGCGCAGAGCCAAGATTAGAACCTTACAATCGCCTTCAAGAATAATCTCGGTCCAGGCGCGACGCTTCGCCAAGTCGAGTGCCGCCCCTGCTGCACGTATCTCTGCATGGAGGGGATCCGTAATATGTGGAATTCTATCCGTGCTCCAGCCAACCACCTTCCCATATGCATCCCGGGCCACTACTCCGATCCCAGCTTCATGGGAAGCCGAGAACAAAGCACCATCAAAGTTTATCTTAATGCATCCGCCTAGTGGAGGACTCCATCGATCCGGCCGCCTATCCACCATGTTCGGGCGCGATTCTACAGCTGCATCCGTAAAAGCATTGTAGTAGCATCTAGCAAATGTGGCTACCTCCTCCGCCGACACCCTAGTTGGTTCGTGTAAAGTACGGTTCCGGTTCCACCATAGGCTCCAAAGAACACACAGGAACTGCCCCCGTGTCTTCTTATCAAGTTGGGTCATCGAGTTTGCAAGCCACCTTAGGCCCTCGGTTCCATACACCATGCTCCAAGGAATATCAGTCAGCGCCCAAACCTGCCTAGCGAACGTACATTTCCTGAAGGTGTGTTCAATATCTTCTTCAGCCTCCCCACACCATGGACACGCAGTGTCAGACTCACACCGCCTCCTGCGAAGATTAGTGGCAGTGGGCAGGATGTTGTTGAACAATCTCCACGCAAAGAGCTGCACTTTAGGTGGCACGGGTGCATTCCAGACTAGTTTCCAACTCCCAACCTCCACCTCCCCAATGGAAGACGTGGCTTGGACGCGGGAGGAGAGAATCATGTGATATGCGCTGCTCACGAAAAAGTCTCCAGACTTGGTGAAATGCCATATAAGTCTATCCTCCCGATTTCTGCTCCCAACTGGGATCTCTAGTATCCTCGCAGCATCCTCCGGCCAGAACGTTGCTGAAATTAGGTCTCTATCCCACTGTCCAGTGACTTGATTGATCAAATGGCTAACCTTAACAAGCTGACTCCCAGGCGGTCTGGGGGTGATTGGTTTAAAAGTGGTGGGTCTCGCAATCCACCTATCGTCCCAAATATGTATGTGGTTCCCATTGCCAATCCTCCATCTTGAACCCATTGCGATAAACCTCTGGCACTCCCATATGCCTCTCCAAGCAAACGAAGGCCTGAAACCAAGTCCTGCTGTCATAAAAGTGCCACGAGGATAATACTTTCCCTTCAAGACTCGCGCCACTAAGCTGTCTGGGTTCACAATAAGTCTCCACGCCTGTTTCGTAAGCAGAGCCGCGTTAAAAATCTTCAGATCCCGAAATCCAAGACTCCCTAGTCGTTTGGCCGTGCAGAGAGAACTCCAAGGTAGCCAATGAATCTTCGGCGACCCCCTGCCACCCCACCAATACCGTCGGACCATAGACTCGATCTCCCGGATAAAAGAGTCCGGTAGGCGGAATACTGACATAGCATATGTGGGTATTGATTGCAAGACCGACTTAATGAGGACTTCCTTTCCGGCGGAAGAGAGATTCTTCACCGACCAGCCCCTTATATTATCCCAAACACGATCTCGGATCGAGGCAAACAAAGATTTTTTTGATTTCCCCGCTAAGGAGGGTAATCCAAGGTAAATGTCATGTTTTGCAAGCCTACGAACCCCCAAGGCATCCGCCAAATGAACCTGGTCAGCTAAAGACATATTCCGACTAAACACCACTCCTGATTTCTGTTTGTTTATTTCCTGTCCCGAAATTCGTGCAAATGTGTCGAGGACTCTTCCAATACACTGAACAGCGCCCACCGATGCCTTGCAGCAAATTAAGGTGTCATCCGCGAATAGTAAGTGGGAGATTTTAGGTCCCCCTCGACTAATTGCGACGCCCTGTAAACTGTGAGATCGTTCCTCCTCTTGGATTAAAATACTAAGAATCTCTGCACAGAATAAGAACAGATAAGGAGACAGTGGGTCCCCTTGTCGCACACCTCGACTTGGGGACAAATGGCCCAAGACCGAACCATTAAGCATAAACGAAAAACCCACAGTTGAGACACAGTCCATAATAAGTCGCACGAACGGCCCAGGAAAGCCAAATTTAGTAAGCACCAATTGAAGAAACATCCATTCGATTTTGTCATAAGCTTTACTAATATCTAACTTGAGCGACATAAAACCCGCCTTCCCCTTAGTTTTGGTTTTCAGAAAATGATTAATTTCAAACGCAATTAACACATTATCTGTTATAAGACGACCAGGCACAAAAGCAGATTGAGTAGGGGAGATAATATCAGGCAGAAGCGGTTTGATACGATTAGCAAGAGTCTTTGAAACAATTTTGTAAAGCACATTACATAGGCTGATGGGACGAAACTGCGTGATAGATTCCGGGTGTGGAACTTTCGGAATTAATACAATGTGTGTGTAATTAATAGTGGACACACTCTTATGATTGTTCAAGCAATCCAGAACACAATCAACAATATCCGTACCAATAAAACGCCAAAACTTTTGAAAGAAAAGAGGTGGCATACCGTCCGGGCCCGGGGATTTGAGAGGAAACATTGAGCCCAAGGCAGCGGTTACCTCCTCAGGAGTGAACGACATTTCCAGGCTTGCTCGCATCTCGGTTGTGATTCGGGGTTCGACGATATTCAGGACCTCTTCAATATCCGACCGTGAAGGACCCTTTGAGTGGAAGACCTCCTCAAAGTGTGTTGCAATAACATCCTTAATCACATCCCCATCCTCACTCCACCGACCCTCTCTATCCCGAATTCCCGTAATGTAATTCCTCTCCCTCCGATGTGAGGCTCTAGTATGGAAAAAGTGTGTATTACGATCCCCTTCTTTCAACCACATCGCCTTTCCCCTCTGCTTCCACATGATCTCTTCCTCGTGACTCAACTTCTCCAGTTCCTGTTTTATCTCAGACTCTTTGAGTTTTGTCTCAGCCGTGAGGATTCCACGGCGAATATCCAGTAATTGGTGTTCAAGTTCGCGGATGCGCTTCTTCGGGTTCCCGACAACCTCTCGACTCCATTTAACCAAACCCAGCCGACATTGGTTTATACCATCAATGACCTTCTGCTGAATCAAGCTATGTTCTCCTTTGGAGTCCCACCCATTTTCAATAATTCGCGAACACTCATCTCGGGCCACCCACATTGCTTCGAATCGCCATGGTCGCTGGCCAACCTGAATTCGAGCTGGTTTCGGACACAACTCGATACGTAACATAGCATGATCGGAGTAAACAGTTGGTACGTGCGTTACGCGAGCAAGTGGAAATCTACGGATCCAAGCCTCCGATGCAAATGCACGGTCCAACCGTTCTCGTATCGTGAATGGTGCCTCTCTGTTATTGCACCAGGTGAATCGATCCCCTATGTATCCCAAGTCATGCAGCTCCAGTGCGTCAACTGTATCTCGAAAGGCACGGATAAGACCGGGTTGTCTGGCTACTCCTCCACTTTTCTCCTCGTTTGAAAGTATTTCATTAAAATCCCCTGCACATAACCAAGGGGCCGTACTTTTGTGTTTGATCAGTCGCCACCTCTCCCATCCATGGTTGCGGTCCTGGGTAGCCGGCTCCCCATAAAATCCCGTAAAACGCCAATTTGTCTCTCCCGTCTCCGTCGAAATCGCCGCATCAATAAAATTCTTCGAGAAACCCAGGATATCCACGGCCAAGTCCTTGTGCCACAGTAGACCAAGACCTCCGCTCTTCCCTCTTGCCTCAACACATAAACCAAAGTAACCAAGTTTGATCTTAATCCCTTCAAACTTATGTTTAGAGCATTTCGTTTCGGAGAGAAAGATCAATGGGGGGTTTTCGCGCTGGATCATTTGTTCCAGCCCACGAATTGCCCGAGCCCCCCCCAAGCCCTGGCAATTCCAACTGAGGACGATCATTGTTCTCGGCGGGGTTGCGCCGCAACCTCCGCCGTTAAGTCATTTTCGTCTGGAGTAACCACCTGCATGTGCTCTGTTTCAGCAGTGGTTCCTTCGTCGTAAGTTGTCTTCTTAGAGATTTTTATTTTCCGTCTCCCTCGAAGTTTCTTACCCACGATAGTATCAGCTACCCCTGGACCGAACACCAGTGTGGACAGTTGGTTCGGAATGGCTGGGTTGGGATTGAAGGGAGCAGTTGTATCTAGTGGCTTTGGGTGTCCGGGTTGGACCGTAAGTGCAAGAGGCTGGGTGGGCGGTGGGAGGAATTGTATCTGGGCCTAGTAATGTGTGATCGGGTGCGGGTTGATGGGTTCAAGTCGGGGGGTTTTTGCAGTGGGGCATAGGTTTGGGCTGTCCAGGTTTCATTTTTGGGTTAACAACTGGGGATTATGGTTCGGGCCAGGATGAATAATTGGCGGGTCCAGGCTGTGTGACAGGTGGTGTAAGTTAGGCTGTGAATTCTCTTTATTGGCGGCTAGGGGCAGATTAGGGGTTGTAGTATGGGAATGAATATCCGTCATGGTGCAGTTTTGAGCGGTGATATTTTGGGTAAAGATTAGATTGGGTCCGAGATTAGGGGTGGAAGAATAGGACTGGCTCTCCGATAAGGCAGGACGGGGTAATTTCGGTAGGTGCCCGGGTGAGTCGCATTCAGCGTGATCTCCGGGATTCTCCCCTGTGACATGCTTGCCTTTATCCAGAATAAACGTCGGCGTCCGGTCCCCTCTCTGGTCGCCGGAATTGAACATATTGCGGCGAGTCAATGAGCCAGGGGGTCTTGCCCGAAGCCAGGGGCTATATGGCGAATTCGTACCCATATCTGTAAAGCCTTCCTCCAGTTGCAATGGACAAAATTTCTGGATGTGTGTGCAAATCCCACATAGGTAGCAGAAATTCTGAAGCTTCTCATAAGTAAATGTGACTGTAAGTGCTTCACCGGAGGGGCCCTTTAAACGCAGTGCCCGCTTAAGCAGTGCAGCGACATTGATGCCCACGCGGATGCGTAAGCTGTCACCCCACATATGTCCCCCTGCTTTGATGTCCATATCCTTGAATACTCCTATCTTATTTCCAATGAATGAGGCCATCGATTTAGTCATTTTGCTTATAGGAAGGTTATGAATGTGAACATGAAAATCACTCCAGTCCAGGTTAACTGCCAGGGGGTCATCATCCTCATCCATTTCTTGGAGAACCAATAAGCTCCGGTCAAATGCCCATGGGGCTCCCTCCATAACCCGACGCCGGTCAACAGGGTGGTGGAATCGTATAAGAAACCTCTCCTCCGGGAGTTTCTTCATCTCCATTCCTTTAAGGGGCTTAATCGCAGCGGACAACGTCGACTTGAAAAACTCAAAATTGATACTTTTTTGCGTCAATACTCTCCCAACGACAAAGTAGCTCAACTGGTTGGGATGTGCTGTCCAAGTGTCTGCCGGTACTTCATTTCCCACTGCCTCTGCATTCGTCAATGAGACCACCCGTTGCATCTGTTCAATTGTCCGTTCCATGTCCATTGAGATCGGAGAAAGAAGAGGGACTGAAAAAAGTCGTGTTCTGAATTCCAACCAAGATCCAAGCAGACGCCCTCAGATGCCCTGCACGCCCGTGGAGGAACCTGAAAGGAAAACAGCCGAAAGTAAGACAAACAAGAAGAGAAAGAAGGCGGAAAAAGGGAGAAGCGACAAGGCAGAATAATGGAAAAGGCGATAGAAAAGAACCAAGCTAGAACCCTAGGTCTAGAAGATGGGGAAAATGGGACTCTCAAAGTGAGAGAAACACCAAGCTCTCATTCGAGAGAAAAAAATAAAATCTGTAAATAAGCATATATTTCTATAAACTTTTCTTTACAAAACTAATTATAGTTTCATGAAACCACTTTAATTTATTAGATCTCATGAAATCCTACACACATAATTCCATGATACTTAGCCTATGAAAATAAGACACATATCAAGCATATAATCATATAATCACATAATAAGCTCACAAGGTTGCATCTTGATCACATAATAAGAGTAATAATCACATAGTAAGCATAAACTAGATTAATTCCTATCATACTTATACTTCTAGCATGAAAGGAAAGTATTACTTAGCCTTTACTAATAATTATTCAAGAAAATATCATGTAACATAAGAATCATGTCTGAGTCAATCAAGAAATAACAACTTATGAAAATCACGTCAAAAATAGATAAGCTACTAAATCAAGAGCATTGAAGCATGCTTGACAATAACTTTTACTCATGAGCATTGAAGCATGCTTTTAGCAAGAACTTTTACTCAAGAGCATTGAAGCATGTCCAAGCAAGAACTTTTACTCAAGATTAACATAATTAACACCTCTACTTATGAGATTAAGCAAGGTTTCTACCTTAGCTTAGACTTGAAAGGGGTATAATGAAGAGTGAAAGGATGATGTTTGTAGAAGAAACTAGAGAGAGTGTAGTGTGTGTATGTGTGTGGATGTTTTTGATGGGTTTTTGAGGGGTGGGGGAGAGTGTGTGAGGTCCTATTTATAGTGGAGGATGAGGGTAGAAGGAAAGACTTGGGGACCAAGTCTTAATTAATGCAAATCTTCCTATTTAATGCAAATCTACCAATTAGGTTTAAAATTAAATGTCAAATTAAATGCAATCTTCCACCTCCCTCCTCTATTTCTAGCCTTGGTGTAACCCTAACATATGAATCGTGAAGGTAGATGATAGAAGACCATACAAGTGTATAATTTCTAGAAGAAAACTCATCTTGTATTAGTGTAAGATATTTTAATAAAATACTAAATAAAATCAAAAAATATTTGATTTTGTTTTAGTGTCATAAATGTATAAAATCTGAAATTATCTACTTATTTTAGATAAAATTCGAATTTTCATTTATTTTATTTTTTAAAAAACCTAAAATTGGGGTTTTAGGGCATAAAATCCAAAAATTCATAATTAATGTAGAAAAAACCCAAAAATATGAAATTTGGTCTTTATAAACCTGAAATTATATTTATATTTTCCAGAAATTAAAAATGTTTTGGTTATATTTTTAAAAATTGCAATTTAGGATATAAGATTTCGAAAATAGTGTTAGAATGTCAAATTCCTCTAAAATTTGGAAATTATAGAATTAATTCAAAATTACAATTTCTCCATGAATAAAAGTCTAGAATACTTATTTATATTGTTTTTGAAAACTCCTAAGTATTTAATAGACAAATTTTCCAAGAGTGGTAATCGAAATTCGAAAATTAGCACTTTACCGTTCAAATTATAAAGTAATCTAAAATCAGACTAAAATATGAAACAAAAGTAAAAGTGAAATTTTCAAGAACATAAGATCTTATATCAATTATTTAAATCTCAAGGATTACCAGGTCGTCACATCCTCCCCTCCTTAGGAAATTTCGTCCTCGAAATTGGGTCTTACTCAAGCGAACAATTGTGGGTACCTTTCTTGCATTTCCTCCAATCGTTCCCATGTAATTTCTTCAATCCTATGGTATTTCCATAGAACACGTACTAACAGAATGGTTTTGTTCCTCAGAGTACGCTCTTGGAAGTCTAGGATCCTAACTGGTTCTTCTACGTAGGTCAAGTCTGGGCCAATATCGAGGGACGCATGATTCACGAGGTGGGAGGGATTAGGATGGTATTTCTTAAGAATATAGACATGAAATATGTCATGCACTTCTGCTAGAGTCAGAGGTAAGCTAATTGATAGGCAACATTTCCCACTCCTGCTCGTATCTTAAAAGGTCCAATATAGTGGGGGTTTAACTTGCCTTTCCGTTCAACCTTAGAATACCCTTTCTTGGTGAAACTTTCAAGAATTCGAAGTCACCTACTTTGAATTCCAAGTCTTTTCATCGTCTGTCGGCATAAGTCTTTTGATAACTTTGTGCCATTTCCATTTGTTTCTTTATCATCTTGATAGCCTCTGTCGTCTCATGAATCAGTTCCGGACCTATAAGTTTTACTCTCACCCTCTTCACTCCAACATATAGGGGATCTACACTTTCTGTCGTAAAGAGACTCAAAGGGAGCCATCCCTATCGTAGCCTGGTAACGGTTATTGTAAGCGAATTTTGCAAGGGGCAAATGTCGATCCTAACTTCCACCAAAATCTAGGGTACACACCCTAAGCAGGTTTTTCAGAATTTGGATAACTCTTTCAATTTGTCCATCAATTTGTGGGTGAAAAGCTGTACTGAAATTTAACTCAATGTCTAGTGCCTTTTGTAGTCCTTAGTAAAATTTGGAAATGAACCGAGGATCTCAATTAGATACTATGCTTACTGGGACACCATGTAACCTGACAATCTCACTCTTATAGATCTCTGCCATCTTATCCAATGAATAGGTCATAGAGAATGCCAGAAAATGGGCACTTTTCGCAAGTCTGTCTACTACCACCCATACTGCATCATGACCCTTTTGTGTCTGCGGTAGTGCCATAACGAAGTCCATCGTAATGTGTTCTCATTTCCATTCAGGGATTGATAGAGGTTGTAGTAACCCAAAAAGGCTTTTGATGGCTTGCTTTAACTTGTTGGCAAGTTAAGCACTTTGATACGAACTCTGCTATTTGCCTTTTCATCTTGGACTACCAGTACTGTTATTTAGCATCTTGATACATCTTATTTATCCCTGGATGTATCGTGTTTTTGGTGTTGTGGCTTTCCTCTAATATTTCTCTCTTCAGTTGCTCATTGTCTGGAACACATACTCGGTTTTGGAATCTCAAGATCCCATCGTTTGGCAAGTAAACTCATTTTCTGAGCCGAGGTTAATTCGATCTTTAACCCTTTGGAGTTCTTTGTCGGTTTCCTTGGCTTCTTTGATTCACTGGAGTATAACGGGTTGTGCATGAAGTTGCGAAAACACAACTCCAAACTCCCGTTCTTTAGACTTCCAATTCGCGATATCTTCCAATAATGTCCATTCCCGAGTTATTAAGCAGGCAAGATTAGCCTTTCTGCTTAATGCATCTGCTACGACATTAGCTTTTCCAGGATGGTATTAAATGTCGCAATTAAAGTCAACTAACATTTCCAACCATCTACGCTATCTCATATTCAATTCTTTTTGAGAGAATTAATACTTGAGACTCTTGTGATCGGTAAATACTTCAAACGAAGTCCCGTAAAGAAAATGTTTCCATTTCTTAAGAGCAAAAACAATGGCTGCCAGCTCTAAATCGTGCATTGGATAGTGTTCCTCACAGGGTTTTAACTTTCGTGAAGCATAAGCCACTACCTTCCTATTTTGCATAAGCAAACATCCTAGTCCTTCCTAGGACGCGTCTGGGTAGACCATGAACCCATCAGTCCCCTGTGGCAGAGTTAATACGGGGGCAGTGACCAATCTATTCTTCAATTCTTGGAAGCTAGTTTCGCAATGATTATCCCAAGCAAACCCTACGTTGGATTGAGTTAGTTTGGTTAAGGGGCGGGCAATCTTGGAAAAATCCTTGATAAATCTCCGATAGTATCCCGCCAAACCTAGAAAACTTTGCATGTTCGTGACAGTCGTAGGTTGCTTCCATTCCACTATTGCGTTGACTTTTTTTGGATCAACTGCAATCCCATTCTTTGACACTATGTGTCTGGAACCCAACTTTAACGTGTATACAGGAACATCGATGATTCCTGATGAAGGTCCATCGAACTACGGTGGGCAATTCGAAGCTGCCCTAGTACTAGAAGATGATGATGCTATTGATCATTATGTAGATAGCTTCCGTGATGAAGATTTATCCGATTCCAATTCAGACAATGATGACGATGTTAACGATGAGGAGAATAAAGAGGTTGAAGCTATAGACGAGTTAGTGAATGAAAATGTCCAGCATAAAACATGTCTACCACCAGTAATAGAGATTCCAGTCGAAGAGACACAAATCCAGCCACCAATATCATTTGGAGCAACGACGCCTCATCTTCATGGTATTTTACCATTCTATTTGAACACCGCACCGGAGATTCTTACATATTTCATGGATTTGCCTAATTGTCCAGCAAAATGCTACGATCTCACAAAAGAAAAGCTTGCACTAGGCATGTTGTTCAAAAACAAAGGTCATGTAATGGCTGTCGTGAAGGAGTATCATATTCAATGGGTTAGAAGAGAGTTCAACATTTGCCGTAGTATTCCATAATTTTGGATAGTGTCATGTAAATGTGTAGCTGAAATTAGATGTTCATTTATAGTATGCAAATAAAATCAAGAAATACCATCGCATTATATTTAATAAAATTAACTACAAATTAAATAACACGTACCTTGAAATTTAAAAAATATCTGCAAAAATATTTGAAATGAAATAAAACGCAAAAGCTGAAAACCAAACTAAAAATATTTTTAAGCTTCTGAGTTCGTTCCTCCATATAAAGAGGACGAAGCTGGATGGAAGAGGGTGAAATGAGAAACAAACAAACTAAGTACAAACTCAGTCAAAGAAAAAAAAAATGATTGGACACAATGCTGCAAGCTGCAGCGTTGTGCAGCAGTCAATGCTGCTTTCTACAGAGTTGCAGCGTTGTGGTGGCCTTCAACCATCTAAAAAGAAAAAAAATCACTGAAGTCGACTTCTTCACTTTTTTATATTTTTTCCCTGCAATCATATTTCAGATTTATTCAAAATTTCTAATCAGTGTGGACTTCAGTTTTTTGTTTTTTAAATAAAAATGGAAGTCGACATTGTGTGAATGTCTTCCATTTAATTTTAATTGTGTAATAAATTAATAATATTTTAATTGAAATCGATATTGAGATTGTTATTTTCGGTACAAGTTGACAATTCCAATGTCGAATTATGTTAGTGTTTTAAAATTTTTTATTTTTGGATCCAAATTTTAACACAATCACTTTTTTATGTTATATTTATAAAAATTCCCTAATTTTGTTCTCCAATGATCAGAGATGGCTTATGCTGCTGTAGTATCTCTCATGCAGACTCTAAAGCAGCTGTGGCTTTCTAATCATCATCAATCTCCTATTCATTATCCAGAGCAATATTATATATATCTATATATAATTCTTACACATCAAATCAGGCCGCTTTATGTAAATGGACTTTAGAGAACAATTTTTTGTTTCATGTGCTTATATTGATCAATATATTATACACAAATTCTCTCATAATGATTAATCATTTTACAAGTTTTGTAACAAAAAATAGTACTTTAATTACAAACTTATTTTTTATTTTAAACTGAATGGAGTAATTTTTGAAACATACATTTGAAACTCATTTTAATAGCATAATTGTGATTAGATTTTAAGGTGCAAATATGAATAAAGATATATATATACACACACACATATTCATCATATGTTAACATACTTATATGTATTTCTCTCTCTCTCTCTCTCTCTCCCTCTCTCTCTCCCTCCCTCCCCCCCCCCCCCTCCCCAAGTAGAAACTACCATGTCGGGCACATTTAATGTATTTATAAAATTAAAAAAAAAAAGATATAATCTAATCTTATACTTAATGTTTAATATTATAAAAATATTTTTTATTAAATTTTCTATTTAAACATATATCTTTTTTAACTATTTTAATTATTTATACTATCTTTGAACTATCTTAGCTATATTTGTTAAACTAATGATGAGGAAAAAAAGTAAATTTAAAATAAGATCCAATTGTATGGTTGAAAGATATTAGTAGAAGAAAATTTTGGAAAAAGTGATGTAAGAGAGGAGAGAGGAGAGATATGATCATATGAGAACCCGAAGAAAAAGTAGGAAACACGGAGAGAGGAGAGAGGAGAGAGGAGAATGGATACTGATTTTTATATTTGCAATTATTTAAGGGTATTTTAGTAAGACTACATATAAATACACTAAAGAAAAGTCAAAAAGTTTTTCACTTTATATAGTTGTATAGATTATTTATATTATCTTTCTGAATAATTTTAATAGATTATTAAATTTCCGATAAGCAAAAAATAAATAAATTTAAAATTAGGTTAAAATTGCATGATTAGAAAAATAAATAGAAGAAAGTAAAAGAGAATTTTGAATAGTGGGATATGAGGAAGGAGAATATAGAATGAGAATCGAAAGCAGAAATAAGAAATGACAGGGAGAGGAGAGAGGAGAGAGGACAGAGGAGAGTAGTAACAGAATCTTATATTTGCAAATAATTCTTTAAGGATAGTTTAGGTAGATCACATATATATACAACATCAAAAGTAAAATATCGAGGACGGGTGGGGGTGGCGGGGGGTGGGGGGTGGGTTCTCCCTCACTGTAGATAATAGTATTGATAGTGTAAATAATCATATTTATTATCCCTAAACTGCAAAATATATAACATAAAAGCTATTTTCAAAATATCTATAATTGTGTATATTCATTGTTCTATCTCTCTTAATTAATATGCTTAATTAAATGACTTGTTCTACTTTATAATAGAACTTTAATGGTTTATACTTTATAATAGAACTTAAATAGTTTATTTACATTTAGTGATAAAACAAAAATTATTTTTGCTAAATAAATTTAATTAATAACAACATAAAATATAAGATCGAGACATATCATAAGTGACAATTTTTGCATTACTACTTTTGCCGTTAGTATTACCTTTTCTTATAGTGAGCCCTATATACAAATTGTAGATGACTCTCTTAACGCTCCTCAAAATTGTTTGTGCCTATGAGTCGATGAAATAATTTGTTCTTCTGCGGTGCACTGGTGGAAGACAAATGAATTGGTTAATTAGTCTTAACTAGCTTAGCAATTTATGGATTAGTTCTGGACCTCTGGTTAATTTGTGCAAAGAGCACTGTTTTCAAAGTCGCAAAAAACGTTGGTGGGGTGAATGTGAACGGAAATTAAAAGTCCAAAGATTCCTTGGCCAGTAACAAAACCATTCGTCCCCACATGCATCACTAGCCACTAGTTGATATACTAGTAATTTTGTTTACATTTTCTATGTCCTTGTAGCCAAAGAGGTTCATTGACTTCAAGAATCTTAGCTGTATAAGGACTAGTTGGTAATTGTTAATTAACAAGCTGTACATTGTTAATATTATCATCCGTGTGGGTTCGCTTGGTGTCACATCTTTAGAGAAAGCCTGTTTTGTGCATATACCCTGTAGTGGATATGCAGGCATTTATCAGAGAATACCTCACTCTCTGCTTTTTATTGACCGGCAAATGATTTAACTTAGTTTGCTCACCAGTGATCAGAGATGGCTTATGCTGCTGTAGTTTCTCTTGTGCAGACTATAGAGCAGCTCTTGCCTTCTGATCATCATCACCAATCTCCTGTTCATTATCCAGATCCAAAAATCGAACCCCTCCGTAAAAAGCTCCGCTCCTTGCAAGCCACTCTTGAAAAGATCTTTCCCGTCCGAAAAGACATCAGGGAAGAAGTAAAAAAGTTGGAAACCAAGGTCAGAGATGTATCCTATAAAGCCCAAGATACCATTGAAGTCTTTCTCTCCGGGCAAACTGTCGAATCAAAATCTGAAGAAACCATCCCCGGTGACCTGCAGGAAATGATCGACACGATTGATTCCTGCACGGCAACAGCAGAGGGGATCGCTAGTTCGATCGAGCAGAGCAACAAGGGTCGGCCAGTAGGTGACTCCTCATCCGAGAATGACTCGTCTACGAGAAAGTCTGTTAGGAAGCGTGAAATTGTGGGACAGGAAAAAGACAAGGCCGCGCTGATGAATCAGCTGAAGAGCGACGAGAGCAAGCTCCAAATCATCCCAATATATGGGATGGCTGGCATCGGTAAGACTACCCTTGCTAGAAGTATCTACGAAGATCATGAGATAGAGCGCAAATTCGATGTTCGTGCCTGGGTCACAGTGTCTCAAGAGTCTCATGTTCGTGATATCTACTTGAAGCTCCTTGGTTCCATGGCAACTAAGGGTCAAAAGAGTGAGATTTCAGGCTCCACAGATAAGATCGGCGATGAATCGAGCCAAAAGAGTGATACTCAGTTGGGTACTGATCTGTATCAAAAGCTGTACAACACCCATTATCTCATCGTGATAGATGATATGTGGGAAAAAGTTGTTTGGGATCAAGTGAAACAGTATTTACCTGATGATAAGAAGAGAAGTCGGATTCTTCTGACAACGAGACTTGTAGATGTCGCCGACTATGCCAAATCTTCCGACTTCCGTCATAAGATGGAGCTTCTCGGCGAGGAAGATAGTTGGAAGCTGCTGCGGCAAAACGCATTCGAACAAGAGCCTTGCCCTCCTCTCTTGGAGCCGATTGGAAGGGGAATCGCAAAGAATTGTGGAGGTCTTCCCCTGTCTCTAACGGTGGTTGGTGGTTTACTCTACAGACAAGAAAAGTCACAACATTATTGGAACATTGTTCTAGAAGATACACATGATGTGGCTGCTGCTGCAGAACGGAAAAGTGACAAAACTGAAGAAAGTGATGAATTTCGGTACAGAGAGATTTTGTATCTAAGTTACAACCACTTGCCTGGTAGACTGAGAGGATGCTTCCTTTACATGGGAGCTTTCCCTGAAGATAGCGAGATTTTCGTCTCCAAACTCATCCAGTTATGGGTTGCAGAAGGTTTTCTAACCCCCCCGTCACCACCTCAGAGCTTGGAATTTGTAGCGGAGGATTATCTGAAAAATCTCGTCGATAGGAATCTCATTTTAGTCCGCAAGATCAGCTCAGACGGCCAAATCAGAACTTGCGGGTTGCACGATACCTTGCGGGATCTAGCCAAGGAACAATCCAAAACGGACAAGTTCTTTCACACCGTATACAGGTATAATCAACAACACTCAGAAAACAAATACAGCGAAAGGCGTCTGTCTGTTCATAAAAATATCCTCGTGTGCCTGGAAAATGTTTACGAGTCTGCAAAATCCTTCACACTTTCGCGCACTCTTCTTTATGCTGGCCTGCATCATCATCACCCTCTACCTTACTGTTTAACTTTCGACCTTCTTAGGGTATTAGATGCGCTTACAGTCTATTTCATTTCCTTCCCTAATGAAATCATTGAACTGATCCATTTGAGGTACCTTGCTATGACCTATAATGGAAAGATTTTGAAATCAGTATTCAAACTGAAAAATCTTCAAGTCCTGATAGTTCGCCGGCATCCCAAAATCATATTTTTAGGTGCATCATTTCTGCCGGATGAAATATGGAACATGCCTCAATTACGGCATCTCGTGGTTACAGAAACTTGTTTGCCTGACCTTTCTAGTGCTGAAATTCTTGTGAAAAACTCAATTCTCCTTGCGAACCTTCAAACCCTTTCAAATGTCGATGCTGCTGGTCTTACAAAAGAGGTCCTTCAAAACATGCGCAATTTGAGGAAGTTAGTAGCTTGGATCGAATCACCAACTCCTGTGGAGTTGTATCTTGATGAACTTGAAAAACTCGAATCTTTCAAATTCATCGTACTGAATCCTATCCCCGATCCTAAGGAAGACTCCCGGCCAAAAATCTTTTACCCGAAGTCCCTGAGAAAATTGACTTTAAGTGGCTGTGGATTTCCCTGGGGTGATATGATGGCTATTGGGCAACTGCCGGATCTTGAAGTGTTGAAACTGCGAGAGTTTGCCTTCCAAGGAGAAGAGTGGGAACCGAACGAAGAGGAGTTCGGTAAACTGAAATTCCTGCTGCTTGAAGCTCTGGAGTTGAAGACGTGGCGGGCTACGCATACGCACTTCCCAGAACTTGAACGCCTGATTATCAGGCACTGCTACGCATTAGAGGACATGTCGTCAAAGATAGCAAACATAGGATGCCTTCAACTGATCGAATTGGTTGATTGCAGCCCTTATGCTGCGTACAACTGGGCAGGGGAGATTGAGGAGATACAGGAGAATGCAGGGAATAAAAGCCTTCAAGTTCGCGTCTATTCTTCATGGGAATAGATTTGTCCCCGTACGGTACGTAACGATCAATGCATAACAAAATGAAGATTAAATAACTGTTTTGTGCTTTCAAACAGGACTCAACCGAACAAATATTTGTATACTTGCCTAAACAGATTCGTCGTAGAAGTTGGCTAGTTTTGTAGATTTTATTAATTAATTACTCTGGTTTTCTCTTCTTTGTATTGCAGAATGATTGGTGAAAAAAGGGACTGCCTGCGCATGATTGGGATGCTTTCATCTGCGGTGGAATGTGAAGGCATGATCAGACCGTTCTTGAATTTGGTTCTTGCGTTTGCTCTCTCTCTCTCTCTCTTAATGTTGTCTCAATTAGATTTTACAATTTGATATCGTAGTTTCATGAGATGTTTGCATAAATGGATATATAGGAGTTTATGTCCAAGAACTTCGGTGTTTTATTGTTATGATTGACGCGTTTGGTTGAACTCTCATGCATGTTTGCATTAGTTTCTTTGTGATCAATAACATGCTGTGTTTTATAAAAATTCGACACAAAAAAATACCATGGAGAAAGCCTTTATTTTTTTTTGATTCCTAGTTCATTACTTATGATCATATTTTGGTGAAGATAGGTAAATCATTTTTTTTTTCCTTGAAAATTTTTCCTCTCTCTGCTGCATTGTCCAAATTTTTTCCCTTTCTTCTTTGTTTTGTAATAATGCATTTTGTGTGATGTGAAACTAAAGCTAACAGAAAACTGGACATGAAAATTTGCATTGAGATTCTCTCTCGTCTCTTAAGTTTTTCTATCAGTCACTTTCTTCTCCATTCTCACTTATTTTCTCTCTCCCCTCCTTCATGGTATTAGTTGTTTATATTTTGGAAAAATTATGATTGAGGAACTAGGATATTTCTCTGTCCCCTCCTTCACGGTGCTGTGTTCAATTTGAAGATTTGATACCATTTAGATAGTATTATTTTTTGTGAATGTTTTTCTTCTCCTTCTTCAACTGTACTGCCTCGATTTTTCTTGAAGAAAGCTTGGGAGATGGTTTGGGGAGGTGGGGGCGAGGTACCAGGTGTGGGGATTTGGGGGCGGGGGGTCGTTGGGGAGGGTGGAATGATTTTTTCTTTTTTTTTTTATTAAAATATTTTGCACGTACATTTTTACGCCCAACTAATCCCATTTAGCATGCCATTTCATTTTAGACGATACTTCATCACTACATAAGTACTGACATGTTAAATATTTTCAACTTTTACCGGTGATGTCATCTTTTTGGTTAAATTGTGCAATTCAAGACATTAAGTTCTTAATGTGTTAGAAATTTTAAATTGATGTTTTAAAATTGAAATTGGGCAAATTAGAATCCTAAATATCAAATTTGCTATATTGTCCTAAAAATATATTTTTTCCTAAAAGTTATTCCCTATTTTAATAATTTTGAAACATTTTAGTCCTTTAAGCATAATTTTTCCTGTTTTTTCTTTTTTTTTTTTCCATTAGACTTTTTCAATCTATCTCCTCTCTCTTACCTTTTTTTGCTTCTCTATCATGTTATACCATTAAATAATTTTTTTTATAACTCTCTTATTTAATTATTCTTTAATCAAATAATTTTATTTTATTTTAAATTATTTTATTTTTCACTTATCTTGAATTTAATTGATACTAAAAAGATTTAATTCATATAGAAAATTTAATATATATTTATAATTTAATTTATCTAAATTCAAGCATATAATTAATTAAATTAGAATTTCTTATTTTACATAAAATTATAAATTTTTGTTTTGTACATGCATCGAGTGGGGTAATTGACATTTCGCACCCTTAAATTACATGTATTTGGCACTTTGCACATTTAAGTTTATTTGTTTTTGGTTTTGTTTTTTTGGGTGCTTAGCTAGCTAGGTACGTAAACATAAATATGTTAAAGTAGTATATTGCAAATCCTATCCTAAACTAAAATTACGTTGCATGTTAGAGTGGTTTTTAGGTAAAGTGCTACAAGAAACAATATATTTTTTCAATTTTATGGTTCTTTTCTATTTCTTAAAGAAAATAGATCGTTTCTTTTTTTTTTTTTTTTTAATTTATGGTCGTTAATTACGTGTTGTGTTCAAGCATCTTTACCTTCTTATTCCAAAAGTGGAAATTTTAGCTAATTTGGCCTCATACGATATATTGGCTAGTCGATTTTGTCCCAAATTTTTTTTTTTAGTCAAAATAGTTTCACTGGATAGTACTCTCTCTTCAAAATGGTCCCTCTGTTAAAAACTAACGGGAAACGCACGTGCAACTCACATGCACTGTTAATTTTTAAATGGAGGAAGTTACATGTGGGACTACTTTAATCAATTTTGAAAATTTGAGACCAAATCGGCAAGCGCTTCTGTACTGTGGGACTAATTTGGCTAAAATATATATTTAATTTTAATTATGACTTGATGCATAATTGATTCCTCATTCAAGTTCAAGGACTAATTAAATCACGTTATAAACTTGAAATATTTTTAATTTTTTTATTCAAATTTAGGAATTTTCATGTAGGATGGGATTGTTAGCAAATATAAGTCCCATTTGAAATAGTCATAAATATAAGTCTTTTAATGAGTCAAGTCGATACTACACTCTCAGTTAGACACAATAATTTTGAGCAATTTTGATTATGTTTTACAGACTTGTTTCAAAATTTTTGAGTAATATTTAATGTGATCATGAAGATTTATCCACAAACATTAAATATAAATAATATAACTAATGTTATGCAATGAAGATTGCCAAAAAATATTAAATGTTTGTAGTTGAATCTCCATGATACATTAAAATCGTGAGACTTGGCTTCGCATAGAGATGGAAGTCTTGAAATAAGCCTGTAAAACGTGATCAAAATTACTCAAAATTATTAAGTCTAACTTAGAGTGGGGTATTGACTTGACTCAATAAAGACTTGCATTATGACTATTTTAAATGGGAGATGTATTGTTTCATGGACATCGAGTGTAGTGACACTCGTCTGCATAAATGGGTGCTCGTTAGAGAATGAGTTTATTGAGAATTCCGTCCTACATGAAAATTCCTAAGTGGGAATAAAAGAATTAGGAATGTTCCAAACTTATAACCTGATTTAATTGGTCTTTGAACTTGAATGAGGAATTAATTATGTATCAAGTCATGATTAAAATTAAATATACATTTTAATCAAATTAGTCTCATAGTACTGAAGCACTCGCCGATTTAATCCCAAATTTTCAAAATTGATTAACGTAGTTCCACGTGTAACTCCCTCTATTTAAAAATTAACGGCACACGTGCCTTTCTCGTTAGTTTTTAACGGAGGGACTATTTTAGAAACAGAGTACTATCCAGTGGAATTATCTTGACTAAAAAAAAAATTGGGACAAAATTGACTAACGAATATATCGTATGGGATCAAAGTAATAATTATCTTCCGAAAGTGTGATGTTCTGCACTCTGATAATTTCTTAAATTCTCTTTAGTAATGCTATGCACTTTACCCCTTTTATTATATAACCCGTTTACCCTTTATTTTTTAGTTTAATAATTTTTTGGATGCGGATTTCAATAGAAAAGAGATCGGGGACACTTTGCCAAGAAAATAGTCTTTGGAGGTTGCATTATTCCATATAATTTTACAATTTTAGGTTGTAAAGTGCCAAATAGGTCTAATTCAAGGGTGCAAATTGCCAATTACGCACATCGAGTGTGTCCACTCACTAATTAATATTTATTAAATGTCTTTTTGTAATTTTAAAGCTTTAGAATTAGACTTTTAATGGACATCAAATAAATTAAATACCAAAATGATGAATAACGACTTGCACTTGTAATTGGACTCCAAAATATAAAAGTGTGACTAATAATAATAATTATAATAATTTGCGGATATGGCACATTCAATGTAGGTACAACATAAAAAATAAAATATAATAGTCACATGTTTAATAAATTTATAATTTTATATATTATAAAAATAATAAAAATTGAAAATTAAATTAAGTTTTATTATTGAAAAATTAATGAATAAAACAATAAAATTATAAACTAAACGTTGAAGATAAAAGATATGAGAGAAGAGGCTAGGTAAAAGAGAAAAGAAAGAGAAATAATATATCATGTTAAGAAGAAGAGTGACAAGAAATAGGAAAAAAAAAATCAAATTGAAAACACCAAAGGTAAAAGCACAAATATTTTAAACTATCGCCACTAAATAAATTTTGATCTTGAACTTTCGGGCATTATAGAGAGAAATTATCATTTGAATGAATCTAAAAATTACCCAAGTCCAATATATATATTTGTGTGCTCAAGAGTTATACTTTTAGCCTCGATTATTTCATATCAATGGCAAGTCCTTATTTTTAGTCGTCATCTGTTACATATATATGAAGTTTTATCTATCATATTTTAAGATTTTAAATACAAAACAATAAAAAAATTTATATACAAATGTGCAAATAGAAATAACTAAGAAAACATGCTTTAAATGAACTAGTATTTTTCGAGAAAATAACATAATTAATTCATTTATAAACTTTAATTTTGATTCTAGAAGTAAAACAATAATAATAGAAATGGAGGTACATATAAATATTATATCTACTATTTCCTAAAAAAATTTCGAAAGAAAAAAAATGTAGTAACCGTTATCCTCGCAGGTGTAAGCACTGAAAACCATGGGTTTTAACTTATGAAAAATTACAAAAATACCATTTAGTTGGTGAAAGAACTGAATGAGGAATAGATTTGCAGATAGAAAATAAATGACTAAACATATCTATGAATTAAGAATCTAAGGACTAAAATGAATTTGACCTTTTCATGTTTTTCACTTTACAATTATTTAATAATTATAAACCCAAAATTATCTTTATATAAATCTTATGTATCTATGCCATTCTATAAAGTATTAGCCGCTCCTAATAATTGTTTGGTGTGTTTAATTTGGCATTCTTTTTTCTTCTCTCTTTAATTTTTTCTCAATTTTCTCCCAGCTTTTTTCAACCTGATATATTATTTCTATTTCTATCCTTCTCTCTGTGTGTTTGCATACCTTTATCTTTAATAATAAAACTCAATTTAACTTTCAATCATTTTTTTTGGTTTTTCATAATACATAAATTTAATTTTCAATAGTTGTTCCATAATATATAAAAAATTATAAATTTATAAAATACATAATTAAATTATATTGCATTTTGTTTTTTGTACACGGATAGAGTGTGACACACCCACTACTAGTATATATTAAAATGTTGAATTCGGCTGCATTTTAACAAATCCCCTTTCTAAGTTTCCAGAAAATATATTTGGAGAACATAAAGTATATGAATTTGCAATAAAGTATATTTGTAATTGATAAATCAATTGTTTACTCATTTGTGTTACAAATTTAAACTTGATAACAATAGTGTGTTCAATTTGCTCTACAAGAAAATGAGCAAATTGGTGATATTATGACAAGTGATAATGAAAAATTTGTCACTAATTATATACATTTAGTGATAAAAAAAAAAGTTGTCTTGTCACAATAATTCCAATTAGTAACAACATAGTATCTAAGTTGTCATCAACAATAATTAGTGTTACTATAAGTATGTCACTAATTATTAATGCTGACAATTAATGTTATCATCATTGACTGATATTGTAACAAAATCAATGTTGATGTCACTAATATATTCAATTAATGGTAAGATAGAAAATACTTTCACTTAATATAAACATTTATGAAAATTTTTATATTATCACTTTTATATTTTGTCACTAATATTATTGTTTTTCTGTAGTGTTGTTCGTTGTCTGGTGAACTAAAATTTTTTTAACCATGTACTAATCAGTAGAAAACATAGTTATATTTCTCTTTCTACCTAAACCCCCTTCATATTATGTATATGTACATGTAGCAGCTGTTTCTTGTTGTGTGATAACTGATAACAGATATCTTGATGTGCTACTACTACTACTTGCGGGGAAGTATTATTGATACTATCAAAAATTGTGTGTGCAAAATAAAAATGTCACATAATTTAATCACATGCATGAATTTAAATAATATAAAATAAAGAGTTTGCGGAAAAAGTTATATAAATATACTTATTTTAACTATTTTAATATGTTTCTTAAACTTATGATAGTAAAAATATTCAACTTAAAATTTTACATTATATGATAGAAAAAAATAAATGAATAGTAAAGATAAAATAAATATTAAAGAATAAAGATATATAAGCCGGAAGAGAGAGAAGAACAAGACAAGAAATATATGTTAGGAGAAATAAGCTAGAAGTGAGAGGACACCCAGAAGTAAAACAAATGTCGGGTGATCAAGGGAGAGAATTATTTTAGTTAATTTGAGAGATAATCCAGTTAATCCACTTAAAAGGACCAAAATAATTATTGTAGCGGCTGATATGTTATTAATAGTGTAGATGTAGATTATTGTCAAATCAAAGGTGTTTGGATATGGATAAGATTTTTTATTCTAAAATTATGTTTCATCTCTTATTGTATAATACACATTTATATTATGTGTATAAAATTATTTTTTTAATTATACATTTGGCTTGAGATCGATACATTTGGTGTATATCTACAAATTAGAATAGGAAATGAAATACGATTTGAAATAAAGGGTCTCGAGTGGTTTAGCTAAGATTATAAGCTTTTAAAAACATCTTATAATATGCCTAAAAGTTTATAAAATATGGTAGAGTGTTTGACAAAAATTTGGAGAAAGGTGCTTGAGATAATAAAGTAAAATGTTTAGAAACGTATAAGCTCTTCAAAAAAATAAAGATGTGCCAACTTATTTTTAAAACCATACGAAGTACCTTTACTTTCAACGAAATTAATTACAACATTATCAGTACTAACATTTTATAAATTACACTCATCTTATTTATCAAAACACTTCAATAATCACTACAAGAAAATAAGTAAATTTGTGACAATATAACAAGTGATAATGAAAAAATTGTCACTAATTATATACATTTAGTGACAATAAAATCATGTTGTCACAAAACATAATTTGTATGATATCAATAGTGACAACAAAGTGTAAAAATGTAATAACATAGTACAACATAGACAACCAGTGACAATCCTATGGTAACAACTTAATGACAATAGAATGTTGTCACAAAATCCTAATGACAAATTTTTTTTGTCACCAAGTTGTTATTTTAAATGTGTCACTTATCATCAATGGTGATAACTAAAATGTTAATTCTTGTAATCATTGAGTGATATTATGAGTAAAAGGTATTATCACTTTATATTATTACTTTTATATCTTGTCACTAATATTATTATTATTTTTTTTTTACAGTGAATTTATTTTTAAAATAAAATCTGACATTCTATAAATTCTTAAAATATCTTAAAAAATATAAACGTTTATAAAATATTTCAAATAAATTTAGCCTTACACCCCCTTAGTTTGACCATGGTTTGTGACTTTTATTTCATCCATAGTACCCCACACAAGTCACAAAAATAATAGTACTTGGTTGAATTTTTAAAAATATTACTCCAGATATGTTTCCAAATCAAATTAGCTTTGCAAAAGGAAATACCATTTTAGGAGATCAAACTTTCTAGTCCATTTATTAGGGAAAAAAAATATATATACATTTTCATCCTATAACTTGGTCTGTTTTGGATTTTAGTCCTCCGATTAGTGGTTTTTTTTTTTGTTATTTTGATTTTTTTTGACATTTTATTTCGATTTTTGTTGGAGTTTCAAATTTTCGATAGGACATTGCTGAGGTGACACTAATTTGAGATATATATATATATATATATATATTTAATTTCTCCTCCAATTTTACTTATTCGGTGTCTGAGTTGCCATTAATCTAGAGATTTTTCCATTTTTTCATCCAAAAATGGAGTTCACGTGGGTGGCTTTTTTTTTTTTTTTTTGAAAAAAATGTATAATTTATACTTAGAAATTATACTTAATAAATGTATAGGTTGTACTTAAAAATTATCAAAAATATATATTAACATAATTTTGAACTTGTAATATTTACAAAAGAAACAAAATACATAATTTACATTTCTTAATTAAAACATACGTAATTTACAGTATGAATTGCTCATAAGATACTCTGTGAATTGTAAGTTATATATATAGATATTTTTATAGACTACAAGAAACTTTGTCGAGATATTTAGTTAAGGAGGTAATTGATTAATTTTATGCTAGTTTATGGGTATTAGATAAATCATACATGATGTACTGATATATTATTGGAAGGGGTAAAGTGTGTATAAAAATATCCTCGTGTGCCTGGAAAATGTTTACGAGTCTGCAAAATCCTTCACACTTTCACGCACTCTTCTTTATGCTGGCCTGCATCATCATCCCCCTCTACCTTACTGTTTAACTTTCGACCTCCTTAGGGTATTAGATGCGCTTACAGTCTATTTCATTTCCTTCCCTAATGAAATCATTGAACTGATCCATTTGAGGTACCTTGCTATGACCTATAATGGAAAGATTCTGAAATCAGTAGTCAAACTGAAAAATCTTCAAGTCCTGATAGTTCGCCGGCATCCCAAAATCATATTTTTAGGTGCATCATTTCTGCCGGATGAAATATGGAACATGCCTCAATTACGGCATCTCGTGGTTACAGAAACTTGTTTGCCTGACCTTTCTAGTGCTGAAATTCTTGGGAAAAACTCAATTCTCCTTGCGAACCTTCAAACCCTTTCAAATGTCGATGCTGCTGGTCTTACAAAAGAGGTCCTTCAAAACATGCGCAATTTGAGGAAGTTAGTAGCTCGGATCGAATCACCAACTCCTGTGGAGTTGTATCTTGATGAACTTGAAAAACTCGAATCTTTCAAATTCATCGTACTGAATCCTATCCCCGGTCCTAAGGAAGACTCCCGGCCAAAAATCTTTTACCCGAAGTGTTGGAAATGGGCTTGATAAGATGATGTTTTCAAGGGGTAATCTAGGATTGAACCATTTCGAATGGTAATCCATAGATAAAGCCCAAGAGAAATATTATCTATGTGTAAATAAAGCTGTGTAAAATATCCCACATCGGATATATTAGCCTTGACAATGCTAGTATTTATGTGGTTAAGTGTTGTTATAGTGTTAACTAAACAACTAAGTACCGCATATAGTGTTAACTAAACAACTCGCCCGCCCGGCTTCGGCTCCGGCCACGGCCACGAGCCACGGACCAGGTCGCGGGCGTTCAGGCGAATTGTCTCGGTCTTGAGCTTAATTTTTACTGAATTGCCCTTGGTGTAACGGTTTTTTTGTTTATTTATTTGTTTGCGGCATTGTTTAGTTTGCTTTCGGTTATAGTGTTTTACTGTAAAACTGTTATTGCATTGTATTTATATTATCGAATAAATCCACCCACGAGAATATCGATTTTTAGATATCCTGCTCTATTATTTTTTAACAATCTTAAAGAAATACTCAGGGTTTATTCGTTTAATATATTTATAATAGTCTCGAGTTCAACTGCTGGTTCATTTGGTTTCTCAAAAATTGACTTGAGCGGTTTGCCTGAACCATTTGCTGGCCAATTCTTTAAACGTTGGCAACAACGAATGAAGATTTGGTTCACAATGAATGGGCTTTTGTCTGTAATTCAGACTGGCAAACCAATACCTACTGACACTGATCCAAAGACTAATGAAATCGCAATGTGGACTGAGCGAGACCAAATAGGCAGAGCGATCATTTTGTCAGGCTTGTCAAATATTCTCTTTGATATCTATTGCTCAGACTCTTACACTGTGAACTCACTTTGGGAAGCATTGGATAAGAAATACAATACTGAGGAGCAAGGGCTCGAAAAGTATTTTATTTCTAAATTCCTGAAGTATCAAATGGTTGAAGGTAAGTTAGTATCTGAACAAATCCATGATCTGATTAATCTGGAACATTCACTTGCTGATGCTGAAATGAAACTTCTAGAAAAGCTCATGGTTATGGCAATTATTGAAAAATTTCCTACATCTTGGGAAACTTTCGGAATGTCTTTAAAACATCAAAAAGTAAACTTATCCCTCGATGATTTAATGATTGCCATAAGTATAGAAGAGGAACATAGGAATCAGACACACTCGGTACCAGTTGAATTCCAGTCAAAAGCAAATGTTTTGACTATTGGAAAGAAAAACCCTAAACTGAAAAATGTCAATCCGAATTCTAAAACCATTGATAAAGGAAAAGCCAAAGCTAAAAAGCTAAAAGCAAACAAACCATGCTGGACTTGTGGCCAGGTTGGTCATTATGCCAGGGATTGTCCCAACAAGGCAAAAAAAGGAAAGACCAAACCAAAACCCTCAGGACCAGTAATCAACATGGTTGAGGCTAGCATTGCTAGTTCTCATGGACACGTTGACGGGCATGTTTCTTTTGAACCCGAACTGTTGACTATTTATGAACTATTCGATTGGCTTATTGATAATGCAGCAAATGTGCACGTTTGTGCTGATAAGTCTCTATTTGTGTCGTACCAGCCAATTGATGGACAATCCGTGAGGATGGAAAATGCAAGTGTTGTACAAGTATTTGTGATAGGACGCGTGGACCTAAGGTTTCCTTCAGGGCGCACACTATCTCTACAACGAGTGCATTACGTCCCTTCTGTTAGACGGAACATTATTACTGGTTCAATGTTAGTCAAAGAGGGTTGTGAGCTTTCATTTAAGCTGAATAAAGTTGTAATTTTACATTACGGAACTCTTATTGGCAAAAGCTATTTATCTAAAGGTTTACTTAAAGTATGGATTGAATATGCTAGTTTTTCTAGTTACAATAGTTCGAATTTTTATAATTCTGTTGTTATTAATAAAATAGAAAATTCCACTGTATGGCATGCATGGTTGGGTCATTTAAATTTCGGTTCTATTAAAAGAATGATGAATTTAAATCTGATTCCAACGCATGATATTGGACAAAATCACAAATATCAAGTGTGTGTAGAAGCTAAACAAGTAAGAAAATCCTATTAAACAGTTGAAAGGGATACTGAAATACTTGATTTAGTACACACAGATATTTGTGAGTTCAATGGGATCTTAACACGAAATCGGAATCGATACTTTATCACCTTTATAGATGATTGCAGTAAATATTGTTATGTTTATTTAATGAAACATAAAGATGAAGCACTTGAAAAGTTTATCATTTTTAAGAATAAAGCTGAAAATCAAACTGGCAAGAAACTTAAAAGAGTACGATCAGATAGAGGTCGTGCACATGAGTCGAACTTATTTGTTGAATATTGCTAAAAGTTTGGTATTATTCATGAAGAGACTCCTCCATATTCACCTTCCTCGAATGGTGTGGCGGAACGTAAAAACAGAACATTTAAAGACATGATTAACAGTTTGCTTTTGAATTCTGGATTGCCAAAATATATGTGGGGAGAGGCTTTGAATACGACTTGCCATATTCTGAATAGAGTTCCTCTGAAACATAAAGAACGCACTCCATTCAAATTCTGGAAAGGCAAAAAATCGAGCTTAAAATATTTTCGTGTGTGGGGATGTCTTGCAAAAGTCTTAGTCCCTGAACACAAACGGAAGAAGTTTGGTCCAAAAATTGTTGATGCAGTCTTTCTGGGCTATGTGAAAATAAGTTATGCCATGAGATTCTTAGTCATTAAGTCTGAGATTTCTGGCATAGAAGTTAACACAATAGTTGAATTATGTGACGCTACATTCTTCAAAAATGTATTCCCTTTGAAACAAGGAATACCTGAAGATGTTTCGACTTTAGATTCTACCCTCGCATCTGGTTCCATTCCTGAACATATGGAAAGAATAACAAATAGGGGGGGTAAATCCAAATAGTTCCGGTTCTACTTTTGATGAGGCTAATGAACCTCGCCGTAGTAAGCGAGCCAGGATCATTAAAGATTTTGGAAGTGACTTTGTCACCTACAATATTGAAGATGATCATGTGATCTTCGAAGATGCTATGGCTTCTTATGAGGCTAACCATTAGAAAGTAGCTATCAAAACTGAAATTGACTCCATTGTCTCCAACGGGATATAGGAACTAGTCGATTTATTGCCGGGATGTACTACTGTTGGATATAAAATGGATCTTTAAGAAGAAATTGAAAGCTGATGGTACTATTGATAAGTATAAAGCTAGATTGGTTGCCATAGGGTTTAGGCAAAAAGAGGGGATTGACTACTTTAATACGTATTCCCCTGTAGCTCGATTAACTACAATCCGCGTGTTGATTGCACTGGCTTTCATATATAACTTCTCTATCCATCAGATGGATGTGAAAATAGCCTTCCTGTATGGTGATCTAGAGGAAGCGATATATATGTAACAACCAGAGGGATTTGTAGTTGTCGGGAGTGAAAATAAAGTTTGTAAGCTTGTCAAATCTCTTTATGGGTTGAAACAAGCGCCTAAACAGTGGCATGAAAAGTTTGATAAAACGATATTGAGCTTTGGCTTTGTTGTAAATGATAATGATAAGTGTGTCTACTACAAAATAAATGGTGATTCATGTATCGTTTTATGCTTGTATGTGGATGATATATTATTAATAGGGTCAAATCTTGAGATTATTAATGAGACGAAAGAATTCTTGAAAAGTAAGTTTGAAATGAAGGACATGGGTGAAGCTAGTGTGATTCTAGGAATCAAGTTGATTCGGTCAACTAAGGGTATAACGATTTCTCAATCTCATTATGTTGAGAAGATAATTGAGAAGTTTGGTTATACTAACGGTAGAATCCTGAAAATGCCTCATGATCCTTCTGTGACTCTTTTCAAGAATAAGTCTGGTACTCCAGTGTCTCAATTAAGATATTCTCAAGTGATTGGAAGCTTGCAATATTTAGCTAATAGTACGAGGCCAAATATTTCATTTGCGGTCTCTAAGTTGGCTAGATATTCGAGTTATCCTGATTGTACTCATTGAAAGGCTTTGGATAGGGTAATGAGGTACCTTAAAGGTACAAGTTCCCTTGAACTGCATTACGGAAAATTTCCTAAAGTTCTTGAGGGATTTAGTGATGCAAGTTGGATTGTCCAAAACTCTGGGAGTAATGAATGTATAGGGTATGAATTTACTCTGAGTGGAGGCGCTGTCTCCTGGAAGTCTGCAAAACAGACAATCATAACTCGGTCTATATTTGAGGCTGAGTTATGTGCTTCAGATACTATTAGAACTGAGGCTGAGTGGCTGCATGGGTTGATGTATGGGTTACCCATGGTGGGTAAACCTGTCCCTGCTATTGCCTTGTATTGTGATAATCAAACCACAATTGCAAAAATACAGAGTTCCAAGTATAATCAAAAGACTAAGAGGCACATCCAAGTTAGATTGAAGTCTATGAGGGAGATAGTGTCTAAAAGAATTGTAGCTATTGATTTTGTTGGTACCAAAGACAATGTGGTTGATTCTTTAATGAAAGGACTTGAGTTCAATTCATTCCAAAAGGCCAGGTTGAGGATGGAATTTGTAACCCAGTGAGTTTACAGCGACACTAGCAACCCAACCTACCAAGTGGAGATCCCACAAGGAAGGTTCAATGTGGTATAAACAAGCTGTCAGGTGTAAGCGTTAGCACCTAAATTTAGACCGGTACTATATACCTGAAGTTTATCCTCTGGTATGCCTGGGAGATGTTGTATTGCTGCTAGTATAGTAAGAGCCCTGCTCTGAATGGGTTCGAGGTCTTAAGTGACGAGATGTGAACAGTACATGTTCGGAGATGCCCAGCTAATGAATATTATCGTGCGGCCGAGATTAGAGGAGACGGGTTACTCCTTGAAAAATATTCATGAAACAGGATCAGGACACATGGCCATTAACGTGTCACCCCTGAAGATTGCTAAGCTCGATATAATGTATTGTTTCCAATAGACGTCATCACAACAAAGGTTCAAATTCAAGGCATACGTCCATTTGTTCCTATGATGACATAAGTTGGTTAACTAGATAGTGGTTCAAACCGTAAGGTACCATTATTGAAAGCACATTACGAGTATACAGCCAGGGCTTTATGCTATGGATTAGGGGGAGGATTGTTGGAAATGGGCTTGATAAGATGATGTTTTCAAGGGGTAATCTAGGATTGAACCATTTCGGATGGTAATCCATAGATAAAGCCCAAGAAAAATATTATTTATGTGTAAATAAAGTTGTGTAAAAATCCCGAATCGGATATATTAGCCTTGACAATGCTAGTATTTATGTGGTCAAGTGTTGTTATAGTGTAAACTAAACAACTAAATATCGCATATGGGCAAACCCCACAAGCACGCGCCGCCCGCCCGCCCGACCCGGCTCCGGCCACGGCCACGAGCCACAAGCCACGGACCACGGACCAGGTCCAGGTCCAGGTCCAGGTCCAGGTTGCGGTCGCGGGTGCGTGCGCGCGCGGGCGTTTGGGCAAATTGTCTCGGTCTCGGGCTTATTTTTTACTGAATTGCCCTTGGTGTAACGATTTTAATTCAAAAATCTGAATTTTGAATTCGTTACTATATTTAATTAACGCGGTTTTAATTTTGAGGTTCAACGTAGCATTGCGGTTTGGAACGGACCTCTGGACTGTCTTATCTTAGAAGGAGTATCGCAGGCCCATCGCACTGGTCAGTGGAGCGAATATTTCTTTAAGGCAAACCGGCTCAACCCGGTGATTCAATCGTACTTTTTCAAATAAATACTGATAAGTCATCTGTACTTTCTTGTTTATTTATTTATTTACGGCATTGTTTAGTTTGCTTTTGGCTATAGTGTTTTACTATAAAACTGTTATTGCATTGTATTTGTATTATCAAATAAATCCACCAACGAGAGTATCGATTTTTAGATATTCTGCTCTATTTTTTTTAACACGAAATCCCTGAGAAAATTGACTTTAAGTGGCTGTGGATTTCCCTGGGGTGATATGACGGTTATCGGGCAACTGCCGGATCTTGAAGTGTTGAAACTGCGAGAGTTTGCCTTCCAAGGAGAAGAGTGGGAACCGAACAAAGAGGAGTTCGGTAAACTGAAATTCCTGCTGCTCGAAGCTCTGGAGTTGAAGACGTGGCGGGCTACGCATACGCACTTCCCAGAACTTGAACGCCTGATTATCAGGCACTGCTACGCATTAGAGGACATGTCGTCAAAGATAGCAAACATAGGATGCCTTCAACTGATCGAATTGGTTGACTGCAGCCCTTATGCTGCGTACGACTGGGCGGAAAAGATTGAGGAGATACAGAAGGATGCAGGGAATAAAAGCCTTCAAGTTCGCGTCTATTCTTCATGGGAATAGATTCGTCCCCATACGGTATGTAATGATCAATGCATAACAAAACGAAGATTGATTGACTGTGCTGTGCTTTCAAACTGGGCTCAACCGAACAAGTATTAGTAGACTTGCCAATACAGATTGGTCGTAGAAGTTGGCTAAATGGATCAGTTTTGTAGGTTTTACTAATTAATTACTGTGGTTTTCTCTTCTTTGTATTGCAGACTGATTAGCGAAGAAAGGGACTGCCTGCTCATGATTGGGATGCTTTCATATGCGGTGGAATGTGAAGGCAATATCAGACCGGTCTTGCATTTGGTTCTTGCGTTTGCTCTCTCTCTCTCTCTCTCTCTGTGTGAATGTTGTCACATTGAGATGTTACAATTTGATAGAGTAGTTTAATGAGATGTTGGCCTAAATGGACGTACAGGAGTTTACGTCCAAGAACCTCGTTGTTTTATTGTTCTGATTGGTGTGTTTGGTGGAACTCTCATGCATGTTTGCATTACTTTCTTTGTGATCAATAAAATGCTCCTTGTTTTATAAAAATTTGACACAAATATACCATGGAGAAAGCTTTTTTTTTTTTTTTAAAGTTCATTTCTTACTGTCATATTTTGGTGAATGTATGTTTGTTTTGTAATAATGCATTTTGAGAGATGTGAAACTACAGTTAAAAGAAAACTGGACATGAAAATTTGCAATGAGATTGTCTCTGGTCTCTTAATTTTTTTCAGTCTGTCCCTTTGTTCTCCATTCTCTCTTATTTTCTCTCTCTCCCATCCTCCTTCACGGTACTAGTCGTTTATTTTTGGGGAAAATTATGATTGAGGGATTAAGATATTTCAAAATTATTAAATAATTTTTTAACTAAGTAGGGAGTGGGATTCCTAAGTTTATGAATTATTGAAAAGGTAATTCTATTTCTAAAATAACTCACATTAATATTACTTCTATTATTTTGTTTTCCTATAAATTGTGTTTCTCCGATCAACATTTTTTTTTCTTTTAGCATTAAATTGTTTCAAAATATTTATTAAATTATAATAAATTTGCACTAATTAAGATTACAAAGTGGTAGAATTTACAAATTATAAAGTGTCAATCAGACTGTAAAATTATATTATTACTACTCCAATCTTTTTGCAGAAAAATGTCAATTTTTCACTCAATAGCTTTTCTTTAACACTAATTATGTTTATTATGAATCCATCCATCACAAAAAAAGTATGCTATTCATATTTTACTAGTTTTAAAAAATCAAAAATAAAATTTAAATAATTTTGTCAACTAATATTAGGAGAATAAAGTGTAAAACTTTCTGATATGTATTTTTTTCATTTTCCAGTTGTAAAATCCAGATGTTCAAATTATTTGTAATGTTTACTCATAGAACATTGTTGATTAACGTTTCTTTTTTTTTTTTTTTTTTACAATTATTATTCATTAGTTTCAATGCAGGTTAACTATCTATTTTTTTTTTTCCTAAATGAAAATGGTTTATATCATCAAATAGTAAATATAATATGGTTGTTAACTATACCATTTCAATTTATCATCATTATGTTATTGTATTTTATTCATGACTATATCTCCTTATAAGTTGTGGTTTGTATTTTAACAAAAAATAATGACATTAATATTTTGAGATAGTACTCAAATAATACTTTTTAAGAAAAGGATTTGAAGTACATTATAAATTTTAGTATAGTGAAAATGAAATATAAAATTTTCAATCTTAAGAGTGGATTTATAAAAAAAAAAAAAAATCAAATCAATAAAAAAGAATAATTTGTTAAGTGAAGAATTGTTATTTTGAAGAAAATACAATTGAAGGTGTAATATAAGCACGATTTACCTTAAGATCATTATTTTAGTAATTTATAAAGTTTAACAATATGATTTTCTTAATTAATTAAAAGTTAGGAAATTTTTCATTTTTAGGACATTATGTTGTCCAAATTTTATATTTAGGACTTTAATTTACTCAATTTTAATTTTAGGACACCAATTTAATATTTTTGACACATTTAGAACTTTCGACATGAGTTGATCAAATTTTGTTTACACGGCACAAAACTTGCCTATGTGGCAAAAATTTAGCCGGGATTCTGGCTACAATATTGACATGACACAATATTTAAAAAAATAAAATATAAATTATTTAAAATGATTTTGAAAATAATATATAAAAATTAAATAATATATATAAAATATTCATTAATATATATATATATATAATAATATATAAATATACCCCACCCCACCCCACCCAAACACCCCGCCCACCATCGAGAATAAATACAAACAAGAAACAGAAAAATTTGTTTTGAAATCCATACATATATACACACAAAATTAACTTTTAAAAGTTGTTTGAATCCTCAAATTGAACATATGGCTATCTTGTCCATAATATGAAGAACACATTGATAGAAAAAAAATTCAAGAAAAAATGGCCCGAAGCGGCGCAACCACGCGCTGCTTTTGAATGCATTTACACCATGCATCAAAATGAGCTTAAAAAGTATAACACAGCTAAACTATAAATAAATTTATTTATTTATTTTGCTTAATAGATTCATATTGCGTATAACAATAGGGCTTATCTTAATATAAATCTTATATATCGATACCATTTTATAAAGTATTAGTGCATTCTAATAATTGTTTACTATGTTTAATCTGGCATTCTTTCTCTTTCATCTCTTCTATTTTTTTTTTCCTCAATTTTCTCCATCCTCTTTTCAACTTGATATATTATTTCTATTTCTTTTCTTCTCTCCATGTTTTTTCATACCTTTATCTTCCATAATAAAATTCAATTTAATTTTCAATCATTTTTTTTATTTTTCATAATATATATAAATTTAATTTTCAATCATTTTTCCATAATATATAAAATTTATTAAATATATAATTAAATTATATTTATTTTTATTTTTATTTTTATTTTTATTTTGTACACATATAAAGTGTGTCACACCCACTACCAATATATATATTAAAATTTTGAATTCCGTTGCATTACGGTTCGGGGCCAAGTGAATCTAACAAATCCCCTTCACAAGTTTCTAGAAAATATATTTGGAAAACATAAAGTATATGAATTTACTATATTTTACCTCTTTTAATCATGAGAAAACGTTGTTAATGACTTCAATAGCTTTTTTTTTTTTTTTTTAATAGAGCAAATTACATCAACACCTCGTGAAGTCTTGTATAATTATAAATAAATTAATCTCGTTTGTAATAAAAATTACAAACGCCCTTCAAGATTTAGGATTTTTGTGTAGTCATTAATAAATATATCCAAAATATAACTTTCCTACAAATATAGCAGTCAACCCAACTAATAAGAAATGCATCTCATCGAGTTTGATTCCACAATTAATTTCATTATTCTCGCAACATGCATAAACTAATTTGACTTTATGCTGTCACAACCACCATTAGACATTACTATCTATAATTCGACGTCTTTATTACCTTTTTCTGAAATTGACTTCACATATATTTTTTACATCTTTGACTTGTTAAGACTATTAGAATTTTATCTTAAAATCTCACTGATAACAATTGAAATACAACTCACAGTTATATCTCGCATTAATGAATGACGAACTTTGTTAAATTATTACATAGGGTTAATTCCAATTTTGGTCCCTGACGTTTACCCCCAAGTCAATTTTGGTCCTTCACGTTCCGACATTTCCAATTTTAGTCCCTAACGTTACATTTCGTTACCCAATGTCGTCCCTCCGTTAGTTTTTCCGTTAAAAACCCTAATTTTATTTGCAATTTGCCCCCTTAAAAATAAAAAAATATCAAAATGCCCCCCAAATTTTTAAAAAAGAGCTAAAAACCCCTTTAAAATAAAAAACCCCCTCAACCATTCAACCACACTCAATTTATTCTTTGACATTGTTTAGTTCAATATTTTAATAGATCGATAAAATAATAAAATAAATTATTTTCATAGCCTATATCTACTTAAATTTATTTTCATAGTTTGAAATGATAATTAAATTTTTTTCAATATACGGATAAATTTATGAAATAAATTAATCTTTAGTCATTTAAACTTTTCAATTTAAATTTTCATAGCCTATATCTACTTTTGATAATTTACTTTCAATTTTTTTTTCAAATAAATCGAACAAATGGATAGAATTGTAAAATAAATATATATTTTTTTAATTCATAATTGTAAAATAATCCGGGTTCGAATCCTATTGCTTATAAAATTTATTTTGTTGTGCCTAAATATTTCAAAGGGGGGTTTTTAGCTCTTTTTTAAAAATTTGGGGGGCATTTTGATATTTTTTATTTTAAGGGGGCAAATTGCAAATTAAATTAGGGTTTTTAACAGAAAAACGAACGGAGGGACGACATTGGGTATCGAAATGTAACGTTAGGGACCAAAATTGGAAATGTCGGAACATGAAAGACCAAAATTGACTTGGGGGTAAACGTCAGGGACCAAAATTGGAATTAACCCTTATTACATAATATGAGGGGGGTATTTGTAATTTTTAAAATTATAAAAATTAATTTGTAATTGCAGTATACTTCAAGAAATTAAATGTAATTTGTCCCTTTTCAATAATAAAACACACACACCCCACCCACACATGCATAGCTGACAGGGCTCAAAAGTTACCGTTAAGCATGCAAAAAATATTCTAATGTGACCATCCTAGAAAGTCAACCATATCAAAAGTAGGGAAAATTATTATCCCCATCGAATTTTACTACTCTAGGAGTAATTATATCGAGTGTTCTATACTTGCCATGTGATTGATTTACAATTTAAAAAAAGTAATTAATTACATGACAAATATATAAACACTTATTGTATAATTAATTCAGTACGACCAAATCGGATTTGCACAACAATTTTTCCAAAAGGAGGCCAATTGCAATGCACATGCTTTAGCTCAACGGGCTTTCCATTCTAATTTTAATGGTTTTGTTTGTGATAGATTCTTAGATTTCTTTTTAACAAACTATATCCTTTACATCCACCGAACTGTATATTTATTTATTCATTTATTTTAATGAATGCATATCTTTAATTATAAAATTAAAAAAAAACCCTAATGCTAAATTCTTTGCATTCTAGCACTTCTGAATGCAGAATACACCTCCATTAGATCAAAATAACGATGTTATCCCAACATTGAAAATTCATTATTAATCTTCACAGTTCAAATGGTACTTTGTCCAGCCACAACGAAAGAAAATCACAAAGTAAACAGAGATCAGAACAAGACAATAAGATAAAATGACACTAGTTATCAAAGCATACTGAAGTCTTATGATTTGCTTTTCCAGCAGTTATTCAAGCAAGCAACACAACAAAATTAATGGGCGGACGACAGACGAACTCATGAACTCATGATCCCACTTCATTCGCAGGGACACTGGTCTATTTTTTGCCTGCACCAACAACGGAGTCACAGTTACCAATTAATGAGATGCAGTGTTGAAAAACCAATGTTTTTTTAATAGAAAATCTTGAAGGGGAAAACGTAGAGTTACATGAATGAAAGATTAATACACCATTTGAACAAATTAGGAAAGAGATTTGTAATCCAAAAAAACACACACACACACAAAAAGACGAACGAGAAGAAGAAGAGATTCGGAAACACTACAAAGGTGCATCCTTTTAAGTGACAAATTAATACATTATAAATTTAAATCTTGTAACAGATTTTATCTATAACAATTCTGCTAGTAAATGCAATGTCACTTATTGATTTTTTAGTTCAATTTATATTGAATTCTATTACTGATCCATTAAAAATACCTTAAATATGTGACAGAATATCTTCATCACAAATTTTCCATCAATGAAAATAAAGAAGAACCAACATCTGCGGTTTGTAAAAAGTATGCATAAGCATGCGACAAATTGTATTCTGTTGCAGCCAAAAAGCGGAAAATCCCATTATTGTGTCGTATCTTAGAAACTATTTATTTATTTCTAATGGGATGTAACCTATTTAATTTCGGTTATGCTAAATACACGTCTCACATTATATTAAATTTTCTTGCCAACTCTCATTAGGTATTTAATAATGAACTGCACGAAATTACTGCAAAAAAATTGAGATTATTACAAGATATGTTAATTACCCCCACATCAAATAAAACTAAAATGCGGCTTACTTTACAAAGGTTTGGACAATTCTCACTTTACAAACTAATTTTTAGGGTTGAATTAGGTTTAAACCTCTAATATTTTACATGATATCAGAGCAAGCTATGTCCTACATTATTAATTGGGCTCCTCACTATATTAGTTTCACGCTCCAGATCATTTCCCGCATATTCGGGCCTAGACGTGAGGGGACGTATTAACTATTCCACATCAAATACATATTGTTACGTGGCCTACTTTATAAAAGTTTGGACAATCAACACTATCCCACATCGAATAAATATTGAGATATGGCTTACTTTATAAAAGCTTGGACAACTTTCACTGCACAAGTTAACTTTTGAGGTTGAATTCTACACTAATTCATTAATCTTCTAATAAATGTGGGATGGGGGTTTGGCATCACCAAAATAAAGAAAAATGACGGATAATTCTTACCTGATCAATAAGGTCTGAGCTCTTGAGCTTGATCGATTGGCGATTACTCACATGGAGCACCAACGATGAGCTTGAATCTAGACTTTTGTTTATCTTGAGCCTGTTCCCCAATTTCCTTGGCAGACTTTTCTGCTGACTTGGGAACACGCTCTATCTCCAATGTCCGGAGGCTTTTTGCCAATCCCAATGGGATTTCATTGAGCTTTTGACAGTTTTTAAGCACAAGACCAGTAAGGCTAGGGAATTGATCATCTGAGGCCCCCCAGAAAAATAAATCTGTTCCTGAAATGAGCAAGAACTGGAGTTTACCAAAGCCACCATCAACTATCCAGTCGGATCCCTTGAATGCATTGTCTTTCAACTTAAGCACCTGGAGAGTTGCAATCTTGCCCAGCGTGGACATATGCGTCCACTCCAAATACGTAGCCGATAAAGTCAGCTTCTTGATATTTCGGAACCACTTGTGTGAAGGAAAGACTTGCAGTGGGTTTTCAGATGCTTCCCCATAGTCTAACTCGTTCACTAGCTTCAAGTCTTCAAGAAGATTCAATTTCTCCAGGGAGCTTGATTCGAAAAGAGTTTCTATGCTCCCACGAACCCCCAATCTCGTTATGTTCTGGGCCCTGCTAAACACCTCTTTCGTGCAACATTGGGGTGTCAATCTACTCAGTGTTTGCAGGTTTTCACCGGCAGTACCGGCAGGTTCCTCTTTTAGGTCAAGAACAATTGCTGCTTTCGTCTTCAGATGCCTCAGACGATACATCTTCCAAATATTTGCATTGATTTCAAGTTTACCTGACTTTGAGTCAATTACAAGAGTTTGCAGGTTCCATAGATCATAGATGGTTTTAGGAAGAGAATCGAGATCAGCATCAATGGACAGAGTGAGATACCTCATATGGATTAGTTTGTTAAGCTCAAGGGGGAGTTGCTTGAATTTGAAGGAGTTGGAATCCAGAACCCTGAGCGACTCAAACTTGTCCGGGATAATTGGAGTAAACTTCGGATCCAAGAGAAATGATTTGTCGTTGAAACACAATATAGACCGTACGCCCTTAAACTCTACTTTTTTGGGTTGGATCTTTGAGAAGAAATCCTGGAGATTTGAATGGATACATAGACGATGATAAGTTTGTCTATCCGACAATGGAGGGTTGAAAACTCCATTGGACTTCTTTATCTCTTGGAACAAGTCATGCTCTTTAGGTACAGCTTTGGAAATGCAGAACTCACGAATCACATCATGAACACAACATGTTTTAAGTTTGTGGTTGGGATTTGTTTTACCAACCATCACTAAGTTCATGTCGATGAGGTGATTCAAGTTCTCCTCTGCAGTTTTTTCCAAAGTCTGTCCCTCCTTGTTCTCTATGAATCCTTCAGCAATCCACAAGCGGGTCAATGTCCAAACCGGGATCTCATAGTCTTCAGGAAACACCGCCAGATAGACAAAACACTCCCTCAATTCAGCACGCAGGTTATTGTAACTCATCGCTACGATCTTGAATATGTCATAGACCTCGTTGTTTTTAATATAGGTACTGACATTCTTAGACACATCGTCCCATGAGTCTAGGACCTGATTAATCATCTCTTTGTTTTTCGAGACTATATCCTTAAGAATTCCTCCTATCACCACTATTGCAAGCGGCAGTCCATCACATTGCTTGGCTATCAATTCCCCCTTGTGTTTCAACTTTTCATGGCATTTGTCGACCTCCTCAAATACTTCTAATTGAAGTAGCTCCCAACTTTCCTCTTTCGTCAAGAAACGCAACTCGTGGCAATGTTTTTCAGAGGAACTAGCATACGCGCCGACATTCTTCACACGACTGGTTATCAGGACTTTACTCAACTCATTGTTCATTGGCAGGACATTTCGTATATCTATCCAGTTCTCAACAGTCCAGACATCGTCTATCACCAACAAGAAGTTCGATGTCTCCAGGTGATCACGAACCGTCTTGAATAAGCTAGGATCACTCATGCCAGACATGTCTTGGTTGGTGAATTCTTTCAGAATGTTTAGCAGCAAATTCCTTAGGTTGAAATCCTGAGAAGCGTAAACCCAGATCCTTTTGGGAAATTTATATTGGATACTTTGATTCTTATGGAAAATCTTCGATGCCAGTGTTGTCTTCCCCTGTCCAGGTATTCCAGTGATGGCGATAACCTCAAGTTTCTTCGTTGGTTCCGTGAGATAGTTGACTAATTTCTCTTCCTCATCTTCAAAACCTACTATCTTGTCTTGCCTGATTGACTGAACCTGTGTAAAATAGATTGGAAACAGTTGAAATACGCATGAATAAAATATCATACTATTTTCAATAACTATGTGATGTGCTATTGCCCTCATCAATCATATATAATAATGTTTTTGAGTGCTCTGCCTTCGAAAAAACTTACAACTATACAAACAATTAGTTTTTTGGGGATAAATTGCATAAATCTCCCTAGTCAGGATAAAATCCGACTCTCTTTACTACCAGTACATTATCATATATATGAGATCCTATATTTCAAATTATGTTTCATCTCTTATTTCATTGTATGAATATACACCAAATGTAAAGATTTTAGACCAAGTATATAATTTATAAGAAAATTATTTTATACACATTGCATGAATGAGTATTATGAAATAGGAGACGAACACTATTTTGCAATAACAGGTCTTATCCGGTAGATTAGGGTGCTGATAATGGCAGTGTAAATTTCCTAATGCCAGAACAAATTTCAAGAAAAATATCGTTTTTACTCGTCGGTTAATACTCTTGGTCATTTTGATTTTCAATATAACAGAGAAAATTAATGGACTTTTATGGAGCAAGTTTGTAGTCCTTTTCGTATGTTCTCATTGCATATCTTTTCCTTTTAATGTTTATGATTCTTTTCAAAATTCAGAAAGAAAATTAATAACCTAATGAAGTATTTTCTTCCTCTCCTTGAAATCAATAGTTTATTCTGTGATTTTATTTTAAAAAGAAAAAATCCATTACCTTACCAGTGGTTAAAATACGTTGGACATGAAACCAAATAAAAAAATGGTTCAATAGTAAAAAAGGATAATTACATCTATACCCCCTGAGATTTAGTGTAATTACCGATGCACCCCTTCACATTTGATTATTTACAATTAGACCCCCTTATAACATGATAATTTTTGAAACCCTGACGGTTTTCGTGAAATTACTTTTTTACCCTCATTTTTGAAACTTCCAAAAATAACCAAAATTAATATTTTTGTGTTGTATCAAAAATACCCCCAATTGAATATAAATTTAGGGATAATTACGTCTACACCTCCTGCAGTTTGATATAATTACTGATACACTCTCTCACATTTGACAAATGTGAGGGGTGTAGATGTAATTATTATGAGTCATTAGATCTTAATTAAAAGAATCAACGGTCCAAATTAATTTGTAAATATAAAAATATAATATTAAAATAAAAATTATAAATTAAATAACATATTACATATATATATATATGTACATACATCATATATATTATATATACATAGACATATACATGTATATAATATATATATACACACATACACAACACACAAAAGACACAAACCAATACTCACATTTTAATATGACATAAAATTTATTTTATAAGAATTATTTGATTGTTTTGTTGATTTTTTTTAAAACTTATATTTACACCCCTCAAAGTTCTTGAAAATTACATTTGCACCCGTAAGGGCATTATGGTCATACAAAAAGTCAAAACGTGCCAATTAATTTCCTACTCACGGAGGGGTATTTTCGGGAGTTTGCAAATAAAAACTAATGTCCGTAGCCAAAAACCCTAACGGCCACTAACGGAAGGGGGTATTTGTTAACAACGCTAACTTGGAGGGGGTCTAATTGTAACTAGTCAAATGTGAGGGAGTGTATCGGTAATTACACCAAACTTCAAGGGTTGTATGCATAATTATCCCTAGTAAAAAATAACTGAGAAAGGATCATATTTTGTTAAAGAAAAAAATATTAATTTTTATATTATTATTTAAATGATCTCTTATAAGATCTGTGTACTAAAAAAAATATAACAAAAGAATATGAAAAATGTAAAAGTGAGTTTAAATTAATAAAATCAATTAGTCACTACTCATTGCAGAATTCAGTTATTTTCACTTTAACAGAAGAATCAAGTTTGGGGTGAAATAGACTTCGCCCCTTCATTTAAACTATATTATTTTTATTATTTACCCCCCTAAACTATAAGATGCAATACTTACATCCTCCACTGAATATTCGGGCAAAAGTAGCCTCATCCTATGTCTATTTATATATTTTCATAATGCTTAACTTTAGAAATATTTGATAACTCTAGTTCATAGAGTTATTTTGGTTTTTTATTTTGTAAATTTTAGCTCTATTTAAGTTAAATTGCTGGTGTTTGGCCAATGAAATGTTATTTAGCTTGCCTAGCTTCTTTTTCTTTTGCAGGATAAGTTTTGGAGATAAAAAATTGCAAAAGGGCAAAACAAATTGTTGGAGACCCCGCCTAGGCGGAAAAATGTCCCGCCTGGGCGGCACTGAAGAAAATACGAGTCAAATTCTAGTGAGCTAGCCGTCTAGGCGGGGGTACATATTTGGAAACTGCATGTTTGGGAATTATGAACGATTTTCCTACCCTAAAAAGGAGAAGAGTGGAAGAAAAAAAGGGAATCTGGAAAATAAAGAACAGAGAGGGAGATTTTTGGCGAGAGAAGAGAAGAAGGGGCAAAAGAAGAAGATTCACTTCACCATCAAGAGTTCTTCTTTCATCTCTTTCTTGTGTTCATGTTTATGTTCTTTGTAATTTTTTCCATGGATTCTTTTTGTATGGCAAACTAGATTCCTTTCTAGGTCTTTAATAGAACCTTGTATGGATTTTTATTGAAACTTTATGATCATCTATTAAGTGCTTTGCATCTCAATTGTTTTGTTTTGATTTTAATGCGTTCTATTGTTTGGCCACCATTAGAATTGAATTGTTAACCTTGATTGATCTCGAGAGAGGATTTCATGGTTAAAACTGAACAAAACAACCTAAGTTTATCATTCCGTTAGGAATATAATTCGTAGGAAGGACGAGAGTACCAACTTAGCTTGGGTAATCGTTCGAACTTGATTCTTAATGCTATTATCTAGGTTCAATTCTCATAGAGATATAGAGGGTTAATCTAGTTAATAAAGTTTATGCTATATCGAGAGAGTAGTTTAGATAACTAGAATTTCGGATTATTGAGCATGTTTTGTTACTTGATAGAGAGGATTAAAAGAATCTATTAAAAGACATGTAAGGGGAAGTTAAAGACCTAGGTTAATTTCACTTGATAATTTTCCATAATTGTGCAGTCGTGTTTTATTTTACTCTACCCAATTTTCATAACTCTTTCGCATTTACTTTTATTTGCTTGAATTAAGAAGTCACATTTTGTGTAAAAAAAGATTGGAAAACTGCTTAGGAATTAATTAGTCTTCGTGGGATCGATATTTTTATACTACTTGTGTGATACGTACACTTGCGTGTGCTCGTTACAAACACAACAATATTTACACAAATGTTTAAAATAATTGATATTTTGGATTCAATTTTAAATTGTTATTTATTTAAAAATAATTTTTGATTATAATATAAAAAGAAAAATGAATGATTGTCATTTGAATATTAAAAAAATAATAAATTTATGAAAACATTTAGAAATTTTTATTTAAAATTAAAATTAAGTTGTTTACTCTCAATTCATAATGTATTTTAGAATATTTCGATAAAAATGAATAATATCTATATTTTCATTAACTTAAATTTATTTAAGTTCCTTTTCTAAAAGTAAAATAATACATTCATTTTTTTTATACAAAAGAATCCTTTTCTGTTTAAATATATCAGAAGTAAATCACATAATATGTTTAAATTATTGTTAACAAAGGTATACATAATTTTCTTTTTATCCAATTACTGAAACTTCATTAAAGGAAATTTTTGATTAACGAATTCATTAAATTCAAATAATTAGTATTATTTTCATGTTTAATATTAATAAGTATTATAATAGTAATGTATTAAATTTAATATTTAATAAACTTACATAATAATTAATATTTTTTAATCAGAAATATATTATTTTGTTAATAAAAAAATAAAGTTTTAATTTCAAGTGTTAAGTACTAAAGGTATGAAGAAAATGTATATAAAATGGGCATGGCACGAAGGCAATTTTATCCAAATATTTAATTGAAGAGATTAAATGTACATTCTACAGGGGGATAAATGGTATAAATGAAATAGTTTAAGGAGGTAAAATATACTTAATCCTTTAATTTTTATCACAAATATTGATGATTGAAAACAATGTGTATATATTTTATATATACACACATATAAAGATGCACATAAGATTGACAAAAAACATTAAAATTATAAATAAAATTTTAGTTGTACTTCTTAGAAGACGAAAACATCCGTTAATAAAGATGGAAATTTGAAAGGAGGGATAATTAAAGAAGAGAAAGTTGAGATTCTTTTCCTCTTTAATATTGGATGGCATGAGTAAAATAAGGACTAAAAAATTATACGATTTTGAGAATTGCATAAGAAAAGGGTAGAATAGAGATTAACCAAAAATTTGCTCTAGCGACAGAAAACTTGCTCTGGTATTATCACTGGCCAATAGATTAATGTAGAGCACCATTACGCACATCAAATAGTATTAATATACGAATTTGAAAGGTCATCTTGATTATCACAAAAAACGAAAAAAGAACAATTGTATATCATTTTGAACTATTCACTTATTGTAAAAATAATAAATAAAATATAGAAAGATATAGATTATAGATAGATAAATTGATTTTTGTTATTATTTTTGGATAAATAGATAGATATAGATTAGTTATAATATTTTTTTATTTATAACTACCGATATTTTTCATATGACAATGATTCATTTTTGTCATTATATTGTTCATATAGATAATATTGAGTTTTCTAAGTTACCAGTATTTAAACTTGGTGAGATCTTCCATATAGGAGACTATAATATATATACAAATAAAGAACTTGTACATATCATAGATTATATATCATAAAGAATTTGTACATATCATAGATTATATATCATACTTATAACAATTTTATTTATTTATTTATTTTTTATTTTTTTTTTGGAAAGAATCAATGAAAATAACAACCAAATACATATTTTGTTTTCGATGGATCTGTATAAGATTTAATCATGTAAAACTAAAAATCAAAAGTAGAATAAAACGAATCAAGTTGTAGACTATTAATGACACTTAAAACTAATTCAAGTAGTGGTAATTTATATCTGATTACCTTAGGCACTCCAGTGGATGGTTGTTTCCCTTTTACGACAGATCCGCTGGCTATTAGCTTGTCAACCTCGTTCAAACTCGGTATCAGCTTCGCTCTAAGTGACTGAACCTGCTCTGCCAGGCTGATTTTCGTCGAAATATTAGTACTCTTTGAAGAGCTTGAGAAGAAAGTTTTAACCCTGCCCTTCTTGCGTGTGGTCGTGGCCGTGGCCGCGGCCGCCTCTTTAGCTGCTTGGGTCAAACAAGTGTCGATGGTGTCTTCGGCTTCGTAAACGGCGTCCCTAATCTGCCTCTCGGTCTCTTTGATGGTGTTGGGCTTCTCTATAATTTGTGCCGTGTCCGTAAGAAAGGCCTTCATTTTACGAAGGTCATTCTCCAGATTCTTGAGTTCAGCTTCTGCGCCGGTGAGCAGATTGTAGTAATATTTCAGTATCTCCTCTGTCTTTTGCAGGAGGTAAGTCACTGCAGCATCCGCCATGATCTTAGATAGGTAAGATGGACAACGGATCTCGGATCCTTTTTCTTGCTAGACCCACTAAAAAAGGAAAAATGGCCAATGGCCGGCAGAAAGTGTCGTTGGAAAACTATCGGAAAAGTAATTTCCGACAAAAAAAAATAAACGGAGCAAGTAAAGGGAAGATGAATAGGTAAGATGGACAACGGATCTCGGATCGTTTTTCTTGCTAGATGCACAAAAAAAAATTGCCAGTGGCCGGCGGCAAGTGTCGTCGGAAAAGTAATTGGCGACTAAAAATAGAGGGAGCGAGCGCAGGGAAGATGATTATATTAGTCATATATCAGCTCAACTAGTGGTCTATGCTATGCATAAGCTAGGGAATCATCAATCATGCGTTACAACGGGGGGGTCCACACAACAAAGAGTTTTTTATTAATTAGTCAACAATGAACAATTTGCGATTATATATGTTAATTTTGGGGACGCTTATTTCAATGCTTGGATGGATGAGAATGGAATGTGGACCTTCGTAAACTGAACTCAAGAATCTGGAGAATGACCTTAAGTGGGATGGACCGACCCGTTTATACGGTTTGGATCTTTTATTACATAATTGTGTTATTCATCGATACACATTATATATATTGGTGAACAGTTAAGATAAAGAAAGAAAATTTTTATATTTTTTTTTCATATCATCAATTTTTCTCTTTTCTTATCTCGACCGCTCGTATGTATTAATGAGTGTAACAGAATATATAATACGATTATGTAACAAAATATTCGAACAACCATTTACAACTACTCTGAATTTAGGTTTGATTGTGAATTTTACTTTTAAATATATTTAATTAAACAATCAATAATAAAATCACTTGTTTCACTTAATAATAATAATAATAATAATAATAAAATCACTTAACTTGTAATCATAAAAGTAAACTATACTTAAGAGTAATGGGCAATATTCTCATCCCGCATATCGGATCATTAAAAGAGAAAAAAAAAATGGAATTATTATTGGCATTTATCTTATATTGATTGTTTTTTTTTCTATACACAATACATAGAAAAATTAGTCAAGGTGTCGATTCATTATAAAATAGGTTATATACACGTTACCCCTTTGATTATATATTATATATCATTTATCTTTATAAACTAATAAATGTATCACACCCCCTCCCAATTATATACTTCAATAAAAATACCCTTAAATCTATACAAATGTGTGTGTGTGTAGTTCACAAAGTATTTATACCAATTTATAATTTAAATTTAATTTTAAATATATTTTAAGTAAAAAGCAAGTTATTTACTCTTCAATCAAAAATAAACTTTAGACTCTTTTAAATTTATATGAATAATTATATTTTCATTATTACTTCAATTTGCATTTTTTTTTCTAAAATAAATTAGCATACTCATTTTCATAAACAATATACATTTATTTGAATATATCATAATTTAATTTAATATAAAAAATGTATTTAAATTATAATTAGAAAATATTTTTCTACTTTTATTCAAAATAGTCGAACTTTACTTAGAATTTATACTTAATAAGTTTATTAAGTTGATGAACTAGAATAGTTTTTTTTTATTCAATTTTTAGGTATTATTACAATAACCTATTAATTTGGTTCTTGTTTCAATTTACTTAAGCTATCAACTATTTTTAAAATTACAATAATTTTTTTGATAACTTATAAAGTATTTGAAGTTGAAATTAGAATGCTAAATGCGGGAAACAAAAATAAAATTGTATAAATAAGTGGTATGAGGTCAATTTCAATTAACTTTTAATCGGATGGGGTATGTGTCATAACATATAGTTTGGGGGAGCAAATGAGATATCTTAAATAATTGATGGAGTAAAGTGTATTTAATCATTTTTAAAATAAATGGGCATTCTTATAATGAGAATAAGAATCGAGTATCAATAACAATTTTGAATTGCTATTAATAGTTCCCCCCAAAAAAATACCCTTCTTGACAAGTTTGAGGCAAAGAACTTAATTAGTCCAATTTTGAAATACACTTAATGAGTTTGGAGGGAACTCTCGCATCCGATGATCCCAAGGCATGTGCGTGAGAACTTTCACTATGAAAAATTGCGGGATTTTCGGTGGATTCGGCCAAAATTGTGAATTTTCAACAGAACCCCTAGATGAATGCTCTCCTATTCCGACTTTCCCAGAGCTTCTAGTAACATAGTTGAGATAGCGATGGGTTCTCTTTCCCAGTGTTCTCTTTTTAATATTTTTATTTTTTAAAAATTTTTGGTAGAACTTTTCACCCATTGACCAAAAATTAAAAAAAATATATATTTTTACTTATTCATAATTTTCAACGGAATTTTTTGATTCTGCCAAGAATTCAAATTTTAATATATATTAAAAAAAGTTAATTTTTAAAAAATTTCTGATTTTCTATTGAATAAAGTACATTTTCTTGTAATGTTTCTTCTTGATACACAACAAGATCAATATTATTATTATTCTTTTTGTAATCGAAAATTGTATATAGATATATTTTTATACACAAATATTATATATGTTGCATAAAGATATATAGATATATTTATATGCACAAATATTTTTATACACAAATATTATATGTCCGAAAGTTTTAGAAATTGTCCTATTTTAGACCTATATTTGTTTGATGTAAAGGCACAACAAAAATTTAAGTTAATATTAACTTTTTTTTAATATTTGCAAATTATTTTTACTTCTATTGTTCAAATTTTAAAACTAATATTTTTATTTTTTTTAATTTTTGACGGATATTTTTGCTAAAAATCTATCAAAAATTGAAAAATTGTATTCTTTATTTTTATAATTTTCGACCAATTTTTTTGTTGAAATTTTGTGAACGATTGAAAATTTTAATACTTTTATTTTTTAAAATTTTCGATAGAATTTTCCACCATCGATCAAAAATTAAAAGACTAAAACTTTTATTTACTCATAGTTTTCAGCTGAATTTTTTCATTCCCCCAAAAATTCAAATTTTAATATTTTTACTTTTTTAATATCTGTTGGAATATTCCATCAAAAAAAATTGGAAAAAAAATTAATTTTTAAAAATTTCTATCAATTTTCTGCCCAAAAAATTGCATTTTCTTGTAGTGTTTCTTCTTGATACATAACAAGATCAATATTATCATTCTTTTTATAATCGAAAACTGTATAATACATTTGATTCAATTATATTAATAATTTATGAAGTAAAAAAGAAAAAAAAATTATATTACAATTTATATTACAAATTAAATCACTACTAAAAAAACTGTTTTTAGTGACTGAATTTTGTGACCAAACACGTTCGGTCACAAAAAACGGAAAGTTGTGACCGCTTTTGTGACCGATTTCACAAAAGAATGAAAATATCTTTGTGACTAACAAATCGGTCACTAAAATGCAAATATCGGTTACAAAAAACAAAAATAATAAATTTTTAATATAGTTATATTTAAATTACTGTAGATTTTTTTAAAAAAAATATCAAAAAAAAAATTAATGTTATGTTATAACAGATTTGTGACCGATATTTGTGACCGAAAAATCGGTCACAAAATGGAAGCCACTTTGGGCGAATTTGTGACCGATTTTTCGGTCACAAAAATGCTACCCACTTGAGGAAATTTGTGACCGAAAAATCGGTCACAAAATTGAAGCCTCTTTGGGCGAATTTGTGACCGATTTTTCGGTCACAAAAATGCTACCCACTTGAGGGAAATTTGTGACCGAAATATCGGTCACAAAATTGAAGCCTCTTTGGGCGAATTTGTGACCGATTTTTCGGTCACAAAAATGCTACCTACTTTAGGGAAATTTGTGACCGAAATATCGGTCATAAAATTGAAGCCTCTTTGGGCGAATTTGTGACCGGTTTTTCGGTCACAAAAATGCTACTCACTTGAGGAAAATTTGTGACCGAAAAATCGGTCACAAAATGGAAGCCACTTTGGGCGAATTTGTGACCGATTTTTCGGTCACAAAAATGCTACCCACTTGAGGAAATTTGTGACCGAAAATTCGGTCACAAAATTGAAGCCTCTTTGGACGAATTTGTGACCGATTTTTCGGTCACAAAAATGCTACCTACTTGAGGGAAATTTGTGACCGAAAATTCGGTCACAAAATTGAAGCCTCTTTGGGCGAATTTGTAACCGATTTTTCGGTCACAAAAATGCTACTCACTTGAGGGAAATTTGTGACCGAAAAATCGGTCACAAAATGGAAGCCACTTTGGGCGAATTTGTGACCGATATTTCGGTCACAAAAATGCTACCCACTTGAGGAAATTTGTGACCGAAAAAACGGTCACAAAATTGAAGCCTCTTTGGGCGAATTTGTGACCGATTTTTCGGTCACAAAAATGCTACCCACTTGAGGAAATTTGTGACCGAAAAATCGGTCACAAAATTGAAGCCTCTTTGGGCGAATTTGTGACCGATTTTTCGGTCACAAAAATGCTACCCACTTGATGGAAATTTGTGACCAAAAAATCGATCACAAAATGTTAACTTCTCTTATTTGAACAGAGACCGAATATTCAGTCCCAAAATTCTACCTTTTTTTAAGGAAATTTGTTCGATTAAATTAAGGAAATTACTCCAATTGATGGAATAAAATTTAAGTAATAATCTGATTGAGTTGAGAAAACTGTGAAATTGTTCAATTAAATTAAGGAAATTGAATAATTAGTCGAACTTAGAAGCGGAATTGAGTAGTTGGTTCAATTGACTTTGGAGAATTGAGTTGTTAAACAATGTAGTTGAATAACTTAGTCAAATTGTTTCAATTAATCTAAAATAATTGTGGAATTGGAGTAATTGTAGTACCAACGTACTAAAGTACGAGCAATTAATAATTAGTCCAACGAAATTGGAGGGGTTTTTGTAATTGGTTCAACTAAATTTGAAAAATTATATAAATTGTACAATTAAATAGTGTAATTGATATGTTTACCTGAAAGACATTGAATTGAGTAATTAATCTAAGCAAATTGTGGAATTTGAGTAATTATACCAATTGAATTACGAGCATTGAATATCTAGTGCAATGAAATTGAGGGGAATTTTGTAATTTGTTCAATTGAATTGGAGATATTGAATAATAATTTGTCCAATTAAATTGAAAAGATTGAGTAATTAATATATTTGAATAAAGGGAATTGAGTAATTAATCTAATTGAGTAGGGAGAACTGAATAATTAGTTCAATTGTATTGTTGAAACTGAATAATTAATCCAATTGAATTGCAGAATTTGAGTAATTAATCCAAGTAATAAAGAGAGATAACTAAATAATTAGTCAAATTGAAATAATGAAATTGAAAAATTAGCATAATTAATTAAATAATAATCTGAAAATTTAACAAGTATTTTAGATATATACATATAAAAAATATAAATAATTAATTTGACAAAAATAATATTAAATATTTTAATTTTAATAGTAATTATAATGTTTGAATAGTATTTATTAATACAAAATTTAAAAAAAAATATTTGTGACCGAATTTTCGATCACAAATTGGGTAAAAAATTGATCTTTAACTTAGAAAATTTCTAAGTTTCCCTCACTTTTCCTGCAAGAGGTAAGCTCTCTCTCTCTCTCTCTCTCTCTCTCTTCCCTTCCCTTCCCCCACCCGCGCCCCCCTCCCCCGCCTTCCTCCGCCACCGCACCCCCCGCCACACCCTCCCTCAACCACCGCCGCCGCACCCCCCGCCTGCCAACCCCCCCTTCCCCCCCGCGCCTCCCTCTTCCTCCACCGGCGGCGCCTCCCTCCCTCCGCCACCCCCTCCCTCCACCACCACCACCTCTCTCCCTCCTCGCCTTCCACAACCTCCCCCAACCAACCCCGCCCTCCCCCGCCAACCCCCCACCCCAGCTCCCTCCAGATCTGGTCCGGCGGCGGCGGCCGCCCCAAGCCCAGATCTGGGTTGCCGCCCCTCTTCCTCCCACCGCCGGACCAGATCTGGCCGGCGCACCCCCTCCCCCCCACGGCCCACTCTTCCCCCCGCCGGCCACGCCCTCCCCCCCCACTATTAATTGAATTTGTGACCGAAATTTCAGTCACTATTCTTTTCTGCTGTGACTAAAAGTTCGGTCACAAATTCGGTCACTATTCGACGAGTTTGTGACCGAAAAATCGGTCACGATTTATATTTTTTGTGACTAATAGTTCGGTCACAAAGTCGGTCACAAAAATAGTCAGTCACAGATTCGGTCACAAAAATCTGTGACGGAGGTTTTAGTGACCGATTTTTTCGGTCACTGATTCGGTCACAGATCTGTTTTTGTAACCGATTTTAGCCAAAATCGGTCACAAAATCGGTCACTAAAAACAGTTTTTTTAGTAGTGAATTATTATATAGTAAAAAAATAAAAAGAAAAACTATTATTAAACTAAACATACAAGACCCGAATGCTTAATTCTTGATGATGTAATATTATTCTAAATTATGATGATCATGTGAATCCGAGCGTCGTCATTTTGAATTGAAAAATGAATCTAGATGATACATTTTTTTTTTCTTGTTAGTTGGTTTTTGAAACAAAGACAAGCTTTAAAAAATCACCGTCCAGTATAGACTAATCTGCTGACTCTAATACAGGGCATGCCGTGACGAAGGATACCAATGCAACTTGGATTTATTAAATCAAATTAACAGGCTGGACAAACCTATTCTCACTCATCAAGTTCTAGGATATATATATTATTAATAAAATACATGGGGATCTAGTAACTACCTTTGATCTCTCTTTGATCTATATCATACATCTAATTTATTTTCTTTGATCTTTTCCTTTCCACTATTTACATATTTTTAATTTATTTATTTTCTTCTTCTCTCTCTTTTCTATCATATATATATATATATATATATATATATAGATTTCAAGAAACTTTTACCAATATTTTTTTTAACTTTTTATTTTTATTTATTTATTAATATTATAATTTTATTTTTAATTATGAACTATTCTTCTATAATAAATATACTCAATATATTATATATAATTATATATATACATATAATCATATATAAAATTCATAAAAGTTTTAATTTTATATTCAGAATTTCATAATTAATTTTTTTTATTTTACACACGCATCGAATGTGCCTGACCAACTAGTATATATGAGATATATGAATCATGCTTGCTATATTATCACGAGCTGGCATTATTGATTGAAAATAAAAAAATTTTAATTCTTTAATTTCAGGAGACAATCAATCCAAATGTATATCTGTCGAACTTAATTAATCAAATAACTAATAGGATATATAAAATATTAGCAATTATTTAAAACTTGTTAATCCATATTAATGGCTGCTAATCTCCTTTAGTAGTCGCCTAGTCATTTATGTAAGAATTTTTATCATGGGACACCCCTACGTTATTTATAATTAAATTAAAAAACCTCTTGAAATAAAAATTAATATAAAAAATTATATGAAACATGAAATTTATCAAAAAAGACCCTTCATTAACAGTTTAAGTTACGTGTGTTTCTATATCTAGGATCATGTTTTAGGTCTGCAAAATTATCCTTTTAACATTTTAAAGTTGAACCCTATTTTGCTAAAAATTAATAAGGTTCTATTTTTAAAAATTTGTTGTCTCCATTTCTAGAACACTGCCATAAGCACCGTAACTAATATGTCTTGCAAATCAACGATAAATGTTGAAGATGTTCCGAGGGTTAGAATTTGATTTCCAAATCAATTTTTCACTCATTCATTTTCTACACAAAATTTTTTGCAGAGAATGAGAGAAAATGTGATTCTCTTAATTATTAATTAAGGGGTAAAATTGATAATTCAGGCTAAAATTTTCATAAAAGGGCTCTAGAGGGCGATGTACTAATTTTAAACAATATGATGATTTTAATACAAATTTTTATAATACATGAGTTTTTATGCTAATTAGACTTAACACATAAGATTTTATAAATTTAACTTTTCATATAATATCTACACAATCACATATATATATATATATATGATATTGCCGCCTTCTCCAATTTAACTTTGTATACATTTGGTCTTAATTTAATATAGAGAGCAATATCATAACCTATATCTAGATCATCATCTTGTCACGTTCACATTACCTCAGATACGTATGTGATTTATCAAAACAATTAGGAAATTGCAAGTTGCTATTTACAATTAGGCATCGAAATTAAGTACATCAAATGTCTGAACATTAGAAAGGTGCCTATCACTGTATAGCTATCATCATATAAAGTAAAAAAATGCAACTTGCTACGTAGCTATATTGCAAGGCAAAGATTGGCGATACAAACATTGATAGGACATTAAATTTTTTAAAATTTTACGACAAGAAGCATCTTGGACACAACAATATTTTTATATTTTTTATTATTTTAATGATAATATGATAGACGGTTCTGCATTAGTTATTGACTAGCATTATTGACTTACAATCATGAAGTTTTACATCTACTCGAAAAACTTTTAATTGGTTTGATGGGGTTATCATAACAAGATCAATATTATTATTATTTTCATAATAGAAAGTTGTATAATACATTTGACTCAATTATGTTACTTATTCATGAAGTAAAAAAGAAGAAAAAAACTATTATATTACAATTCAAATTACAAATCAAATTATTTCACTGTAAAAAAATAAAAAAAAGAAAAGAATATTATTAAAGTAAACTTACTCAATGCTTGATGATGTAATTATATTATAAATTATGACGATCATGTGAACCCGAGTGTCGTCATTTTGAATTGAAAAATGATTCTATATTATAATATTTATTTATTTATTTTTTGTGCGTTGATTTTTTAAACAAAGACACGCCTAAAAAAAAAATCACCGTCCGGTGTGGACAAATCGGTACCCTCTAATAGAGGGCGCGTGCCGTGACAAAGGATACCAATGCAACTTGGATTTATTAATTTATACCTTTTTGTAAAATATCAATATCATCTAATTGCTACTTTGTATTTTCGGTCCGACTTTTTTTATTCTTTTTTCTATTTTTTTTTCTTTCAACTCTTATATTTTTTTCTCTCTTTTCTCTCTCCTATTTTTATCCTGATATATTATTTCTCTTTATTTTCTTCTTTTTCTCTTCTCTCACATATTTATTTTCAATATTTTGTACTTTCTAATAATAAAACTCAATTTAATTTTTAGTCATTTTTTTGTTTTTCATAATACATACATATAATTTTCATTTTTTTTATTTTTCATAATATATATATTATAAATTTCTAAAACATATGATTAGATTTAGATTTTATTTTTATTTCTAAAACATATGATTAGATTTAGATTTTATTTTTATTTTATACATACATAAAGTATGTCACATCCGTTGTTTCATATTAACAGGCTAGACAAGCCTTGTTCCACTCATCTAGTTCTGGTATATGTATATAAAATATATGAATCATGACTGCTGTATCATCACTAGTTGGCATTATTGATTTCAAAAAAAGAAAAAAGAACTGTTAATTCTTTAATTTCAGGAGACAATCAATCCAGATTTATATAAGTCGAACTTAATTAATCAAACAATCAATAGGATATATAAATATTAGCAATTATTTAAAACTTGTTATTCCATATTAATGGCTGCTAATCCCCTGTAGCAGTCGCCTAGTCATTTATATAATATCTACACAGTCACACACACACACACGGATATATAATATTGCCGCCTGCTCCAATTTAACTTTGTATACATTTGGTCTTAATTTAATATAGAGACAACAATATCATAAACTATATCTAGATCATCATCTTGTCACGTTACCTCAGATATGTATGTGAATTATCAAAACAATTAGAAAATTGCAAGTTGCTAGTTACAATTAAGCATCAAAATTAAGTACATCAAATATGTGAACATTAGAAATTAAGGTGCCTGTCACTGTGTAGCTATCATCATATAAAGAAAAAAAATGCATCCGGCTACGTAGCTATATTGCAAGGGCAGAGACTGGTGACACAGACATGATAGGACATGAAATTTTCAAAAATTTTATGATAGGACGCGTTCTCGATGCGATAATATTTTTATATATTTTATTATTTTAGTGATAATATGACAGACGATTCTACATTAACCATTGACTAGCATTATTGATTTACAATCACGAAGTTTTACATCTACTCAGAAAAACTTTTAATTGGTTTGGTGGGGTTATCATAACTTGAGATTTGTGCATCTCAAATTAATTAAACAAACATATATATATATATACATATATATATATATAATTAATGTAATTAGCAACTCACCTAACCACAGCCGAATACTTATGGTTTCACATTTTAACAATAAAGCAATTTGCTAATGCTTTCACACTGACTAGAAATAATATAACTTCTGAAAGTTAGAACTTAAAATATTGTATCCAAAAATTTCATCTTAAATCTCAACCTAAAGTTTGGCATTGTGTGCTGATATTCAATATCTTTATATTGTGTCATAATTCGATTGACCAGTAAATTTGGATTACACAAATTAATATAACTTTAGTTTCAAAAAATGTAACAAAATTCGCAAATATTTGTATTCATAAATTTTTGTTTTGAATGGATGATATTGCTGGATGAACTGTCATTTTTTTTTCGAGTTATTTTGTGATAAATTAAAAATCATTATCACTTAATAGATAGTATTACTAACAAAATAAAAAAAAATTCTGACAAAATAAAAGTTATTTTACTTGAATATATTATTAGTATGATTTTAATATTTTTACTTTTTTTTTTTGTTGTTGATATATAATTTATTTTATAGTGGAGGATCTGAATTAATACATAATTCTTTATTGTGTGGGAGTTGTACTATATATACACTACATTGCTATGATCATGTGATCGTGTATATCAGACAATTAGAATTATAAAAAATGAAAATATAAAGAAATCTATATCTTAAAAGTCTTTTGGTTAGTTGACCTTTGAAATATAATCGATCAAGCTAACATGACTCAATTTATTTAAAGCGAATTAATGTGACAAATTCTTAAAACTTCTAAACAAAAATATTACTCGCAAGGGATAAACTGATTGCAGGAACATGTAGTGCCCAAAGGATACCAAAGCAATTTGGAACTTGTTTATGAACTGGCTAGAAATGCCAATTTTTACTCATCTAGTATATAAAGATATACCTATATTTCCGAGTCTTTTATACATATGTACTAGCGTAGAACCCATGCTATATTCGATATTAGATTAAAAGTATAATCTTATCAAAAACTTAGTAATATACATTCTATTTGATTACTATAAATTTATAAAAGATGAGATAACAGAGTAAATAGATCACAAATGTAAAAAGAAATCATATTTGGACCAGTATAATAAATAAAAAAGTGACTATGTATCAATATTATCATAAAAACATCTTAATGTTTTGAATATATTTACTCTCAAATTTCACGTTAATTTTTGAGCACAGACCATATATTCCAACTCAACAAAAGTATAATAAAGAAAAACTTCTTTTGAAACTTAACAATGAAACTTCTAATATCTCATAATAGACCCACCATTCAAAATAAAGATGGAGAAAGTATATATTTAATTTACTTAGTTTGTATCTTACTATTACTTAAATCAATGTATTTTATATATTCCCATTATTGTTAGTAAACTAACTCATAAAATGCAAAATAAAATAAAATAAAATAAAATTGTAGAACAAATAAAGAAAAATAAAAATAGGAGAAGAAAAGCAACATTAAGATGCCAAAAAAAAAAAAAAAAAGAAGTATTGTGTCTATATTCAAACTTAGATTTTCTTTAAGGAAAATATTTTCAAACTGGATTATAAAAATGAAAAATCCAATTAACTAATACAATTATTTGAAGAAAAAAAATTATCAATATCAATTAAGAATAATCCATCAAATTTAACAATTTTATAAATGTTGTAAGAATAAAAAACATATTGGCTTGTAGTTATAACAATGTGCAATATACATGTAAAAAAAATTATATCTAATGAACCACAAAGTAAAATAATAAGATCCAAAAGGAATTAATAAAGAACAATTAATACATTCTTACAAAAAAGAATAATAGAAAAATTAGATATGTCGACAATCAAGTATCCAAGAAATTTGAAGACAAAGATATGACTATACACAAAGAGAAGTTATTTAATCTAATTTTTATGTAGCGTTAAACTATATAAAAAGAAATGATACACATAAAAGTGGAAAATATATATATTGTAAATGATATCGTGTCCACATTTTAATTTTTTTTAACATTTTTTAAAATTATTATATGACATATCGTATTTAAAACATTTTCCAAGTTTGAGTTACATAAGTTTTAGTTAAAAGTTTGTACTAATTTTTGAGGATGAATTTCGTACAAATGACACTATGTTCACATTGACTTTTCTAATACTTCTTAAATTGAAACTGATTGTATGACATTAGATAATATTTTAATTAAAATTTTCTTTATCTTATATATGTTATTATGTAAGTATTTAAAATTATTACTTATTCTATTTTAACATTCTTGCTTGTGTGTGTGTGTGTGTGTGTGTGTGAGAGAGAGAGAGAGAGAGAGAGAGAGAGGATTAAACAAGTCATTAAATATGGATAGTTTGTGGACTTGAATGATTATGAGAGAAATAAAAAAAATTAACATTTAATGCAAACCAATCAATTAATAATTCAAAATTTTAAGAATTGATAATTTGATCAAAGATATCCTTCAAATATATAATAGTGTGTATATATATATATACATAAACAACGCCGTTTACATTTATTGATCGCATACATTTTGTCTTAATTCAATAAACGTGGAACAATATCACATATGATATCGGGATCAACATCTCTTGATTTAGGGGAATTCGTTGTAATTTTAGAAAACAATAAGAGGGCCGTTGTTTCAAAAATCTTCTAGGGCGGTGAAGATAATTTTGAAAACGTACAAAGGAAGGTCAGAAGATCCCAACATTAGTTTTGACAAAAAAATAATAATAATAACAGTAAGATCAACTCTAATGAAAAAAATAAAGGCGAGCGACCAAAATTGATAACTAATAAAAGTTAGGAACCAAAACTGATTTATAATACAAAATAATACATACATATAATGTAGGGATAATTGCAACTTATGGCTTCTAGGTTTAGCCTATTTTTGATTTTGCCCTCTTCGTTTCAAATTTTTCAATTTTGTCCTCTCCGATTATCAATGTTTCGATTGTTGTTCGATTTTGGACATAACTTCTTGCCGGTGATGATGTGGCGATTTTCTGGCCGCAAATTGAGATTTTTCCTGTCATCACCATAAATGACCAAAAAATCGCCATGTCATCATCGGAGAGGACAAAATTGAAAAAATTTATAAATGGAGAGGGAAAAATTAATAAAATTGAAACGAAGAGGGCAAAATAAAAAACATCCTAAATGTAGAGAACAAAAAAAACAATTATCCCTCTAATGTATTTAGCAACTTGTGATTTGTTAATTCACATTAATTTTTTTGTCCTGCTACTGCCCATTAAAAGTCACGTTACCCAGATAAATATTGATGGTTTCACATTTTGATTATAATGCGATTGGCTATGCTTTCACACCGACTAAATATAAATATAATGCTCTGATCACTAGGCCATTACGAAGAACGAGTAAAAGTTAGAACCCAAAAATTTCCCTCTCAAGTGTGAACCTACCAAAAGATTGGCATTTAGGCGCTGGTATTTTATATTTTTCTATTTTGTCACAATTGGTTGACCATCAACTTTGGATTAAAAAATTTGTTGTCAATATATAGACAATATTGCTAGACGAATAAGATATTTTGTGAAAAATTAAAAAATAAATCTGTTTGTAACAAGTCTTCTGGTTAGTTGAACTTTTGAAGTATTGTATACCACTGAGTTAACATGATTCAATTTATTTAAAGCAAATTTGACAATTCATAAAACTTTTAGTCCAAAATATTCCCCCGTAATGTATGGACTTATTGAAGGCACATGTTGTGATAAAGGGTGCTAGAGCAACCTGCGACTTGTTAATTCACATGAACAAACAAGCATTACCCTGTGTTAACTACGGAACTTTAAAATACTATAATATCAATATTATTATTTATTATGAAACATTAAAATGCTAAATATCTCTAATGCTACAAAATAAAAGTCGGTGAGTGAAAAGGTAACTTAATTATGAAAAATAGAAGAAATTAGAGGTTAAATAAGTTATTTTTGAAAAATGATAAACAAGAGATGGAAAAAATAGAAATAAACATAAAGGCTGAACAATAAACTTTATTACCGATGGAAAACAAAAATAAGTCAAAAAAATTATTGGTAAAAGAAAAAGAGTTTTCCAAAAAAATATAACGAAATAATTATTAAATAAAGACAAAAGTTAAAGCTATCCAAAACATTGAAACAAAGATAAAAACTAAATAACAAATTTTATTAAAGTTTGAAGAAAAAGCCAATAATTGTTATATGCAATAAATTAAATAAAATAATATATAAAGGAAAAAATAGAAATAAGCACTACAAAAATTAATACATTAGCTTCAGGGCATATTAATCGGGGGCAAGCATAAATTGGTCCTCCAAATCTTATGTTTTGCCTCTAAAAGTTGGGACATGAGGTGCCATCAATTTGGGTATATACTCGATTAGTGTATACATCATTGGATTGAATACGATAATATCAGAATTCTACCTTTTGGCATCTCATGTCCCCAAAAAGTTGGATATGGGAGCAATTTTAATAAAAAGCCTCCACTTTTTTTTTTAGGGCGAATTACACTGACTACCCCTGAGGTTTGGCTAATTTACGAAAAACCCCCTACTTTTTCAAAAATTACCAAAAACCCCCTAAGGTTTCAAAAATATTACAAACTTATTCGAATTTCCGAAAATACCCCTTCCCTTTTTTTGGGTGATTTACACTGAACCACCCTGAGATTAAGTTAATTTACGAGAAACCCCCTATGGTTTCAAAAATTACCAAAAACCCCCTGAAGTTATACCAATATTACAACTAACACCTACTTAGGTTGATTTATTAACAATATTAAATCTTTTTTTCCCCTCTGTAATATTGTTATTATAAAATTTTCATGTAATAGATTTGAAAAAAAAATGTGATTATTTATTCAAATAAATATTCTAAATTTAATGCATTAAAGGTATCTACCAACATATCAAATATGTTATATTATCGCTAATACGGAGTAAATTTTAAGAGAAATGAGTTAGAGTCCTCAAGCTAAATAAAGTTTTCAAGTGCATTATTTAATTTCAATTTTTTATTTCAATCAATGTTTATATTTCTCATTTCACATAATGGATATATACGATGCATATAATTATATTTTTCTCAAATATAAATTTAGCACATATTACGTATATTTAGTATAAATTCATAACATTAAATTCGAAATATTTATTTGAATAAGTAATCACATTTTTTTTCAAATCTATTAAATGAAAATTTTATGATAACAATATTACAGAGGAAAAAAAAAGAATTAATATTGTTGATAAGTCAACCTAAGTAGGTGTTAGTTGTAATATTAGTATAACCTCAGGGGGTTTTTAGTAATTTTTGAAACCGTAGGGGGTTTCTCGTAAATTAGCATAATCTCAGGGTGGTTATTGTAAATCAGCCAAAAAAGGGAAAAGGGGTATTTTTGAAAATTCGAATAATTTTGTAATATTTTTGAAACCTTAGGGGGTTTTTGATAATTTTTGAAAAAGTATGGAATTTTTCGTAATTCAGCCAAACCTCAGGGGTGATCAGTGTAATTTTTCCTTTTTTTTATTGCAATTGTGCCCATAGGGGTTGTTTTTGAAAAGTCTCCTCATATATTAATGGACATATTTTCATGATTTTTAAAGATAAATAAAATAGCTACCTAATGTCACCTTTGTTTTTAGTGAAGAGGTGGTTAAGATTGAAACAAAACTACAAGCTAAATAAAAAACTTTATCTACGGAAGATGAAAAAACCAATAATTGCTAAATCCAACATCTTTATTCAATCTTGTAGGAAAATCAAACAAAACCAAATTACAACTTTTATAATAATAATAATAACAACAACAACAACAACAAACCAACCAAAAGATCAGAGAAAACTTTAAGCATTATGTAACGACAGAGTGTGAGAAAAAGTTGAAGCATTAGGAAATATCAGAACCCAAAAAAAAAAAACGAAAAAATAAGTTGAATAACAAACTTTATCAGAAATTGCAGGAACGAAAAACCTATAACTTAATACAATAAGTCAAATAAAATAATTTAGAACAAATAAATAATTATTGATAACTTTAAAATAAAATTTTATTTAAAATTAAATAATTTAATAAAATTTTAAAATAAAATTTTTCATTAATTAAAGAAATTACAAGCATAATTTATGTAAAAATAATATCAAAATAAGTTTTATTTTTACTCCTCAATATCCTTTTCACGTGCATATCGTATTCGTACATTTATAGATTCATATTATTCGTTTCTATACTATTAAGATCATGTTTTCAATGTAAATTGAAAGAAAATATTTATAATATATTTGTACTTAATTTAATACGAAATATTAACCATTTTGTATTTAACTAACTACATATATAACTACTATAAAACAGGGATTTTGTGACAATTTTTGCAATGGATTTCGACCTAAATGTGTCACAAAATAGAATTTGCGACCCATATAATAGAGAATTTGTAGTGTGTTTTGTAGTATCTTTTTGCCATTTTGTTCTAAACAAATCTCTTCACGACGAATCAGACTATATAAACTTTGGCATTCTTTACTAAATTATACCGACTTAAAAAATTTACAATAAATCATGGAGAATTTGTATGATCATTTTCTGGGTGGCTTTTGTGATATTGATTCAAAAAAAATTAACGTTATCCAAATCAATCCAATATTTAAGCTGTTTGGTCCAGTGTTTTTCAAATTATTTTCTATTTTTTAAAAAATTAAAAATAGAAAACTGCATGCACTTGGCCCATTGTTTCCAGTTCAAATGTTTTTGAAAACATTTCTGAAAATCACTTCAATTTTAAGAATAGGTATAAAGGTGTTTTGAAAAGCAATTTTGTGTTTCATCAACTCATATGAGGAGAAAGAGTATAATTCATTGAATCATTGTACACTTAAACTTACCATAGATAAAGTATAGGACAATAAAGGAAACATCAATATAATAAAATGATATACAAAATAAAAAATATTATTTTATTTAAAATTTTAAAATAAAAATATTTTACTATAATTCTTTATTAGTAATTTAATATTTAAAGCTTTACAAAATAGAATTTTAGTAGTAGATAATATTGATTAAGCAAATTTAATATTATATAACTAATGTATAGTTAGTTATTCTTAGTTAGAAAATTTATTTGTTATTAAAATATATAAATACAAAACTCATTTTGTTAATTCATTTACAATTTTTTAAAGAAAAGAATAAGATATAACAACTCTCAATTTCTCAAATGTATATAATTCTTTGAGCTAAAAAATTACAAATCATCAAAATAAATTTGAAATATATAATTAATATATGATTAAATCTAAATTCCATTATAAATTATAAAAATAAATTTTCTTAATTATAAAAATTGCTATTTCATACATATATTGTGTGTTATTTAATTACATTTCAAAATAATTCCATCCAAACACATTCTACAGGTATTAGCTTCATGATTATTTTTCAAAACAACCATCCAAACATCTTTCTACATTTTCATAAACTCAAAAATACATTTTGCAGAATCATTCTACAAAATTGTTTTGCAGTTCAATCAAAACAAAAACAATCCAAACGCCCCCGTTTTTCCAATTACAATTAAGGAGAACTTTCTTATTAGCATGGGCCAATTTGATAGTGTAAATGTTACAGCTTCGCAGATTAACTACACCAAATGTGTCCGCATGGAGGAAATATTAAAAATATACAAATTGTTAATGAACAATTATCAACTTGTCATCATACGGGCTAACGATCTTGAAGTCAACAATAATATAGCTCACAGCTGGAAAAATGTCCAGTAGCAGGTATTGCGATATTTTAAATTTGGGCAATTGACACAGTTACACCCTCTAAACATACTTGATTAGCATTATACACCATAAAATTAAAATTTTGTCATTTTGCATACTTGAAAATACATTAGCTTGACACTTTGCACTCTCCACCCATTTCTATTGAAAATTTTCAGTTTTTCACGAATAATAATATTTCAGCCAAAATTAAAGGGCAAATTTGATATTCTATATAAAAATAAATAAATGAAGTAACCAATTGAATTGCAACTTTTTTCTAAAAATTATGATAGAAAATTTGATAAAAAAAATAAAAGGCAAAGAAACTCCCCTTGGCGGCTTGAGTGCTTTTCAATTTCTCTTTAACTTTTCACTTAGTTTCTAACAATAAATTGAAGAATCTTGACTATTGGAATTGGATAATAAACAATCATGGGAATATTAAAAGAAGAGGATGGCAACAAAGGGGCCCTTCACATTTAAAATAGACCATAAAATATTTCTTTATTTTTTATTGGTGTTTTTATTGAACTATTCACTATAATATACAAGTTCGTATTATTATCACTCAATAACAATCTTGTTTCTCAAGGTTATGAGGTGTTTTAAAAGTGATAATAGATGTAGCCTTGCTAATTTGAATAAACCTTTTACAAGTGAGGGTACTGAAGTTAGGATGTATTCTTTGTAATATTTAGGTCAAGTTTTTGAATTTATGAGATTATTTTTGATTTCCAGATTATCTTCTAAATTCTAGAGATTGTTTAATGATGACCGGAATATTATTTTCAATGAAAATAGGTGGAGGGTGCAAAGTGCAAAATTAGTATATTTTCAAGGGTGCAAAATGCCAAAATTTGAATTTTAGGGTGCATAGTGCCAATCAAGTGTTTTTAGAGGGTGCAATGTATCAATTTTCCTTAAATTTGGACGAATTATAAAAAACTCCCCCGAGGTTTGGCGAAATTATAAAAAAACTTCTTAACTATTGAAAATTACCAATACCCCCTGAGGTTTGCACAAATTAACAAAAAACACCCTCTGTTAGAGTTCCATTAAAAAAATATGCAATTTTCCTAAAATACCCTCGTCCAATATTTTATTAATTATTGGTTACAATGATGTATTACAAATACCTCCCCTAAAGTTTGCTGAAAATACAAAAAAAGCCCCCTTCAAGTATCAGAATTTATAATACACCCCCTAAGGTTTGCTCACCCAACAAAATTCATGACTAAGAGGGGAGAAAACGATTATGTTTTTTTTTCTCAAGGCTTTTATGATTGTTGGGGATTTTTAAGATGTATGTTTTACAAATTTCCGATATAGGGGGTCCGCCGTCGTTGCCAATTTCCGACTTAAGGGGTTTTTTTTGTAATTTCACCAAACCTTAGCGTAGGTTTTTGTAATAAAATATTAAGGGTAATTTTGGAATTTTAGCCCTCCGTTAACTATTACATAATTTATGCAAACCTCAGAGGGGTATTAGTAATTTTCAATAGTTAAGGAGTTTTTTTATAATTTCGCCAAACTTCAGGAAAGAGTTTTGTAATTCGCCCTTAAAATTTTGTAATATTAGTTAAAGTATTATGTGTTTTGATGCTCTAAAAGTTTCTTGCGACATTTCAGAATATCTTCAAAAGATGTTTTATTATATCAAATTTTTTGATAGAAATTACTTATGTGACACTTTCTATAAAATTGCCTAAAATACTCGACTATTGAAACAACTTTGAAAAGTGTCACTGAAATATGTCCAACTGTATATATATATTAGTAGTGGCTATCAGCTTTCCAACTTGATGTTTGGAGATTAACAACTAAGATTAATTTAATTCGGTAACTTAATGATAAGAAAGTTGTCTGCAATTTGCACATTTTAATTAAAAGGAGGTTGGGTCAAATTACAGTTAAACCCCCCTAGGGTGGAAAATTACTTATACATCTCTTGAGGTTTGGATCCAGCTAACAAGTAGTGCATTCCGGTCGATATACTGAGATTTGCTTATGTAACCAAAAAATTATAGCGGAACTCTAATTTTACCATTTTTCAAAAAATTCAAACTTTTTGTAGACAATAATACTCCTATTAGAATTGATAATTATCATCAAAAAAATTGGCAAGCTTATCATTTTATATTTAACTCGAATTGTGGGATTTTTTCCTTTTTTTTTTTTTCTTAACATCTGACAAGGACAACAAAGTCATTTTATTATCTTTTCCTTGGATGTAAGCCGGATCCAAACCACATGGGAGGTATGTGTAATTTTCCATACCTTAGGCGATTTTACCTGTAATTGGAACTAACATCAAAGGGTCTAATTGTAATTTTCCCTTAAAAAAAATCTTAGTTTGAGTGAAGAAATTTCCTTAATGAACATTTTAATTACAAAAATAACGTGAACGAATCATATCAAATAATCTCAGACAATTCACATAAAATTCTTAGCTACTAACTGGTGGCGAAGTGTAACTTGTCGGCAATTTTATAAAAATTTTGATGATAAATTGAATACAATAGTACAAATTAAAATTTAAAATTTTGCATCAAAAATAAATTAAACCTACATGGGAATCTACTGTTTGCAATTCATTAATTGAACAGAGAATTTTATGAGTTAAGAAAGTAAAATATTACGTGTATTTTTATAATATTGTCTTAAAAAATTATAGTGGCCGAGAGCTAATGCTGTCACGCCATTACTTTAAATTTGATGATGGTTTTGAAAAGGGGAAAAAAAAGATAAAAACACAAAAAATTAACACAAATTCATTTCTATTTACATGTATTCGAAAATGAAAATAGGAAAAATGCATTTAGAACATAATAAAATGTGTATTTGGATTTCTTCATTCTCAATTTAGGGGGACAAAAAGGTCCATTTGCGTTGCATAAGGTAGCCAAAATTTTGTAAAAACTGCATGAGACCTCGTAGACAATTAAGGTCGCCATCTTTGGAAAAGAGAAAACTATTATGACTGTAAATTAATACTGCACTAGTGTATCATGCACACTCAATGTGTGTAAAATAAAAGTAAGATATAATTTAATTAAATACTTAATTTTTAATAATATAAAATTAATTTTCTACAAAATTATCTATGCAAACACATATCTTTCTTAACTATTATTATTTATAATATCTTTTGAATTATTTATAACATATATATCAAATTAATGAAAATTTAAAAATTAATTTTAAATATATTTATTTCTTGATTAAAAATAAATAAAAATATAAAATAGAATAAATTTTTGAAAAAAAATCAAGAATGTCACAGAGAAAATGGAATAGGTGCAAAAATGAGGAAAAAATGTTGGAAATGAAGAAATGATGGAGGAGAGATAAGAGTAGTTGAAAAAGTATTCTAGCCCAAACCCGATTCGATCGAATTAATATTAATCACGTAGCGAGTGTTTTATAGTTGCCCGTATAAATTATAGAAATGATTATACGTACTAATAATTATTGGTTGATCATACAAGTCATCTTCACTACTTGTCCTGGTGAAGGCACTACTTTCAAGTGGACAAATTCAAACCATTTTGACTGTTCCATAGTCTAAGAAAGCCTCTCTCTCTCACACGCGCGCATGCACACACACACACATTCCGAAAGCGAATAGGCTAGCTTCCCTCTATTCTTGGTGTGTTTTTTTGTTTGAGGAGAGCGATCAGAGTTCAGAGATATGGCCGCCTATGCTGCTGTGCTTTCTCTTCGGCGGACTCTGAGGCAGCTCCAGCTTTCTAATCATCTATTCTCAAGTACTCCAAATTACAATCCAAAGTTTCTGATCAAAGTCCTCGCCAACAGAGTCGATTCCTTGAAACGTTTTCTTGACGAAAACAGAGAGATCAAAAGTGATTTTGAAACCGAAATCAGGGATGCAATTTACGAAGCCGAAGACCTCATTGACTCCCACCTTTCATTGGGAGCTGAAATTAGCCAGAGCTTCTATGAGGACCTGGAGAGAGTAATGACAAAAATTAGAGCCACTGCAAAAAAGACGGCGAAGAAGTTCAATCATCTGACCTTGGACCGGAAAATAAGCGACGCAACATGGAGAGAAAAGGCTGAATATAACAAGAATCCACCAATAGTTGGGCGGAGTGAAGACATAGTTCAACTGAAGGACCTGTTGCTGAGCGAATCCGCCAGTCTCGAAGTTGTCTCAATAGTTGGGATTCCCGGAATGGGTAAGTCTGCTCTCGCTCGCAGTGCTTGCAAGTATCATTCTATCCACAAGCACTTTGAATGCGGTGGCTTTGTTCAGGTACCGATTCAATATCGCAAACGAGATGTGTTGTTGAGTCTTCTAGAGTCCTTGGGAAAGCAGGTCGAAGCGATCCGTCAAAACACTGATGATCAATTGGCAAAGCATCTGTATAATTCTTTAAAGAATCGGCGGTATCTAGTTGTACTGGACAACATGCGTGATGCTGCGGTCTGGAATGATTTGAAAGAATCATTCCCAGATTACAACAATGGAAGTCGAATCTTGTTAACAACTAGGAATATGGATGCTATAGCTGCCATTAATGGACCAGCTCCTCATTTATTGGATCGCCTGAGTGATGAGGATACGTTGGCTTTGCTTGAGAACATTGTCTTCAATGATAAGCTGTGCCCTCCAGAACTTGCCGTTATTGCAAAAGCTATTGCCAAGAGTTGCAGAGGACTCCCTTTAGCAGTCATCATCGTTGGAAGACTACTTGGTTGTGCCGAGCTGAGCACAGAGTACTGGAACATAGTACTGTCTTCAATTCATGCCAGTGAAAACTATGCTGAACTCATAGAAGCAGTTGTATCTTTGACTTACAAGCACCTGCCTCAATACTTAAAACCATTCTTTCTCTATATGGCTATGTTCCCATATGAATATGATATTCGTGTCATTGAACTAGTAAATCTATTCGTTGCAGAAGGATTTGTTGCAAGTTATTCGGAATGTGTACCGTTAGAAGGTAGAGCCTCTCATCATTTGTTTGAGCTTATTGACAGAGGTGTTGCTCATTGCAGCGACCCAACCTCCGGAGCCAAAAGCGTCGTTTGCAGTATTTGTGAAGAAGTCTTTCATGATTTTATTGTCAGAAAAGCTAAGGAGGAGAAGTTCTTCCTTGTCGTCAATAACAATACAAAATGTTTTCTACAGGAAGACATTACACTTACTCAGCAACGCCGGTTGGGCATCCATAAGAACATCCACCATTGCATCAAAATTTTGTCCGAGTATAACTCATCAAAGGCATCTATTTCAACAGTGCGTTCTCTCATTTATTCTGGTACTGAACATCAATATCCATTGTGGGGTTGACTAGATTTCACGCTCCTCAAGGTGCTGGATGCTGCCAAAATTCGCTTCTACAGTTTCCCAACTGAAATTCTCAAATTACTGCAGCTGAGGTACCTTGCCATCAGCTATAACGGAGAACTCCCAGCAGCGATGTGCAAACTTCAAAACCTTCAGTTCTTGATTATTTTACGCTATCTCAGCGTTAAATGCTCTGGTGCACCGTCGTATCTACCAGTGGAGATTTGGAACATGAAAGAATTGAGGCATCTGCAGGTCATGGGAACTGACTTGCCAGATCCTCCTCCAAATTCTGATCTTGTCTTAGAAAACCTTTTAGAGCTTTTAGATGTGAGCGCTCATAGTTGTACCAAGAAGATTCTTGAAAGAATCCCAAATCTTACGCATATCAGATTTAAAATCGAATCATCATTAGAGGGTGACTCCTCATGGAGTTTTTTAAGTCATCTTTTCGTTCTCTCTAAGCTTCTGACATTTGAACACGTTATATATCCTGATATGGGATCTCAAATTGTTCCTTCTTCCATTCCGGCATTCCCTTCTACTCTTCAAACCTTAACTTTGAGCGGATGTGGATTTCCGTGGGAGTATATAAGGGCGATTGCAGTATTGCCGCATCTTAATGTGCTCGAATTGCTGAGCTATGCCTTCCAGGGCACCGAGTGGGAATTGAAGGAAGATGAATTCCGCAGCTTACGCTTGTTGGTATTGGAAGACATGGATTTGAAGGAATTGATATTTGGCGATGAATTATGCTTCCCAAAGTTGGAGTTCCTGATTATCAAGCACTGCTACAAACTGCGAGAGATCCCTTTAGGATTTGGAGATATCTCAAGTCTTAAAATGATAAAGGTGGTCGATTGCAGCAAGTCCGTTATGAAGTCAGCTAAACAGATAGAAGAAAAGCAATATGATTCCGGAAATGAAAGCATTGATGTTGATCTCCGTTCTTCATGGAAAGATTAGAAGTTCAGGTTAAGGTAATTAAATTACACATGGGTTTCAATTGCTTAGCTATTTTTGCTGTCTCTTTACTTAGTTATTACTTATATAAGCGGAAAGTTCTCGTCTAGAATCCTCTTTGATGAACTAACTTGATTTATGATTGGTTATTTAATTTTCATTCTTTAAAGTGTGATCAATCTAATAAGGAACTCACAAGATTTTACTGTCGATGGCTTGAATTCTCTCGAGTTTATACTTGATTTACTCTTCATATGTAGACTATATCTGTTAGGGATCTATGTATGGTTTATAATGAGTATCAATAGCAACATTTTCTTATGAACAAATGTGTTAAGCCATGATATAATCCAAGTCCGTTACATAACACAAAAGTTGAGATAGCGCATCTCACCTAGGAGGTGCGATTTTCTATCCAGGGGAGTTTATCAATCCTTATTGAGCCGTTCGATTGCGCTTGTTGTTCATAATTTATATACACTCATTTGTGCATCTCAATTTATACTGATCCAACTTGGTCAAATTCAATTAATTAATTATAGAACTAGTTTTTATTGCATATTTCATGTGTCTGCTCACTTCTTTTAAATTAGACACCAATGATATGATTAATATAAATCACTCATCAAGTAATTAATACCGATTTCGATCGAATGAGTTTTACGTTAGACTTTACCCATGGCAAATATAGGAGCTAGGATAGGACTTATATATTGTGTGATCACTGAGTCATGCTAATGTTGATTGTTGAGCATTTGTTATTCTTCCAATTCTTATGTTTCTAGTGTTTCAGATTAAGGCATAAAGGAGGCTATGTGGAATATAGAACAAAAGAAATTGGGAGCAATGGGGTCTCTCATCGCTGTTGTTGATAACTAAAGCTTCTCGTACCTGTGACGGTGTGAATTATGGAGCAACTTCAATATGCCTATATAGTCCTTCGCATTTGAATAATTTTGTACAGTACACTTTTAATTTGACTTATGTACTCTTTCTGATTTTTTTTTCCCAGAGATAATATGTTTGTGGGACAGATATGTATTATAAATTTGGGTTATTTTGATAGAATTTATAAATGAATACGTTGATTAATGTTGATAGAATACATTAATTAGTCGACAATCTTTAAAGTAAAAATTGAGATGACTTATCTCAATTGTAGATGCACTATTTATTTTATACTGGTATATTGGACACACTTGATGTGTGTGAAAAGTAAAAATGAGATGTAACATAGTGAAACAATTAAATTTAAAAGGGAGAATTACATCCACCTCCCCTGAGGTTTGGCGAAATTACATTTTAACCCACGGTTTTTTGTAAATTACAAAAACCCCCCCTGAGGTTTGGCGAAATTACAAGTGATGGACGGAAAGTGTAAAAAGTCCGTTTTGCCCTTTATTTTTTGCTGATATTAAATAGGGCAAATTACATCTACCTCCCTTGAGGTTTGGAGAAATTACAATTTAACCCACAATTTTTTGTGTATATTACAATAACCCCATATGATATGTAATAATTACAAGTGATAAACGAAAAATGTATAAAACCTATTGTAGCCCAAAATTAACCTCTCCAATGTGTTTTCCACGTCGAAAAGTTTAAGACCCGCTTCAAGTTCACTGAAAAATTTATCGGAAAACGGAGCAATTTTTTCAATATTATTACTTTTAGCCCCACAAAGATGTAATACATAACATATAACCCCAAATATTTTATATATATGACAAAAAAACCCGTCAAGGGTACTATCGGAACTTTACATACAAAAACTAACGGAACCCTAACGGTCATAAACGGCTGGGGTAAATTGTTAGACGGAATAAACCTCAGGGGTTTTTTTGTAATTTACAAAAAACCGTGTGTTAAAATGTAATTTCGCCAAACCTCAGGGGAGGTGGATGTAATTTTCCCAATTTAAAATGAAGTTTTTATTGAATCTGTATATACGTGTGTTTATATATTAACTGTTTTTATTATTTATACTATATTTTGAGTTATGTTTAATATATTGACTAAATTTATAATAAGTGAAAATAAAAATTAAAGTAAGATTAAATTTTATGATTAAAAAAATAAGTAGAAAAGAAATTATGTGATGATGCGTACACACTACATTTTGATGATCATTGACGCTTTATATAAGACATTTAAAAAAAATTTAAAAATAAATCTGTTTGTTACAAGTTTTCTGGTTAGTTGACTTTTGAAATATTGTATACCACTGAGCTAACATGATTCAATTTATTTAAAGCAAATTTGAAACTTCGTAAAACTTTTAGAGATTAATCCCTTCCATAGTCACCCAAGCACTACCAAATATGAATAAACAAGCGTTACCCTGTGTTAACTACGGAATTTTAAAATACTATTAAACATTACATTTAAAGTGTTAACTTGTCATGGAAATAAAATTTGTAGATTATATAGCGATTAATTTTTTTTTAAAGATTAATCCTTTGATATCATAAATAATCGAAAATGAAATAAACTTAAGATAAATTTAAATAACTGGCCTTTTGAACTTTCATCTCCTCTAATGTCGAGCTTACCAAAAACTTTCACACAACACAATTAAAGGAATAAAGAAAATTAGAGAGAAATTATGGTAAAAAAATGAATATAGATTATAAAAAATTAAAATTCTAAATATCTCTAATCCTATAAAATAAAAGTAGGTGAGTGAAAAGAGAACTTAATTATGAAAAATAGAAGAAATTAGAGGTTAAATAAGTGATTTCTGAAAAAAGATAAATAAGAGATGGAAAAAATAGAAACAAATATAAAAGTTGAATAACAAGCTTTATTACCGACGGAAAACAACAATAAATTAAAAAATTACTTGTAAAAGAAAAAGAGAAATAAGGATAAAAAAAGTATTAGAGTTATAGAGAATTTGTTTTTTTAAAAAAAAATGACGAAATAATTATTAAAAAAAGAGAAGTATTATTTAACTTATTAGAGCTATCCAAAACATTGAAACAAAGATAAGAACTAAATAACAAATTTTATTAACGTTTGAAGAAAAAGCCAATAATTGTTACATGCAATAAGTTAAATAATCTATAAAGAAAAAAATAGAAATAAGCAATACAAAAATTAATACATTAGCTTCAGAGGCATATTAATTGGGGAGAAGCATAAATTGATCCTCGAAACCTTATGGTTTGCCTCTAAAAGTTGGATATGGGAACAATTTTAATAAAAAGACTCGTCTTTTACTTATTTATTTTTTTTATTTTTCAAAATTGTGACTATAGGGGTTGCTTTTGAAAAGTCTCCTCATATATTAATGGGAATATTTTCATGATTTTTAAATACAAATAAAACAGCTAGCTAATCTCACCTTTGTTTTTAGTGAAGAGGCCGTTAAGATTGAAACAAAAATAAAAGCTAAATAAAATACTTTATCAACAGAAAATGAAAAAACCAATATATAATTGCTAAATCCAACAACTTTATTCAATCTTGTAGGAAAATAAAATCAAACAAAACAAAAATACAACTTTAAAAAAATAATAATAAAGCAACCAAAAGAGAAAACTTTAAGCATTATGTAACAACAGAGTGTAAGCAAAAGTTGAAGAAATAGGAAATATCAGAACCCAAAAACAAAAAAGAAAAGAAAAAACAAGTTGAATAACAAACTTTATCTGCAATTGCAGGAAAAAAAAAACTTCCAACTTAATACAAATAAGTCGGATAAAATAATTTGGAAAAAATAAATAAATTTTAAATAAAATTTTATTTAAAATTAAATAATTTAATAAATTTTTAAAATAAAAATTTTCATTAATTAAAGAAAATACAAGTATAATTTTCACATGCATATTATATTCGTACTTTTATAGATTCATATTATTCGTTTGTGTACTATTGAGATCATGTTTTCAACGTAAATTTAAAAAAATATTTATACTATATACGTACATATTAAACATGAAATATTAACCATTTTGTATTTAACTAATTACATATATATATATATATAACTTCTATAAAACAGCGATTTTTTTGACAAATTTTTGCAATGGAGTTCGACCTAAATGTATCACAAAATAGAATTTGCGACCCAATTTGCAGCGGACGAAAAAAGATGCAAAAGGTCGAGTCGCAAACATATAATAGAAAATTTGTAGTGTGTTTTGTAGTATCTTTTTGCCATTTTGTACTAAACAAATCTCTTCATGAGGAATCAGGCCACACAAACTTTGGCTTTCTTCACTAAATTATACCGACTTTAAAAATTTACAATAAATCATAGAGAGTTTGTATGATCATCGTCTAGGTGGCTATAGAAAGTTTATGATATTGATTCAAACAAAATTCACCTTATCCAAATCAATCCAATATTTAAGGGGGCTGATTGGCTCACTGCTTTTTAATTTATTTTCTTTCTTTTTTTTGAAAAAAAAAAAAAAAGAAAATTGCGCTTGGCCCATTGTTTTCAGTTCAAATATTTTTGAAAGGGTCTTTGAAAATCACTCCATTTTTCAGAATAGGTATAAAGGTGTTTTTAAAAACAATTTTGTGTTTCGCCAACTCAAATGAGGAGAAATAGTATAATTCATTGTACACTTAAACTTACCACATATAAAGTATAGTAAAGTAAACATCAATATAATAAAATGACATATAAAATAAAAAAATATTATTTTATTTAAAATTTTAAAATAAAAATATTTTACTATAACTTTTTATAAGTAATTTAATATTTAAAGTTTACAAAATTGAATTTTAGTAGAAGATAATATTAATTAAGCGAATTTAACGTTATATAACTAATGTATAGTTTTTTATTCTTAGTTAGAAAATTTATTTTTTACTAAAATTTATAAATAAAAAACTCATTTGGTTAATTCATTTACAATTTCTTTTAAAAAAAGAATAATATATAACAACTCTCAATATTTCAAATGTATATAATTCTTTCAGCTAAACATTTTACTAATCATCACAATAAATTTGAAATATATAATTTATATATGGTTGTCTAAATTCCATTGAAAATGATAAAAATTGCTATTCCATACACATATTGTGTGTTATTTAATTACATTTCAAAATAATTTCATCCAAATGCATTCTACAAGTATTAGCTTCATGATTATTTTTCAAAACAATCATCCAAACATCTTTCTACATTTTTAGAAACTAAAAAATACATTTTACGGAATTGTTCTACAAAGTTGTTTTGCAGTTCAATCAAAACAAAAACACCCCCCCCCCCCCCCCAGTTTTTTCGAATTTTTAAAATGCTTATTTCAATAATTAAAATTAACGAGAACTTTCCTGTTCGCGTGGGCCAATTTGATAGTGTAAATATTACAGCTTCGAAGATTAACTTGACACCAAATATGTCCTTATGGAGGAAATATTAAAAATATACAATTTGTTAATTAACAATTATCAACTAGTCATCATACGGGCTAACGATCTTGAAGTCAACAATAATATAGCTCACAGCTGGAAAAATGTCCAGCTGTGACACTATCAATTATCACTGTAAGTAGATATTACGATATTTTAAATTTTGTAATATTAGCTAAAATATTGCGTATTTAGGTACTTTAAAAGTTTGTTGTAACATTTCAGAATATCTCCAAAATATGTTTTATTATATCGAATCTTTTGATAGATATTACTTATAGTGACGCTTTCTTTAAAAGTGGCTAAATTACGAGACTATTGAAACAATTTTAAAAATTGTCCGGAAATATGTCCAACTATGTATACACATATATATATATATATTAGTAGTGGCTATCAGCTTTCCAACTTGATGTTTGGAGATTAACAACTAAGATTAGTTTAGTTCGGTAAGTTAATGTTAAGAAAGTTGTCCGCAATTTGCACATTTTAATTAAAAGAAGGGAAAATTACGCTTCAAACCCTAAGGTTCAGTTAAATTATAGCTAGACCCTTTAGGTATGAAAAATTACATATACCTCCTTTAAAGTTTGGGTCCGACTATATACTATGATTTGCTTATGTAAGCAAAAAATTATAGTAGAACTCCAATTTTTCTATTTTTTTTAGAGATTTAAACTTTGTTGTAGACAACAATACTCTTATTGAATTGATAATTGTCATCAAGAAAATTGACAAATTTGTCATTTTACATTTAATCTAAATTATGGGATTTTTTTTTTCTTATTTTTCTTAAGATTCCAACAAGGATAACAAAATTATTTCGTTAACTTTTTTTTGGATGTTAGCCGGACTCAAACCTCAAGGGAGGTGTGTGTAATTTTTCATACTTAAGGGGATCCACCTGTAATTTGACCTAAACTCAGAGGGCTTTTGTAATTTTCCCTTTCAAATATAAAAAGAATTCTTAGTTTGAGTTAAGAAATTTCCTTAATGAACATTTTAATTACGAAAATAACGTGAACGAATCATATCAAATAATCTTAGACAATTCACATGAAATTCTTAACTATTAACTCGTGGCAAAGTGTAACTTGTCGGCAATTTTATAAAAATTTTGATGATAAATTGAATACAATAGTTACAAATTAAAATTTAAAATTTTGCATCAAAAATAAATTAAACCTACATGGAATCTACTATTTGCAATTGATTTATGAGTTAAGAAATTAAAATGTTACGTGTATTTTTATAATATTGTCTTTCAAAATTATAGTGGCAGAGAGCTAATGTTGTCACGCCATTACTTTAAATTTGATGATGGTTTTGAAAAGGGCAAAAAATAAAAATAAAAACTCAAAAAATTAACACAATTTCATTTCTATTTACGTGTATTCGAAAATGAATATAGGAATAATACATTTAGAACATATAAAATCTGTATTTGGATTTCTTCATTCTCAATTTAAGGGGACAAAAAGGTCCATTTGCGTTGCATAAGGTAGCCAAAACTTTGTCAAAACTGCATGGGACCTCGTAGACTATTAAGGTCACCATCTTTGGAATAGTGAAAACTAGTATGACTGTAAATTAATACTACACTACCGTATTGAGCATACTTGATGTGTGTATAAAATAAAAGTGACATATAATTTAATCAAATAGTTAATTTTTAATAATATAAAATTAATTTTGTACAAAATTATCTATATGAACACATATCTTTTTTAACTATTATTATTTATACTATCTTTTGAATTATTTATAATATATATATCAAATTAATGAAAATTTTAAAATTAATTTTAAATATAATTATTTCTTGATTAAAAATAAATAAAAATATAAAATAAAATCAACTTTTGAAAAAAAAAAGAATGTCACAGAGAAAATGGGAGCGGCGTGCAAAAATGAGAAAAAAATGTTGGAAAGGAAGAAATGATGGAGGAGAGATAAGAGTAGTTGAAAAAGTATTTTAGCTCAAATTCGACTCAATTGAACTAATGTTAATTATCTAATGAGTGTTTTATACTTAATCGTATAGATTATAGAAATGATTATACGTACTAATAATTATTGGTTGATCATACAAGTCATCTTCATTACTTGTCCTGGTGAAGGCACTATTTTTAAGTGGACAAATTCAAACTATTTTGACTGTTCAATAGTCTGAGAAAGCCTCTCTCTCACGTGCGCGCGCGCGCATACACTCTAATTCGGAAAGAGAATAAGCTAGCTTCCCTCTATTCTTGGTGTGTTTTTCTTGTTTGAGGAGAGCGATCAGAGTTCAGAGATATGGCCGCCTATGCTGCTGTGCTTTCTCTTCGGCAGACTCTAAGGCAGCTCCAGCTTTCTAATCATCTATTCTCAAATACTCCAATTTACAATCCAAAGTTTCTGATCAAAGTCCTCACCAACGGTGTCGATTCCTTGAAACGTTTTCTTGACGAAAACAGAGAGATCAAAAGTGATTTTGAAACTGAAATCAGGGAAGCAATTTACGAAGCCGAAGATCTCATTGATTCCCACCTTTCATTGGGAGCTGAAATTAGCCAGAGCTTCTATGAGGACCTGGAGAGAGTAATGAAAAAAATTAGAGCCACTGCAAAAAAGACGACGACGAGGTTCAATCATCTGACCTTGGACCGGAAAATAAGCGTCTCAACATGGAGAGAAAAGGCTGAATATAACAAGTATCCACCAATAGTTGGACGGAGTGAAGACATAGTTCAACTGAAGGACCTGTTGCTGAGCGAATCCGCCAGTCTCAAAGTTGTCTCTATAGTTGGGATTCCTGGAATGGGTAAGTCTGCTCTCGCTCGCAGTGCTTTCATATGATCATTCTATTCACAAGCACTTTGAAAGCTGTGGCTTTGTTCGGGTACCGATTGAATATCACAAACGAGATGTGTTGTTGGGTCTACTAAAGTCCTTGGGAGAGCAGGATGAAGTGATCCGTCAAGAGACCGATGATCAATTGGCAAAGCATCTGTATAATTCTTTAAAGAATCGGAGGTATCTAGTTGTACTAGATAAAATACGTGATGCTGCGGTCTGGAATGATTTGAAAGAATCATTCCCAGATTACGACAATCGAAGTCGAATCTTGTTAACAACTAGGAATATGGATGTAATAGCTGCCATTAATGGACCAGCTCCTCATTTATTGGATTGCCTGAGTGATGAGGATACGTTGGCTTTGCTTGGGAAAATTGTCTTCGATGGTAAACCGTGCCCTACAGAACTTGCTGTTATTGCAGAGGCTATTGCCAAGAGTTGCAGAGGACTCCCTTTAGCAGTCATCATCGTTGGAAGACTACTTGGTTGTGCCGAGTTGAGCGCAGAGTACTGGAACATAGTACTGTCTTCAATTCATGCAGGTGAAAACTACGCTGAACTCATAGAAGCGGTTGTATCTTTGACTTACAAGCACCTGCCTCAATACTTAAAACCATTGCTTCTCTACATGGCATTGTTCCCATATGAATATGACATCCGTGCCATTGAACTTGCAAATCTATTCGTTGCAGAAGGATTTGTTGCAAGTTATTCTGAATTTGTACCCTTAGAAAGTAGAGCGGGTAATCATTTGGTTGAGCTTATAGATAGAGGTCTTGCTTATTGGAGTGACGTGATCTCTGGAGCCCAAAACGTCACTTGCAGAGTTTGTGAAGAAGTTTTTCATGATTTCATTGTGAGAAAAGCCAAGGAAGAGAAGTTCTTCCTTGTCATCAATAACAATACAAAATTTCTTCTACATGAAGATACTACATTTACTCAGCAACGCCGGTTGGGCATCCACAAGAACATCCACCATTGCGTCAAAGATTTGTCCGAGTATAACTCATCAAAGGCATCTATTTCAACAACGCGTTCTCTTATTTATTCGGGTACAGAACATCGATATCCATTGTGGGGTTGGTTAGATTTCAAGCTCCTCAAGGTACTGGATGCCGCCAAAATTCGCTTCTACACTTTCCCAGTTGAAATTCTCAAATTACTTCAGTTGAGGTACCTAGCGTTAAGCTGTAATGGAGAACTCCCAGCAGAGGTATGCAAGCTTCGGAGCCTTCAGTTCTTGATTATTTTACGCTATCTCAGCGTGAAATGCTCTAGAGCTCCGTCATATCTACCGGTGGAGATTTGGAACATGAAAGAATTGATGCATCTGCAAGTCATGGGAAGTGACCTGCCAGATCCTCCTCCAAATTCCGATCTTATCCTAGAAAACCTTTTAGTGCTTTTAGGTGTGAGCGCTCGCAGTTGTACCAAGCAAATTCTTGAAAGAATCCCAAATCTTAATCACCTAGGACTTCAAATCGAATCATCGCCAGCGGGTGACTCCTCATGGAGTTACTTCAGTCATCTTTACATTCTCTCCAAGCTTCGATCATTTGAATGCACTGTTATATATCCAGATATAGGGTCTCAAATTGTTCCTTCTTCCATTCGGGCTTTCCGTTCTACTCTTCAAACCTTAACTTTGAGCGGATGTGGATTTTCGTGGGAGTATATGAAGGAGATTGCTGTGCTGCCGCAACTTAAAATGCTCGAATTGCGGAGCTGTGCCTTCCAGGGCACCAAGTGGGAAGTGAACAAAAATAAATTCTGCAGCCTATACTGGCTGGTATTGGAAGACATGGATTTGGAGGAATGGATATTCGCCGACGAATTATGCCTCCCAAAGTTGGAGGTGCTGATTATTAGGCACTGCTACAAATTGCAAGAGATCCCTTTAGGATTTGGAGATATCTCAAGTCTTAGAATCATAAAGGTGGTCGATTGCAGCACGTCCGTTATGGAGTCAGCTATACAGATAGAAGAAAAGCAATACAATTTGGGAAATAAAAACATTGATCTTGATCTCTGTTCTTCATGGACAAGAGTAGAAGGTCGGGTTAAGGTAAATTACATATAGCTTTCAATTACTTAGCTAGCTTTGCTATCTCCTTACTTTGTTATTATTTATACAAGTGGGAAGTTCTTGTCTAGAATCCCCTTTGATGAACTAACTTGATTTGTGATTGGTTATTTAATTTTCATTCTTGAAAGTGTGATCAATCTAATAAGGAACTCACAAGATTTTAATGTCGATGGCTCGAATTCTCTCGGGTTTTTACTTGATTTACTCTTCATACGTAGACCATATCTGTTAGGGATCTATGTATGGTTTATAATGATATAATCCAAGTCTGTTACATAACACAAAAGTTGAGATAGCGCATCTCACTTCGAAGGTGCGATATTCTACCCTGGGGAATTTATCAATCCATATTGAGACATTCGATTGCGCTTGTCGTTCATAATTTATGCATACTCGTTGCGGATCTCAATATGTACCGATCCAACTTGGTCAAATTCAATCAATCATATAACTAGTTTTTATTGCACATTTCATGTGCCTGCTCACTCTTTAAATTAGACACCAATCATATGATTAATATAAATCGCTCACCATTTAATTCATATTGTTTTCGATCGAATGAGTTTTGGGTCGGACTTTGTCCATGGTAAATATGTATAGGAGCTAGGATAGGGCTTAATGTATGATCATTCAGTCATGCTAATGTTGATTGTTGAACATTTGTTATTCTTCCAATTCTTATTTTTCTGGTGTTTCAGATTATGGCATAAAGGAGGCTATGAGGAATATAGAACAAAAGAAGTTGGGAGCAAGGGGGTCTCTCATCTTTGCTCTTGGTGACGAAAGCTTCTTGTACGTGTGAATTATGGAGCAATTTCAATATGCCTATAGAATCCGTCGCATTTGAATAATTTTGTAAGATACATTTTTAATTTGACTTATGTACTCTTTCTGATTTTTTTTTCCAGAGATAATATGTTTGTGGGACACATATGTATTATAAATTTGGGTTATTTTGATAGAGTTTATAAATGATTATTTTGCTTAATGTTAATGGAATACATTAATCAATCTTAAAAGTAAAATCGAGATGACTTATCTCAATGGTAGATGGGCTATTTATTTTATATATTACGACTATGAGGCTAATCAATTGCTCAAATATTTGCGCTATTTTCTTTTATTCTTCCAATTTTTTGTTATTGCTTGAATGCTTAATAAGTATTGGACTTTTCTTATTTTATTTGCTTTTCTCTTTGTTTTTGGCATGTGCTTTATAAAAATTAGTCATTAAATTACATCCAATTATGTAAAATATGCTAGAATGAAACATAGCACCATAGTAGTTCATTTTATCCTATTTTTATTTTAATCATCTTTTCGTATCTAAAATCTATCTAAGTATAAAAATGTTTTAACAAATTATTATTTTTGGTATGTTAATAACATGATACCTTTAGCACTTTACTGATACTTTAAACAAAATTTTAGATATTATGTTCTTGTGGACTGTACATGTAGTAAAAAATAATATTCATATTATATACTTGAATTCCACGACGGATCGATGTGTGGGTTTGACGTCTTGTACTCTAAATTTTTATATTGGAGCTCCGTTTCCATTATTTTATTAACATATTGATCAAAATGCCCTTTAATTTATAAAATATTATTTATATTATTCTAAAATAACAAATACACCATCCACTCTAATATACATCTTTCTTTCATTTAGTATTCATGTGAAAACATTCTATCAGACGATGACAACGACAACAACAACAACGACAATAACAATAATTATCTTGAAATAAATCTCGATCGATAAATTAAATATACAAAGTTTCATTAGTGGATAAAACTTGAACTCTAAACACTCATATCTCCAAATAAAGTTTCAACCAAACTATTTAGTTCATACATTTAATCTTGAAAAAAAAAAAAGAAAGCAAGACAGAAAAAAAATAACACACACAATAACAAGAAGAATAGCAATCTTTATATAAAGAAATAAAGCATGTCTTTTTTTTATTTGGGATTTTTTGTGCCCTCGTTTATGGCTATTGAGAAGCCGAGAAAAGAATTTGGTTTTCTACTCTAGATTATGACATTGTCTCGCCACATTGAAAATAAAGTGAATAAGGTACCAATGTCTGACAAATCAAATTAAGTGATGTTTAAAAGGTGAAAAGGTATGTTGGTCAAATGTCAAAAGTTAAAAACTAAAGTGAAGTACTATTGTAAAATTTTGGAGTGCTAATATATATCATTTTCCAAAATAATGTTATTTAATTATACCTTTAAAATATCAACTCATTCAAACCTAGTTTGTGAATTATTTAATTATTGAAAAAATATTTAGTAAAAATTATTAAATAATTTAGATAATTCATAATTTATACTAAATAAAAACTATTTTTAATAATTAAATAACTAAATATTAAATTGAAATTAGTTGATATTTTAGCGGTATAATTAAATAATTTGATTATAAAGTTGTCATGCATAGCACAACCTTATTGACTAATGTTTTTAATTCCAACTATTTATTCTATACGTTATATTAATATAATTAAGAAATTTTAAGTGAAAAATACTGGTAATTTAAATACAGATTTCGTCGGAGCGTCATAATTTGGTCGAAAAGATAATTTGTCTCCTATGTGACTAGATATATGTTATGGCACTATACAAAAAAAAATTAAAAAATATCCAATTTATTTTGTGTAAGGGTTTGAATCTGAGTTGATCAAAACCAAACAATTTCACCATTTTATTCAACCGACAAGCCAATCTACAAATTGTTAACTACTATATACCAACGCTATATTGATGTACTATTAATTTATTAATTTAAGGGCGAATTACATTTACCTCCCCTGAGGTTTGGCGAAATTACAATTTAACCCATGATTTTTTATAAATTACAATAAACCCCCTGTGGTATATTCCGTCTAACAATTTACCCCAACCGTTTATGACCGTTAGGGTTCCGTTAGTTTTTGTATGTAAAGTTCCGATAGTACCTTTGAGGGGTTTTTTTGTAATATATAAAAAATATTTGGGGTTGTATGTTATGTATTACATCTTTGTGGGGCTAAAAGTAATAATATTGAAAAATTGCTCTGTTTTCCGACACGTTTTTAGGTGAACTTGAAGCGGGTCTTAAACTTTTCGATATGGAAAACACGTTGGTGAGGTCAATTGTGGGCTAGAGTAGGTTTTATACATTTTTCGTTTATCACTTGTAATTATTACATATCACAGGGGGTTATTGTAATATATACAAAAAAATGTGGGTTAAATTGTAATTTCACCAAACTGCAGGGGAGGTATATGTAATTTGCCCTATTTAATATCAGTAAAAAAATAAAGGGCAAAATGGACTTTATACACTTTCCGTCCATCACTTGTAATTATTTCATACCACAGGGGGTTTATTGTAATTTACAAAAAATCGTGGGTTAAATTATAATTTCGCCAAACCTCAGGAGAGGTAGATGTAATTCGCCCTAATTTTAACTACATAACTATCCCACACAATATATCCAAAAAAAAATATCTAAATAAATATACTTAAATTCTTCTATGCAATATAATATTTATATTTGTAGTTGGAATACATGTCAGCAATTGGTGCATTGCCAAATCTGGAAGTGCTCAAATTGCAACAATGTGCCTTTTGAGGGTCCCAAGCGGGAAGCCATCGAAGGTGAATACTTAGGAAATGATGGCCTTCAAATCGAACTCTATTCTTCAGGGGATGATTACATGTAATTCAGAAACTTTTGATCATCATGAAAGCATTTCCAGATTTTCAGGTAAATTACTTATGGGTTCCAATTAGTTATGACTGATTTATCAGAGTCAGCTTGCTATCCCTTCACCTACTTATTCATATAAATGGAGAGTTCTCGTCCAGATTTCTTTCTGACGAACTTACTTGTTTGGTGATTGGTTGCCGTTCATAGTGTAATTCTATTGAAATTCATCAGTGTAGTGATTAGCTTGAGTTCACTCTAATGGGAGTCTCTACTAAAATTTGTGTTTACATTTGATATCCCTCTTCCATTGAATATCACATATAACTACCTTCATGAATTTCATAATTACAGTTACCCCCTTCTCCACTAGGGTTCCGTCCCAAAACGCCTGACGGGAATCAAAAGTTTGTGTGAAATACTCATTTTGCCCATAAGCTTGGGATCCCCGCTGTTTATTGTTATGGGTGCCCTGCGTAATTTCTAATTTCTACAAGGGTGGTTTCTGAAATTTAAAAATTTACTAAGGTTGTAATTTTAACTTTTCTCAACAAAGGTTTAAGTAGTTAATTCTTTATTTATTTATTTCTTTATTGCAAAAATAGATGTTGGATCAGGGATTCTGGCCAATAATCATTTGAACCCAAATTTGTTCATTCATATTTTGCACAATAACATAGTATACAAACAAGCTTCACAAGACCTGTTCGTAAAATTGTTCATTTGTGTACAATAACATAACCTAAATCTGTTCGTTCACATTTCACACAATAACATAGTAATACAAACAATCAACACAGAACATGTCCATAAACTTGTTTATTTTTTGCATAATACCATATTGATTCAAAAACACCGAACAATAACTTGTTCAATAGTAAACCTTACTCCATGTTCATTGATATTTTGACAAATAGCCATGTCAAAAAATATTATTCCAACATTTACGGTAACACCACCTTGAAGTACATCGTAAATATGCAAAAAAAATAAAAAATATAACCATCTTTCATATCCAATAATCACTAAAATCATATGGAAAAACAAATGGTTTTATTGCATTTTTAGAACAGTTAAGATACGTGACGCACACATCATCACCAAAAATGCATATGCGTGCACCACGTGTGTGCCATGTCATTAGCCACATGTGTGCCATGTCATTTTTCGGTGATGACGTGTGCGCCACGTGTCATTTTCCGGTGAAGATGACCGAAAAATTGGCCGAAGTCTTAATATTACAAAAAAATAGAAAGTTCATGTCTTACATTTGCCACCCTCAAATAAAAAGTGTCCTTAAATCGAAATGTGGCATCTTAATTGTCATAAAAATGCAATAAAGCCAAAAACAAATTAAATACATCCAAAATGATTTCAACAAAATAGCAATAAGGTATCATAGCCTTCGAAATAGCCCCAAATAACTGTTTGCCCCAGCCTCTGCAAAGTCTGAGTTGGAATGTAACGAGAAGATAAAGCATGTCTTGTGATGCATGTAGATTGGACTGAGTAACTTGTGGTCCATCCGCCTCAACGAATTGACTAGGTTGTGGTCCAGATGAAGAAGCCATCCTCTTCATATGTTGTTGTGTAGCAAAAGTCGAGCCTCTGGGCTAAAAGAATGGAAAGAAAGAAAACAGAAAACAGCCTTAATTAGTAAGTTCTTAAATTTCAAAAACCACCTTGTAGGATTCAAAAATTACGAAGGGCACTCGTTGTACTAAGAAGTGGGTATCCCAAGCTTATGGGCAAAATGGATATTTCACATAAACTTTTAACTTCATTAGACACTTTTGCAGAGAATCCTAATCGAGAAGGGGTAAGTGTAATTAAGAAATTTTGTGGAGGCAGTTAGGTGTAATATTCAATCGGAGAGGATATCAACTGTAATATTGCAAACTCGTAGAGGTGTGAATGTAATTAACCCTTTCTATTATTCAATATTTATTTATATGGGTCATAATAGATATCAAAAGACCCCAAAGAATCATGGAAAAACACTTTTCCCAAGTCACAAGACGTTGGTTATTAGGTGAATGTGCAAGTTACAGGATTCCCAGGACATTAATAAAATCATTAGTCCACATGCACCAGCAACTTGCGGGATTAAACTAATCTTAGTTGATAATCTTGACACATCAAGTTCAAAAGTCTGACAGCCATGTGAGCGATAAACAAGTAATTTTGTTTATATTTTCTATGTATTGGTATTTGAAGTGGTTCATTGACTTCAAGAAACATAGCTGTATAATGGCTAGTTGCTAATGTGTTAATTTACAAGTTGTACATTTTTAATATTTTCATCCATGTGGATACACTGACAAAGGGAAAACATAAAAATAAAACAAAATAAAAAGAAAGAAAATAAAATGGGTAGATTTTAGCTTCTCATATGTATACATGAACCAGAGAAAAATGTATGCAAAGAAAATAAAAAGATAGTTGCGTGCTTTTCTTTTCATTTTCCATTCAATTTTGGCTTTAAAAAAAAATTGATGGACCCCATGCTCGTGTTTCTATTATTCATTTTTTGTTCCAATTTCCCACCTACATCCATACAAAGGAAAATATTATCTTTCCTCTCAATTTCCTCCTATCACATCTGCAGAGCAAAAACCTCCATTTTACCAATTTATAGGGATTGAGAAAATAAAAAATATGTTTCCTGTGTTACTACTATATTCAAAATGTAGAGCAGCGGAGAATTAATTGTGCCACGGCATTACTTTAAACTAGATGATGGTTTTAAAAAAAAAAGTAAAAACAAAAACAAACAAAAGATTGTCAGTTCTCTTTTTAAAATCTACACACACACACACACATACTACTATAACAGTGGGAATCTCATGAATTGTTTATTTCGATTGTAAATTGACTTAATTACCTTTACCCTCCGTTTGGTTCTAGAATTTTGATAAAGAAAATAGGATGAAATTTTTTTTTTTTTGCTTCAAATGATAGTACTCTATGTTTTTATTTTTGACCCTTTCTATTTTCTTCCCACTTTTCCTCACCAAAATCCTTGTTCCGAACATAGCCTTAATCTTTAATAATATTTACTTATTTTTATAATGAGGATTTAATTATTTTTATAATGACATAAACCATAATATTATTATTAGAAGACTTTTGAAATGCTTTTAGGTCATACATAAGAAAAGCTCCTCATGATATAATCGTGATCAAGAATTCTAATCATCCGTACACTGCATGAGGAAGATATTTCTATCAGCAAAGTCAAAATTGATCCAACTCATGGAAAGAATAACCAATTTGAAACTTAGTTATTAAGCTCATAATACTTGAATGTATAATTGTTTCTCATATGCGGTGCTAGCTATGAATTTGAATTACATCTCCTTATGTGCCCAAGTGCTTATCTCTACACCAGCATTAGGTTTTTAATTCTAGGTAGTACAAATTTGGTTTAGGGATCTACAATTTTTGATTTGTTATGAAATTCATTTTTCTTAAATTTAATTCATGAGGTTAAAACACTACAAGAGAAAATGCGGTGGGAAATTCCTCCAAAATTTTTAAAAAATTATAAATATTAAAATTCAAAATTTTCGGTTGAATTTCAGTTTGAAATTCCGCTGAAAAATTTAAAAAAAATAAATTTTAAATTTCGTAAAAAAAAAATGGGAAATTTTTAATTTTTCAGTGGAATTTCCGCCGAAAATGTAAAAAAAGTTAAATTTGTAAATAAATAAAAAATCTTATTATTTGAATTATTATTATTAAATTATTATTATTTATTATTGTTGTTTGAATTGTTGAATACTATATATATAATATTTATGTATTATAGCAACAAAGCGATAATAGCCCAATAGTAAGAGGGTTGTTTGCCATAAATAGGCAAGGTTCGACTCTTACCAATCTCAAAATTTGGAGTAATTTTCGAGCGCGTGTATGCACGTGTGTGAGGGTATAGTGGGGGTCTCGGGTTCGAGTCCTAGGTTCGGCAATAAGGGCAATTGGAATTTTATTTTTAAAAAAATTAAAAATATTTTCGGCTGAATTTCTACCGAAAATCAAAAAGCAACGAAGGTTTTTTTGGCAAAACAGTTCTGTTGAAAATCAACCTGAATTTGGACGGAAAATATTGATTTCGGCTAAATTCCGCCGAAAAAATCACCGAAAATCCTGCTTTTTCTTGAAGTGAAAAAAACCCTAGCACACCTCCAAATTGTGGTTCTATCCTTTGTCTCTTGCTAATTTGGTTCATTATATAACTGCAATATTTTCCTTTGACCATAAGTGTTGTGTTTGTAGTAAACCGAGCATTGGCTAATCTGAAAAATTCAACTTAGACGTTCAACAGAAGAAGGGTTTATTGCATTTGGTCTCTCATGTATAGGCGTTATCAATTTTGGTCCCTTACGTTACAATATATATTTAATATCGTCCTTCCTTTAAGTTTGCCCCTTTACAAAATAGAAAAATATTGGAATTTTTAACAGAAAATTTAGCGGAATGATTACATTGAATAACAAAATATTCTTCACAAAATGTTTACCAACTTTCAGTAGATCGCTCAAAAGTCAAAACATAAAAGACTTCTTAGTAAAAGTAGACGTTAAAGAAAAATATTTTAGACCATGAGAATTGTTTTTATTTGACAACGTAGTCAAGGAATTGAGCATCGATTAATGCTTAATTCTTAAAAACATTGATTTTACGTAATAAGTTAGAAAAATATAATCTTTTAAGCAATAAGGGGAACAATTAGCAAAACTGTCAATGAAAAAGATCAAACAAGAAAAATATTCAGAATTCTTTTTCAAGTGTAGTAGATTCAAATTTCAATAAAAATATCAATTAATAAAAACACGAGTTAATGAATGTTTGCAATTCTCTTTTCGAAATACGTGTTTAGTCTGTGAATAGTGCTTTCGGTTAATATGACAGAACAAGATTAATAACAAGTTACAGATATCTAAATATAAAGGGTAATTTAAACACAAAGAACAAAATGAAAAAGAATGCTAGCATAAAATGAAGTAAATCAATTTATATTCTAAAGACATAATTTATTAACAATATGAAAAGAACATGTGACCATGTGCAGCACAAGTGTACCATACACTACAAGAAAAAATAATATTATTGAAAGATTTAGAAGTGGTAATATAAAAATTATCACCAATGCTTGTATTAGGTGACAATAATTTTTATTTTGTCATGAATTAAGTTTTTTTTGTGACGACAATTTTTATGTTGTCACAATATTACTCAATAATAACAAAAAATAATGTTTTAGTTGTTACAATTGACAATTAATGACACACCTATAATAACAATTTGGTGGCAACAAAAATTCTCATTAGGATTTTTTGATAACATTCCATTGTTACTAAGTTTTCGCAATAAATGTGTCATCAATTGTCAATTTTGCACTATGTTGTCATCATCAACATTGTGTAAAATATGTTTTGTAACAATATAAATTTGTTGTCATTATATGTATATAATTAATGATAATTTTTTTATTATCAATTGTTATATTGTCACAAATTCACTAATATTCTTGTAGTGATACTAGATAAAGTGTAATTTATCTAGGTGACCATGTGCAACACACGTGCACCATACTTGTATTCCAAAAAGAAAATAAGAACAATAAAACTGCAGGAGACACCATAGACTTTTTAAAGAACCATAAGGTAACTATCTTTCGAAAAGAGAAAACTATTATGACTTTTATCAGTTTATGCTATCTTTGGACCCTCCATTTTGGTGAGAAAAAGTACAAGCAAAATAAAAAGGATCGAAACCCAGATGCTTAGAGTACTATATATTATTTGAAGTATGAAAAAAAAAATTCTTAGTATTTTCTTCAGTGAAATCCATGGATCAAACTTAAGATAAATTACTGTTAAAATGTACAAACTAATTTGTCTTAATTGGTGAAGTACTATAGGCCTCTCTCTCTCTCTCTCTCTCTCTCTCTCTCTCTAGGATTTGAGATCGATTGGATCTAAGCGGGTCTAATGTTTAAAATAGAAGTGCACGTATTATGGTATTATTTTATTTAGAACTTGTATGAAAGTGTTTTTTAAAAGAGAATTACTTATTTGTTTTTTTTTTTTTTTAAAAAAAGCACTTTACATTGGATCCAAGGTGTGTTTCTTGGCCATTTTAGTTTGGACAAATTTAAAATTATTCATACTGGATCCAAGAAGGTGTTATCTATTTTCTTATGTGCCAAATCGAAATAATAAGGCTCGCGTATGTTTTAAAAAAACTAATTTTAATAAATCTACGTTTTAAATTTGATTATTATAAATTACAAAAGAATTTGAATAACTAGTTTATATTATGCCCACAATAATCGCAAACAAGTTATATAAAAAGGTTATACATTATTATTATTATTATTATTATTATTGTTATTATTATTATTATTATTATATTGCTTGTTGTTAATAAACTGAAGGGGAGTATGCAAAAAAAATAAGAAGATTGTTATTGGCATAGTAAAATTGTTATTGGTAGTCCATTTTTACTTTTTGTAATGAGAAATTTACTAAAATGCTCATTCATATTTGTAAACCTATTTTTATTAATTCAAATGACATATGTCTATTTTCTTTATTGTTTAACCATTTTCTTTGATTTTTCCTGAACCTTTTTATTTTTCTTTTTTTTTTTTGGTCCTATTTATTTAATACAAAATAAATACACTCCCTTTTTTTTCTGATGTGAAACAGTAAATCACACACGCACATCTACTAAAATTCGAACCCTACTCTTCACACTCTTCACGCTTCGAAGACGTGGTACATGTCCATTAGGCTGAAGGTCCCGAGTTGATTACACTCTCATACCATCAAAGAATGAGAAGAATCCGCAATTTTGGAAATTTGCCTTCGAGTACTTTTTTTTTTTTTGAGCAAGGGACATTTTTTCATATTTATTTCGAAAATTCTTTACAAGACTCTCAAATTCATCAATCCACAAATTTTAATTAATTAATAACAAATTCCTAAACTCAAAGTGTAAGCAAATATTTTAATGAAATAATATAAGTAATATGAAAAAGAAATCAATGCCATCATTGCTATTAGATGGCTAGTAAGAATGATAAAACTTAAATTATTAAAATAATTAATAAATAAACCAAATCATTTAATTGCATCACATAATATAAATGTATGACTGAATAATAAATTGTCATAACCACAAGAAATAAATTCTTATTTTCAAATAAACAAATTACTAATCATAATAAATTAAATGGGAACAATAGTTTTGAAACTATGACATAAAATTTTAAACTTAACTTTTAAATATTGTTCTTTACGAAAATCATCAAATTAATGCGTTCAATCTGTGAGATGTTAAACCTGTGTATGGCATTTTTTCGAAGACAAACAACAGTGATTAAGGCGACATTCAAGGCATTCTTATCAGAATTCATCGAATTAAGGCATTTGATCTGCAATCAAAGTGTTAAACTGTCGAATAGCCGTTTTTTTTCCTAAATCAAGTCAACTGTGTTCACGGAATTTTTTTGCGGTGTTCATCAAAATTCCTGACGTTTGCTTCATAGTCAAACTACGAAGCCTACAAATCACGCTACTAAAGGACAAGGCGTTTTCGGAGAAAAGAATCAGTGGATTACCTTTTAGTAGATTATTTTTCTTTCAAATTGTATTCTTTTTCTTAAAATTCAAATATTTATACACATATTATTTTTTGTCTTGTCATTTGTATTTGCAGACTTAAAATTTATGTGTGCAATTATAATTTGTGACCTTTTTAACAAGTATAAGAGAATACAATATATTTCGTTTCAAGTTATTAGGTATGGATAAACATATTTATATGACTTATAAAATATGAATATAAAAAGCCCATTAAGTTTTTTTAAATAAGTACATAAATAAGTTAGACAATAGGGGAACATGCAATTTTGATCATGTAGTTATACCCATAAATCAATTTTGATCCCTCATTTTCACTTGTTATCAATTTTGATCCTTTATTTTTTTCTTTTTTCATCAGAATTGGTCATGTCGTTAATATTTTCTATTAAAACTAACGGAAATTAATTTTGAAATATTATAAAATTACATTCACCTCCCCCGAAACTTTTTTAAAATTACCTTCACTTCCGGCAGATTTTCACCATAAATTTTGATAGAAATTAATTTTTATACTAAAATTTATGGACCCAACATAATTGCTAATCAATAAATTAATTAATATAGCGTTATACAGTAATTGCTAATCATCTTCTCAATTTGAGGGGAAAAATAATATGATTAATCATAACATAATGAGGAAAACAAGATAAGGAAATTAATAACAACGAAGACAAAGACAACAATAATTGCCCTCATATTTTAATGTGTGGGGAAAAAATTATCCGCGTCGCATACAAAAACAGGACTGATTATATTTACTTAATAATCAATACATGCTTAGAAAAATAATAACATAAAGAACAAAGAAAAGTTAATTAGTTGCAACTAACTCTTATCATATAATTATAATAGCTCCAACAAATTCAACTTTGTCCCATAAAACATTATTTGATCTTAATTCCGGAGGTTTCCACTTAACTTTAACAGTCAGCTTTTTTGTTCTGTGTTTCTATCTGAAACTCTTGCATGTTTAATAGTGATGGAGTCAAGAATTTGATTTTGGGAGGCGATTTTTTTTTAAATATAATTTGTTGTAAAAAAATACATAAAGATAATAAATGATAATAATTAATATTGGTATATATAACACAACATTATGTATCATATTTATTCATATGTAATATATTCTAAAATAAGATTTACTTTTAAACAAAAATATTCAAAGTAAAGAAATATAATTAAATATAAATGTATAAAATATTTAGAAGATCAAGCCGCTAGCATATTTATTTAACTTAGGCATTTTAAGTTGTGTTTGACGCTTTTTCAAGACATCAAACTCAGGTTTTAAATATACTCAACAAAGTAATTCTTTAACAAGTGTCAACAAAGTTGTCATAAACCTACATATAAAAATATAATCAAGACTCAAACGATTCAAAAATAGCTTGTTCTATCCTTTTGTTATTCACAAGCAAGAAATATGGGTAAAAAAAAAAAAATTGTCTTATATCTTTTTTTTCTTCACTGTTACATTCACCAAATCACTTTCAATTAAATATCAAGCCTCAAGACAACAAGATTCATTCAAGTTGAGTTACCCAATTAATATTTATTAAGATTCATCAAGGTTAATATTCATCAACTATCAAAATTTATCATTAAACCTACTTGAATTTCTACTCAAAAGACCAAAATTCAATTACAATAAAAGAAATCAATATATAAACTAAAAAGTTAGTATACAATACCTTATTGGCATTTGGGGAAAAAAAAACTTAAATTTATAATGGGATTGTTGGGGGTTTTGCCTAAATAGAAGAAATAGAAAGATGGGAAATAGGATTGAAGAGAGGAAATATAGAGCAGAAAGTAATTTATGGACCTATGGTTAAACAGAAAGGACAAATGAAATAGCGAAATTAATATAGAATGATAAAAGTAATTTTTTATTATATAAATATTTATATTATATATACAGTAGTACGGATCCTAAAAAAATTTTGTGTGTGTGGGGGGGGGGGGCACCTCTGCCCCTATCATTACCATAACCCTGAATTTTATTTATCCCCAAAAAAGCCTTTTTAAAATAGAATTTCAGATTAAAAAACAAAACAATTGCACTATGTCTAAAGTATAAGTAGTTTTTTTTAATAAATAAACTATAAGTCACATATAGATAATAATATCCCATTATTTTCTTCCTTTGTATTATTCGATATTAATTATTAATATGGATCATAATATGAAATTTTTATTAAAATAATATAATTTTTTTTTAAAAAATTCAATCTACCCTAGATTAGGAAGTGGTAGATAATCTACCATAACTCGTACACACTGTATACGAGTTATTGTACACTTATTATTTTTTTATTGTATGAACAGTGACTCGTCTACACTAAAGACGAGTCATTGTTCAGATAATAATTTTTATATTCTTTTTTAATAAGTGAATAGTGACTCATCTTTGGTGTAGACGAGTCACTGTTTATTTTTTTTTTTTTACATTGAGGCCAATGAATTAACTAATATTTGTTGTGACCGTTGTTGGTTCCAACGGTCTTATTACCGTTTGATTTTTTTTTTTAATTTTGTGCATAAAATAATAGGTTTGCTAGATAATTTTACACACTATTGTTTTCACATCAAAAAATCCCATAATTTGCAAAGTTCGTTTTCCTCAATTATCACCAAAAATTATCTCACAATTATCACCAAAAAGTCCCACAATTTTTTGTTTCCCACAAATTATTTTCTTCATTCAAACAATACTATTATCATACATAAATTATTGTATTTCCACACTTTCTTCAAAGTAAATATTAATCTCATTTTTTAGTTTATGATTTACTTACCTTAATTAAATGATTAATTTATTGACTTTTTATATAGTTTAGTTGTCTTTTTAGTAGTTTGTACAATTTTAATTTAATTTTAGTTTTGTTTGATTAATTTATTTAGTTAGTTTATATATAGTTTAGTTAGGTTATGTACGTATTAATGTATTTATGTTTTAGTTAGCTTAATTATTTAGTTAGTTTGCTTGATTTTTTTATGTAGTTTAGTTGTTTTTTTAGTAGTTAGTTTATTAATACATTTGTTTATAGTTTATACAATTCCATGTTTAAAAAAAATATTAAAATGAACATCAATTCGTCTACACCACTGATGAGTTACTGTTCACAGTAATAAAATAAAATAAAATACACAGTAACTCGTCTATACCAAAGACTAGCCACTATTCACATAGTAAAAAAATAATATAATGAACAATAACTCGTCTTTATATAAGATGAGTTACTATTTACGAAATAAAAAAATAATATGTAAATTGTGATTCATTTTTATCAAAAATGAGTGACTGTTCATATAAAAAAAAATAATAAATATATAGTAACTCGTATATAGTGCATATAAATTATGGTAGATTGCGTGATCTAATTTTTATTTTATCCTATTTCTATATCTTTATTTTCAAAATATCCTTCTTTTAAAAAGGTTTTTCATTTTACCCCTTTTGTATAGTGATTTTACTGTTTAAATAGTAATTTTACTGTTTAAAGTTTCTTTATTTATTTTGATGTTCAAACATTCCATTTGATTATATTTTTAGTCCTTCAATTTTTAGAAAAAGTACGGTATGTCCCAATTTTCATCATATATAAATTTTATTAGTTTTATTCTTTCTAAATTTTTACAATTCATAAGAATATAATTTTCAAGTGTTCTATCAGATGTAGAAAGTTCTTTTAGTTCTCTATCTATTTGTTCTAATTGTCTAACATAATTTTTAAGAATTTCGTGATTTATGGTTTTATTGATCACATCAAACACATACTCTTCTTTATTATTATATGTTGCAATAAGAATTCTTAAATCTTCAGGTAGATCTTTTAGTGGTTTTAAAATTGCTATTTTGTTTTAGTATTATTTTTTCTTTTAAATTGGTTTTTTATAATATCAAAGTCTTTTCCCATAATTTTATATCTTAACTATCAAAACCATCATACATTTGCACAAATTTCATAAATTGATGAAGTACTCTAAAATCATATATTCTCATAACATCAAGTAGAAAAATATTTCTATTTAAATCTTTTAAAAGTATATTACCTCCTTGACGTTCCTAATTCTTTAATCCTTCTTCCGGACTCGTCTTCAATCACCTTGACAAGCCTGACTGGTTTTCGCCCAAACGCCCTCCTGGCTTCACGGGACTTACGGTTCCAAACGGCTACTGTCTCAAACGGTGTAATCACTACGGCCTTTTTAAGGTTAGAGAATTTTAGAAAGTATTTAGGAGAAATACAAGCTCAAAAGATTTCTATAGAAAGATTTCTAAACTTGAAAGTTTATGAAAATAAACTGGTTTTATTTCCTTCAAAAAAGGATTTATACAAACATGATTTAGAAGATGGTTACAAAGATCTAGAAAAAGGCTGATTTTCTATTCTATGGATATTTTTCAGAGTGAGAATCAGTCTGAGTTTTCGAATGCTTTACAAATGAATTCTAAGTACAATTTATAGATCTAGAAATCTAACTATTCGGACTTCAAAGTTTTAGTTGGCGTCCGCTGTCTCTTTCTTTATGAGCTGGATCTTTATCTTCTTTAGCCTCAGAAGTCAAAAGCTGCCTCACAGCTGTCTGCCATAATTCTTTAGTGGATGATGACGTCATGGCATCCGTCACTCCTTACACTGACGTAAGCGCTTACATCATGATTTACAACAACCAATCATTTTGCAAGCTTTTTTCCTTGTAGCCTCTGTGCAGTAAAATTCATGTCTGAAAAATTTAGTGAGGAACTCCTTTAGTAATGGAGATTTTATCTGTCCTCCTTTCTTTAGTAATATCCAATTATTGGCCTGCATGAGAGTTTCATATTGTCGCTCCCATAAAGACTCAGCAATGGATTGAATGGCTTTAATGCCCATGGCTCTTCTCTCTGTGATCCATGAACTGGTGAACTTGAAAGATCGAAAATTCTTTATGCCTGTTTCAATCTTTAAGTTTGTAGTTATAACATCTATTGTAATCATGTGTTGGACTTCATGCCAAATGCGCATCTCAGGTTCCGGGCCTATAGAATAGAACTTGAGTACGACTTCTCTATTTCTAGCAACTTGACTGACCTGGGATTTAAAGCGGTCATCAAATTCTGAAATTTCTTTTAGATCTTTTCCAACATATAGCAGATCTAGAAATCCATAGTTTGCAAGCTGAAAAACTTTATGAGGATCAGCTCCAAATATGGCGGTGATTCTTGGATGAACACTATATCCTTTAGAGTAGAATAGCGTCCTGGAATTCTTCCATCTATAGGCTTCTTCAGCAACTTCTTTATATTCTCGTTCCCATTTATTTATAGGAACAAATTCTTCATTGGATCCCCTGTTGTTGAAGCTTTCAGATTTATTGATTTTTATCTCAATAACCTCAGCGTCATTTTGAGATTTAGAGCTTTTTTTTTTATTTTTGATGGAGTCCAAAAAGTCTTTATCAGATACTGGTTTAGTACCTTGACTTCCTGAAGACTCTGCTTTATCTTTTCCTTTATTGCTCTCAATTTTATCACTCTCATTTTTATCTTCACTCATTTTTTCTTTTTCTTTATTTCTAGATTCAAGGAACAAATCTAGACTTTCTTGAAGGAAAAGGGCTCTTCTAAGTCCTTCTTGAGAGATATCTGTAACTGTTTTAAAATTTAATTCTATCAAATCTTTCAGAGCTTTATTACTATCAACAATGTCTTGACAGACCAAGACAGTATCATCTATCTCATTCTTTAGCTCTTCAAGATCCATCTTTCTTTATTATTTTATTCCTGCAGAAAAATAAGGATTTATAAGATGATCTGTATCATCAACACAATTTTTGGGAAATTGTCACCCATCAACGGATTTGAAAAGTCTTTATCACCAACAGTTCGATAGTGGACTAGCTGTATGTATAGTGCATACAATCACTTTATTTGCATTTATAGGGAAATGCACACCCTTCTCATCCATTTTAGAGTTGGAGAACTCATTCGTTTCCAAATTCTGTATTTCTAGAAATGAAATCGGCTAGGAAATTTTCTGAACCTTTTATGTACTCTATTTTGAAATTGTAAAAGGAAAGGAAAACTTGCCATCTATGTAGCCTTCTGTATTGGGGTGTATTTGGTAATTTATTAAAAACCAAGGATTGTATCTGGGCATTATCGGTATGAACTTTAAAAGGTTTTTGATATAAAAAGAGAGAGAATTTCTGAATTCCTTTTATGATGGCTAGAAGTTCTTTCTCATGGGTTGTATAGTTGACTTCAGCTTGACCAAAAGTACCACTTGTATACCTGCATATCTCATTGAGATCGATTTTAAGTAATGCTGCCCAATATAGATCTGACGCATCCGTTTGTATAATCAATTTATCATTTTCATCAGGAAGTTTTAATTCTGGCAAAGTTTTACATTCTTCTTTTAAAGTTTTAACAATCTCTGTATGTTGATTACTCCATCCTTTAGTATTATTTTTTCGAAGTAATTTTTGAATCTCGTGCTTCTTTTTATCAAGATTTATTATGAATCCCTCAGCATAATTTAGACAACCGAGAAATTTTTCAATTTGATTTCTATTTTCCAATTTATTAGGAAATTCACAAATTTTCTTAGATATATGGGGTTGGAGTTTAATTCCTTCTTTATTCAATTTTAACCCTAGAAATTCAATTTCTTCTTTACAAATTATAGCCTTTCTTTCAGATAGGACTATACCATTTTCTTTACAAGTTTTAGCAAATTGTAGTAGATGAGTTTTATGTTCTTCTAAAGTATTAGAAGCAATCAAAACATCATCAACATAAACAACAAGAAATGCTTTATATTTATTAAAGATTTTATCCATTCTTCTTTGATATATAGAAGGTGCATTTTTTTAATCCAAATGGCATAACTAACCATTCGAACTGTCCTTGAGGGAACTAAATGCTGTATATTGTATACTTTCAGGCTCTATTTTTATTTGCCAAAAACCCGAAGTACAATCAAATTTAGAATAATATTTCTTTCTTTTAACCAGGTTTAGTAAAACTTCTTTATTAGGGAGATAATAACTATCTGACCTAGTAAAGTGATTTAATCTTTTATAATTTATTACCATTCTAGGTTTTCCTCATTTTTTCTCAACTTCATTTTCAACCATGAAAGCTGGGCTACTAAAAGGACTATTACTTCTTCTAATCAAAGGTGGATTTTTATATAATAATTCATTTATTTGTTTATCAAATTCTTTTCTATCCTTTTCTGTATATAACATATGTCTTTCTTTTATAACTATATTTTCAGTTAGTTCTATTTTTGCCTTTAAATCTGACTCTTTATAAAAAGCCAGAGGATGATCATTATAATTTTCTTTTAGCTGTTTTATTACATCTTCAAGAGTTATCCGTTTTATTGTTATATTGTGTATTTTTATCAGAATTTTCTCATTCGGTCCACCAAGCTTCGCTGGCTGAACTCTGAATGGCTCATTTATTCGGGGTAATTTTAAGTAATAATTACATTTAGTTTTTAAAATAACAGAATAAAGATTCTGTGAGTAAAACTGAAATTGTTGTAAGAAATCATTTCCTAACAATATATCAGTTTCAAGGTAGTTATAATCATATATAGTATTTATAGTAATAATTTTACTTCCTAATATAACATTTACTTTATCTGCCTTTTTATGAATGTGTTCGGCTTGTCCCGTAACATCCTTTATCTTTATATTCCCATTCTCTTGCCATTTAGTATAGAGAAAGGATTTAAACAAAGTTATCTCTGATCCATTATCTATTAAGGCGCATGTTGTTATATTAGTATCTTGTACTGTTAGTTGTACAAAGACACTCAAAGGAAAATTAATTCCCTTCATGTTTTTTACAAAAGATCTTTATATTTTCAATTTGTAAAGTAACTCCATGTTTCTCTATTTTATAATAATCACATTGATTTAAGAAACTATTACCTAGAATTATATCGTAATACTCTCCTGCCATATCACTATCTATATAACAAGGTACAATTATTTGTAAATCTTCAAAAAGTATTGAAACTTGTACCTCTTGATCACAAGTTATTAATTGACCTTCAAAGTTTTTATATTGAAATATTGTAGAAGCAACCTTTGCAATTAAACCTTTATTTTTATGTTTTGCAAGGTGATTGCCACTAGCTCCTGTATCAATTAATATATTTGGTCCTTCAATATATTCTTGACTATTAAAATATTTAGCATTTATAATCATTGTATTGGTTATATCTTGTCTAGTAAATTCAACATTAGTAAGCAATGACTTACTAACACTTTTTCTAGATATAGTATTTTTTCCAAAATCTATTTGTGGTATCATACCACTACTAGATCCATATTCTAAAATAGGTTTTCTACTTATTTGAATTTCATAATCTTTTATTTTCTTAATTTCTTCTATCATTGGTAATTTTATTGTTGTTATATCTCTGCATTCATTATCAATTTCAATATATGGTTTATCCTGATATATTTTACCATAATTACTATTAGTAAAAGCATAAATTGCTCTATAGTAAAAGGTAAAAGCTTGACTTTTATCTCTAAGTTTTAAATCTTTCAAAAGTTGAAAGTGTAAACTTAAAGTATCATTTATATTTTGATCATTTATATCAATACTATATTTTGGATAACAATCAAAGCGAAATTGTGAATATATTAAATTTCCTTCAACTGTTCCCAAATGACTATTTTTAGCATCTGTAAACCTTTGGTCATGAAGTGAAATAACCATAGGACTATCTATTCCATCTCTAAATAAAGCTTTAACTAGGATTTGAATTCTACCAAGATAAACATATTTTATCTTCTTTCTTACTTCTTTATTTTTGATTTTATTTAAAGCTTGATTTATTGAAGATTTTGTAAGCAAATTTAATCTAATTTGCCCTTTAGTATGTTCAACATTTATGAATTTTTCAACTGCATGATAATCATATATATTTATCTTTTCTCGTTTTATTAAATCACCAAAAGACTTAAAAATACTTTTAGTAGGATTCGTTGCATCAAGTTTTAAATCCTTTATTTTTACCAAAGTTTCTTGATCAAAGGTTATTCGTTGAGCATAACCTTCAGATCCTTCATATATTTCTACTTCTTTATCAGAATCTTCAGTGTCAATGATATCTTTATTCATTTTCAGAATTACTAGAGTATTTTTCTTCTTCAATATATATTTCTTTATCTAAATATTTTTCTATATCTGAAACTTCAGATAATTCATCTTGAAGTTCTATAAATTCGGCTTCTATGCTTCGAATCTTTTTAGGTTTTTTACATTCAGGTGATTTATGTCCAATTTCTCCACAATTCCAACATTGGCATTGTGAAAGATTTTTATTTCTTTTAAAGTTCGGTTTTCTTTTAAAATATCTTCTTTTTGGTTTTATATTTTTCTTTTTAAAATTAGTATATTTTTTATACTTCTTTTTATGAAACCTTTTTCCCTTTTTATTACTTCTTTCTTTATTACATCCCCATTGACTGGGTACCTCAAATTCATTACAATATAGAGGTGAAATTTTTTTAGTTCTTCTATATAAATCTTGAGATTTACATAATTTACTTAACTCTGAAAAGAGAAAACTAACTCGTTTTCCTAGAGTTGAAGTTGAATCTTTATTTTCTTCTTTCCATTTATTCATTATATATTTATTCCAAGGATGTGGAAGTTTTAAAAAGTACATATTGAGATATATACTTTGATCTTCATTGCTATAATATTGAGTATAATAATATTCCTTAAATTCACAAGTATATTGTTTTAAATGCTTCATACTACAAATTCTAAGATTTATTAAGTTAGTTCTAGCTTCTTCTTTTTCTTTAGTGCTTTCTTTATCAGCGTCATACCACTGTTCTCCTAGAAATTCATCAAAAAGATAAGCAACTAATATTTCAATTCCTCTATCAGTATTATCTATTAATTTAGTTTGTACATTTCTTTTTATTATTGCTTTAATGTTTTCAGTTAATCCTTGCCACCAATTGAAAACAATACCATCAAATGTAGCAATTAAATAATCTACTTGCCTATTTGATGTCCATGTATCATCAACGTTACATAAAAAGGAAACTTTCATAGTATTTGCCCATGAAATTACAGCCTTTTTAGTATCTTCTTTGCAATCTATATTTAACTTAGAACCTCCATGATTTATAGGTTCTCCATAATTAGTATCTGGAGTGAATTTATTGAATTGTTTATGAGATTTATTATTCTTTATGTGATCATAATATTGCCTTCTATATTTAGGAATATGCATCATTTCTGATTCCTCTATTTCCATATCTTCTGATTTTATTGTACCACTTGGGCCTCCAGTTGTATTATTAGTGTTAACTAATACTTCATATTCCTCTATTTCAGAAAGATCTATTTTTTTCAAATTGATCTATTAATTCATTAATTTCATTCATCTTTATCTGTTTCTGATTCCGAATCTTGTTCTTTAGGTGGATTAGATGATGTAGCAATATCTTTACCTTTTTCTTCTTTTTTAAGAGCTTCTTCTTCAGCTAATATTTTAGGTAATTTAACATTAATCATATATGCATCAAAAGAATTTGGATGCACTGTTTCTTTATTAGTTTTTATTGGCTTTATTATAATTTCTCTTTCTTTCATTTTCTTATCGAATTTATTTTTCTTAAGACAAGTATTTTTTATTAAATCTTCAACATTTGAATTACAAATTTTTAAGATTTGAACCTCTGTTTTTAATTCTTTAAGTTCTTGAGTTAGAACATATAGTGCCTCAAGTGTTTTATTCACTCCTGTATTTAATTCTTTGATATTTTTATTTATTTTATCCATTTGTATTTTTTATATCTATTCCACGCTATTTTAGCATTTTGTTGTGTATCTTTTATCTTTTGTTTGCAACTTTGTTTCTTTGCTTTATTTTCTTTTGTTTTAATATGTTCATATTCTCGATTATATTCTTCAAGAATTATATTTAGGTTTAGGATTAGATTTATATTATATATCCATCGTTTAAGATGTTTGTTTGTCTTCATAAGCGACTTAGAATATCAAGTCCTTCATTTATTTGTTTTATTTTGCTTTTCAAAAAATCAATTCTAAAAGCATCTCCTCTATGATAAGTTGGTTTTCTAAAAATAAAATCCAACTCCTTTTGATATAGATACAATTCTACTTGGAGCCTATGTAATGTATAATTAGGCATTGCTAAGTAGAATCATTACAGCTCTACTATTTTTATATTCTTCTAACTTTCTATAGTACAATTCTCTTATTTCAGCATCTTTATGTGCCTTGGCTTCTTTCTTTAGAGACATCAAGATTTTGTAGTACTTTTCTACCTTTGGATACCTTTTAGTGTGTCGAAACAGTCTATTCTTCATGGTGAAGATAACTGCCAATCAGTTTCATCACATGAGAAATCGCAAGATAAACTTTCTATATTTATGTTATCACTAAACTCTTGATCATTTATTTCTCGTAAATAAATAAATAGCTCTTTAATAAGTAAAAGATTTATAATTGATAATTTTAATAATTTTAAATATTCCATGATTTATAAATTTTTATGGCTCTTTATAGGCTCTGATACCAATAACAAGACGGGGGGTTTTACTTGATTTAACATAACAAATTTAAGAAAAGAGTATAAATAATTAAAAATTTAAGATTTGAGTTTATTTAATGAGAATAAAGATAGTTGTAATTTTTTCTATTTTTAAACATATTTTTAAAGCAAGTTTCTAGTTAAAATGGACTAAATTGATCAAAAATACTTTGGTATAGGTTTTAATGAAATAAAGACTAAGAGTTGGGTTTTTAAGAAATCACGCCGGCCCACATGAACAGTAAAACCGAGCTTTGAGAGTTCGATTTAGGGTATTTTTGAAATGTTTTAGAAAAGTGGGTTATTTTAAACATTTGAAAATTAAAAAAAGGTATTTTAAAAATTATTTCTAGATTGCGTACCATTTCTAAATTTAAGGTAGATTGAATTTTTTTTTAAAATTATATTATTTTAATAAAAATTATCGTAATATACATACAAATTCAAAAAAAATTCATGGAAGAGCATTTTTTTGCAAAGTCACAAATTTTATTGGTGAGGACTGTTAGTGAATGTAAAGGAAAAAAGTCGCAAGATTCCCTGACATTAATAAAAGCGTTGGTCCACACTGCACCAGCAGCTTACGGGAATAAAGTAATCCTATTTGTTAATTTGGTCACATCAAGTCGAGAAGGCTGATAGCTATGTGATCAATAAACAAGTCATCTTTTTGATATTTTCCATGCGTTGGTGTTTAAAGAGGTTCATTGACTTAAAAAATCATACCTGTATAATGGCTAGTTGATAATTATTAATTCACAAGTTGTATACTTTTAATATTCTGATCCCTCTCGATACAGTTACAGTGTGTTTGGCAAAAACAAAAAATTAGAAAAAAAAAGAAAATGAGGAAAATAAAAATATAGAAAATAAATAAATAAATTTTAATTTTTCATACATATATTTAGACAAAGAGAAAAATAAATAAAAAAAACTACCTTTTTTTTTCATTTTCTATTCACTTTTGAATTTTCATTATTGTTTTTTTGGTTCGACTTTTCTACCCATATCCAAACAATGTAAAATATTGTCTTTTCCTCTTCTTATCTTCTACGCTCCTCTCCATTTTCCACCCAACCAAACAAATCATTAGTTTGCGGTCGCATCTGCAGAGCAAGCCTGTATTTTACCAATTTATATATACCCTATATTGGATCCAGGAGTTGAGCATGAAAGCACCCTACCATATCCCCTTCAATTAACCAGCAAATGGCTTAATCTGCTCAGTTTGTTCACCAGTGATCCAGAGATGGCCTATGCTGCTTTAGCTTCTCTTGTGCAGACACTACAGGAGCTCTTGCGCTCTGATCAACACCAACTTCCCCTTCATTATCCAGAGCCACAAATTGAGTCCCTCTATAAAAAGCTCTGTTCCTTGCAATCCAGTCTTGATAAAATCATTCGCTTACCACAAAGCATCAGGAAAAAAGTAGATGCTTTGGAAAACGAAATCAGAGATGTATCCCATAAAGCCCAAGACACCATTGAAGCCTTTCTCTCCAGGCAAATCCATGAACCAGAACCTGAAGACAACGCCCTGCAGATTCCCGAGTCGATCGACGATTTCTTGCAGGAAATGATGGACAAGATTGATTCCAAGACAGCAGCAGCAGAGGAGATCGTTGGTTCCATCGATGGCAACAAGGAGGATCCCCAAGGCCGGTGATCGTTCAGTCGTCTGAGGATGCTCCTTCTACTGGATCCGGTTCGCGTACGGAAGACTAGGATTGTGGGGCAGGAGGAAGACAAGAGGACTGTCACGGAACAGCTCATCGGTGACACCTCCAAAGAACTCCGGGTCGTCCCGATCGTTGGGATGGCTGGCATCGGCAAGACTACTCTTGCAAGAAGTATTTATGACGATCCGCGAATAGTGAGTTCGTTTCAAGTTCGTGGCTGGGTCACGGTGCCTCAAGAATATAATGTTAAAGATATCCTCTCGAAACTTCTTCGTGACATGGAGAAGCAGGGCCAAAAGAGCGACGAAGTGAGCGAGGATGCCGGTGACTTGTCTCTTCGTCTGCACCAAAAATTGTTCGAGAAGCGGTATCTCATCGTGATAGATGATATGTGGAATGAGGACGTTTGGGACAAAGTAAGGCAATACTTCAAAGATCATGAGAAGGGAAGTCGAATTCTTCTGACTACTAGATACAAAGATGTTGCCAAATTTGCCAAACCAGAGGGTTTTTGTCATGAGATGAGCTTACTAGACAAGGAAAATAGTTGGAAGCTGCTGTGCCAAACCGTGTTCGGCGATGGACCCTTGCCTTCCCGACTTGGAGAAGATCGGAAGGGGCATCTCGGATAATTGTAAAGGTCTTCCCCTGTCACTTTGTGTGGTTGGTGGTCTACTCTACAAAGAAAAAAAGACACGAGATTATTGGGAAATCGTTGCGGAAGACACAAATGCTGCCGCAGAAAAAAATGTCAACGAGTCTTATGTAGACATTTTGTTTCTGAGTTACAACCACTTGCCTGGTAGATTGAAAGGATGTTTTCTTTACATGGGAGCTTTTCCTGAAGATAGCGAGATTCTCATCGCAAAACTCATCAGGTTATGGGTTGCTGAAGGCTTCGTAGCATCATCTGAAGGCTTCGTAACATCATCTGAAGGCTTCGTAGCATCATCTGAAGGCTTCGTAACATCATCTGAAGGCTTCGTAGCATCATCGTCGTCGCCAAATCAGAAGTTGGAACATGTTGCGGGGGATTTTTTGGAAGATCTTTTCGATAGAAATCTCCTTTCGGCTCGCCAGAAAACGTCCCACGGCCGTACTAAAACCTGTGGTATGCACGATACTTTACGAGATCTTGCCAAGAAAGAATCTCAAAACCAGAAGTTCTTTTACTCCATATACAGGTATAAACAAGACCACTCACAAGCCGGCGAAAAAAACCCAAAGGCGTCTAGCTGTTCACAAAAATATTATCATATGCATGGAAAATGGTTACAAGTTTGCAAAATCCTTTACATTTTCACACACTCTTCTTTATGTTGGCCAGCATCATCATCACCCTCAACCTTACTGTTTAACTTTTGAGCTCCTCAGAGTACTAGATGCATACACAATCTATTTCATTTCCTTCCCAACTGAAATAGTCAAGCTGATCCATTTGAGGTACCTTTCTATGACCTATAACGGAAGGCTTCAGAATAAATCAGTATCTAAACTGAGAAATCTTCAAGTCCTGATAGTTCGCCGGCACCCCAGAATCATACTTGTGGGTGCATCATTTCTGCCGGAGGATCTCTGGAACATGCCTCAATTACGGCATATCCTGTTTTCAGAAACTTGTTTGCCCGACCTTTCTGGTGCACAAATTCTTTCAAAAAACACTAGTGCGCTTCTCTCGAACCTTCAAACCCTTTCTAATGTCAATGCTGCTTGTCTTACAAAAGAGGTCCTTCAAAACATGCCCAACCTGAGGAAGTTAGTAGCCTGGATCGAAGCACCAATCGCTCTGGAGTTGGATCTTCGTCAACTTGAACTCCAAACTTTCAAATTTGCTGTACTGAAGCCTGTCCCTAGGGCTGAGAGAGAATCCCTGCCGAAAATCTTTTACCCAGAATCCCTGAAGAAATTGACCTTAAGTGGCTGTGCATTTCCTTGGGATTATATGACAGATATTGGAAAATTGCCAAATCTTGAATCGCTGAAACTGCGAGAGGTTTCTTTCCAAGGTAAAGAGTGGGAACCGGAAGAAGGGGAATTTCGTGAACTGAAATTCCTGTTGCTCGAATACTTGGAGTTGGAGAGTTGGGGAGCTACGCATAAGCACTTGCCACTACTTGAACAGCTTATTCTCATACATTGCTATGAATTGAAGGAAATGTGTGAAGAGATAGGAGATATAGGACCCCTTGAACTGATCCAATTGGTTGACTGTAGTACTGATGCGAGGGACTGGGCAGAGTATATTAAGGAAAAACAGGAGGAGGCCGGGAATAATACCCTTCAAGTTCACATCTATTCTTCATGGGAATAGATTCTTCCCCATACGGTACGTGACCATCTAGTTGCCTTACTATGCTTGTAGAGTTAGGTGAATGCCGACCGAATCTTCTGCTGCATAACTGTTCAATATTTTCTACTCCACTCATCAATACACGGCATATGTATTGGTGGGCAATCAAGATAAGCGAAGGAAATCTTTAGATTTTCATATCATAAAATTTTCTTTTCTTATTTTGACCGTCCACCAATATACATAGCATTTATTGATCAGTGCAGTAAAAGATGCTGCACAAGAAAATCCAGAATGGGTAAATGCTTGAATGAGAAAATTAAGTACTATGTTAAGTCAATGGTGTAGCTAGAATGTTACTTGATCAGCAGCGTCTTACAAAAGTATATGGCACTACGATAAAAGCATACATCGTAAGTTAATGAAGGCATACATACGCATATATATATAGTTATCTTTTTCTTTTCATCATGATAAATGGGTGCATGAACATTTCAATGTCAAATGAAACTACTGGTGTGTTCAATAGTAACTAAAGATATTAGCTTTATTGGCTTCATAATTTGCTGTGGTTTTCCATCTTTGCATTGCAGATTGCTGAAAAAGGAACTACCTCTCACGATTGGGAAGTTCTCTTCTGCGGGGGAATCGATGATGCAGGCAATATCAGACTGTTATTGAACTTATAAGATAAGACAGTTCTTGAATTTGGTTGGTTTTTTTTTCCAATTGATGTTTTGGCATTTTAGATGTCCAATTTGATTTGGTAGTTTAATGCGTGATATGCCCCTTTGTTAAGGACATTTTATGATTTCTGTGTTTTCTTATTCTAGTTCTAGTGTTTTGTGGAACCCTCATGCATGTATGCATGGCTTCAATGTGATCAATAAAAGGCTCGTGTTTTATGATAATTTGGTGGCAAAAGTTATATTAAGAAAGTTATTTTATCTTAAAATTAATTTTTTAGTATCTCATATTTTGGGAATTTTCGAGGTACCTAGTCAAATTCACGTGCTTTGCGCATGGCGAGTAATGTCGGGTTTATATTCTTCCATATTGAGTTTTACTACTAGGTAAAAAAAGGGGATTTGCAAACCGCAATAGAGTAGCCGCAAGCTTCTTACTATTTCGACTAAACTTGTGACCGACATCGTGAGAGTATGGAAACAGATTTGCGACCCATTGATCAGTCACAAAAACAGAAACAATAGTCAGAAAAACATAAATAATAAATAAAAATTCAATTTCAATTTGTAACGTCGCATTGCGTCGTAAAACATCGAACATAAAACAAAAGGATTATTTATCACTTTTTTGTTGTAGGATGTTTTGTAAGTGATCAATTTTGGTTTTTGGATGATGGAATACGATATTTATTGGTGTGAATGTTGGTTATGATTTGTGTTTGTTGGTGAATGTTAGTGATTATTTGTAGTTGATGATGTGTATATTGGTGGTTTTGGGTTTTTGTTTACAAGTTTTAAAAGAAGTGGAAAAATGAAGAAACAAAAAATGCATGCCCAGACCTTTAAGACTTGTGACAGAATTATCCGTCGCAACAACTTTTCCGTCTTGTTTCTTGTGACCGTATATTCGGTTGCAATTTGCTGGATATTTTTCCGAGATTTGGTGATTGAATATGTAGTCACAAACTTCTTGGTGTTTTAAATTTTTTGGCAACCTAATATTCGGATGCTAAAATGTTTAATTCTTCGTTTGTGACAAAAAAAAAGCGGTCATGAACTTTATATTTTTAAGATTAGATGACCGATAATTTGGTTGCAAAACCATGACAAAGGAAAAATTCTGTAGTTTTGCTACTGAATATTCAGTCACAAAGTTCACATTCTTCAAAATTTGTTTTAGTTACCGCGACTGATTATTTGGTTGCAAATTAAGTAAATAAATAAACAATATTAAATAATTTTGCAGCTGAAACTTTGGTCTTCCGCAACAAATGGCCCACTGCAGTGTGAACGAAAGCGCAATTGCAAAATTGATATGAAAATGCTATCGTCAGTTGACCGGTCACAAACTATTTGCGACTGGCGATGTTGGTCGCAAATTTAGCCCTAAAATGTATTTTGCGACCAGTTGAGGGAAAATTCTGTCAAAATATTGATGGCAAATTGCGATTTTTCTAGTAGTGTTTTATAAATGTAACTGTAATTAATGCGGATAAATATAAAGAATGGACTCTTCGAATAAATATTATTTGTTATATATAAATATGATTATCATATAATTTAATTAATAACATTTTTCTATCTTGATTAAAGTCATTACAAGCAATTTTCTTGCCAAGTTAACGCATTAAAAGAACCTTTTCGGTTATGTATCATCTTAATTGTTTAAAATAACATTTATAGAATCTGTATTTGTGTTCAAAATAATAAAACTAATTAGTTTTTCTTATTACGTCCTTATATATTATATAATAGTTGCTTTACTTTTTGAAAGTTCCACTTTTTTTTAATGTGTGTGTATTCGTTTACTACACATTGTCCTTATCTTTTAGTTATAGAATTATTTATGTGATTGAAAAATAAACCATAGTACTTCAAAGGATATTCATTACTAAAATATGCTTAAAAGAGATACTTTTTCAGTGGCACTCTTTTTTCATTTTATAAATATATGATTCAGGTGTTTCAAGAGAAATGTTGTTTAAAAAGGAACATGTTATGCATGTTGAACCAAGAGTTGAATTAATATTCTAAGTTCAACAACTATTTTATTTCTTTTTATGCTACTGTAACGCAAATTTCGAGTCTATTAAATTAAAATACAAGAAAAATCGTACAAATTGAATTTATTGAATTTATTTGAAGTAAAGTGGGTACAATCTCTAAACTTGATCCTCTGATTCTTCCTTCACGAATTTGGTATTTGAAAATTCAAACACTTCCGGAGTGGATTTGGTGGTTTGATCTTCTTGGAGCTTGATTTGGTCTTCAAAAACCCGATTCGTAGGCTTTGCAGCTTGATTACGAATCAAATGCTGAGATTTTCGGGGAACACCGCGAACACCGTTGACTTGACTTGATATATATTTGGAAAGAACGTTGATTTGCTGGCTTGGCGCCTTGTCTGCAGATCGAACGCCTTGATTTGGTTGATCTTGGTGAAGAACGCCGGGAACTTCGCCTTGATCGTTGTGTATTTGACTTGGGGAAAACGTTGACTCGCTGGCTTCGCACCTTGATTGCGGATCAAACGCCTGAATTTGATGACCTTCGCGAAGAACGCCGGGAACTTCGCCTTGATCGTTGTGTATTTGACCTGGGGAAAACGTTGACTCGCTGGCTTCGCACCTTGATTGCGGATCAAACGCCTGGATTTGATGACCTTCGCGAAGAACGCCGGGAACTTCGTCTTGATCGTTGTGTATTTGACTTGGGGAAAACGTTGACTCGCTGGCTTCGCACCTTGATTGCGGATCAAACGCCTGAATTTGATGACCTTCGCGAAGAACGCCGGGAACTTCGCCTTGATCGTTGCGTATTTGCCTTGGGAGAACGTTGATTCGCTGGCTTCGCACCTTGATTGCGGATCAAACGCCTGAATTTGATGATCTTCGTGAAGAACGCCGGGAACTTCAACTCGATCACTTCGAATCTTCTTGGGAGAATCGCGGGGTTTCCTTCGCTTCTCTTGCTCTGAAGACTTCTTATGCTTCGATGTATGTTTCTGTGTGTTTGGCTTGTTGAGAAGACCCTATTTATAGGTGTAGGGAAGAGTCTCTTGCCATGTTTACTTGACGAGATGGCGCAATTTGATTGGCTGGCTCAAATTTGCTAGCAATTCATTCTTTTAATGAAAAGATATGATTTGAATTGCTAAAATATGATAATATCTACCTTATACATTTGCAGGATATTATTTTATTTGCCAAAATAATAATACCTAGCATATATGTTTGCAAGATATTATTTTATTTGCCAAAATAATAATACCTAGCATATATGTTTGCAAGATATTATTTTACTTGCCAAAATAATAATACCTAGCATATATATTCGCAAGATATTATATTCATTGCCAAAGTTATAATATCTAACATATATATTTGCAAGATACTATATTTATTTGCCAAATATTGTAATTTGATACTTGGCATTATTTGATTTGCCAAGAAAATATATATTAAAATATCAATTAATTAACTATTTTATTTAGGAATTAAATTTGAGTAGATTCCACAAATAAAAATAGAAAATATAATATTGATATTTAATATATTATTTGCCACATGTCGGCATTTAATTGGCTGTGAATTTTATTTGTCTACAGCTACTTTAGCAACATTCATAAAGTATGTTATAATCTTTTGCTTATAAAGAAAAAAATAATCTTCTCTAACTAATGTTATAGGGAGCATATACATATATATATATATATATATATATATATATATATTTAAAGTGCAACAATAATTTCACTTTTATATTAGTAATAAGTACACTACAGCAACTTTTAAGAGTTGGTTTTTTTCTAATAGTTTTCGTTACAACTTCTCATCGTTATTTCCTTTTTATAACAATTTTTGGGAAAATTCTAACCCAGGCCTGGTTTGGCCGAACCTAATAAATTATATGGCAAGTGTATTGCACTTTCCAAGTGATTGGTCACTCTCCCAAAATTATCAACCTTTCATAGGGCAAGTGTAAAACACTCGCCACATGATTAACATTGGTTCGGCCGAGCCGGGTCTGGGCTAGAATTTCCCCAATTTTTGATATGCTAGACTGTTCCAACACTTTTGTCACTTTTATATTTGGCAACTAATGTCTTGCTCATTTGTTTAGTTTTCTTCTGTACTTACAGCCTTTTAAGTTGGGAAATTCTATCATCAATCATGGTTCGTAGGTGACTAATATTAGCCACCCCTAATCTTAGCCATTAGATATGGTAAATAAAATCTAAACCATCCATATATATGCGACCTGTTACTTATTGTGCAAGTAAAGTGGAAGGGTTACCTGCTACACAGGTTATCCTATGATTTTAATTTACAACAATTATTCTATTACACCATATATGGTCCCACTAAATACAAACCAATAAAATTGTTTTTATAACATATATGTAATTTATAAATTCAAACAATATATTAATATTTGATAAAAAAAAAACTTATGCTTAATTTAAATTTTGAACACATTTTAAAAAATATATAACACCAATGACAAATTATTTTAAAAATATATGTAGAATATCAATATTTGTATTTTAAATAACAAATTAAGATTTTAAAATTTAAATATTATTATTAAGTGAATTATTCATACTATCTATAAATTTATTATATAATGATTGATCTGTATTGATATTGAATAATATATTTTTAAAAGTGGCACAAATATATAAAATATATCCAGAAGAGTGCAATAAGTAGTAGTTGTTAAAAAAATATTTTTTGATTATTAGTGGAGGGTATACTAATATCAAACACCCATAATAATAATAATAATAATAATAATAATAATAATAATAATAATAATAATAATATTATTATTATTATTATTATTATTATTATTATTAATTAACCAAATATATGTCAAAATGGTGTGATATATTCAAATGTATATTCTACACAATAAATGTAACGAAATATGTAATTCAATTATTGGTCTCATTAATTATGATTATAATAATATATAATGAATAATAATAGTAGTAATAATAACTATATATTACCAATATATAATTTAACGCGAGATCACTGTAAAAATAATAATTATAATATTAATAATCATATGTGAATAAATAATAATAATTTACAAGTATTTATGTATGAGTGTAATTAATATAGATCTAAATGACGTAACACAACAATTATGTATTGAAGAGTATGTACTCCTTAGAGAAGATAAACAATTATAGAACTCATTTATTAATTTGAATAATTATGACTCTATATGTGTGATAAAATATAAAGTTAATTTTTATAAATAATATGGTGATACTAATATTAACGATTAGATGGCACACATTCTTCATTTGATGAACAATACTCACATTCTTGATTTAAACTATTTAGTAATTTTATTATACGTTCTTCGTATAATAATTGACTATGAAATATACAATATTTTAACAAAAATAATTGACTTATTTGAAAATAAACAAAATAAATGTGAAAATAGGTTAATGCTACTAGTTTGTTTGCTTTTAATTTTTGTCCTAAAATTTCTATTTTGTTCGTACATCTATGAATTCTTATAAAAAAAAGTTTATACTACCATGTTAATGTTTGTAATTATATCTTGGAGAAGATATATATACTCTGACTGAACATCGAAATAATAATAATAATAATAATAATAATAATAATTGTTGTTACTGAAATAAAATATCATGTAATTTCTTTTTAATTAAAGTTTAACATTTAAATAGTAATAGAAACTATTTACCTTAAGAACTCTTAATAATTAAGGGAGATGTTTTATATTTGGTAATGTTAATAATTAAGGGATCCTCCAATCTCTTTAGAGTCCAACAATAGCCATTCTCTTCAAGATTAAACGAGAATTAGAGAAAGAAATCTGATTAGAATTGATTTTGTACAGAGAGAAAAATAATTTATTTACCTGCAAAAGCTGGTAAGTGTGAGATTTAATTAATTGGTAACTTATTTAAAAAAAATTAAAATTAGTACACGTGGCATTATTTCAAGGGATGACTAACCTTAGTTACCTATGAAACCGACTGATGGTAGAATTGCCCTTTTAAGTTTATTTAAACTTAATGCTCATAGTGTAGTTTTTTCTTTTTTTTTTGTAATTTTAGTGTGAGTATAAATCTCATGGTACTCTATTATACATCTGAGTAAAATATTTTCATCAAAAGTCCAATTTGACTAATAAACAACTGAAAAAATATATTTGCCTTAAATTTTTTTTTTTGTCTCCAACAAAAATAAAAAGCATGGATCAAGTTAGCATAATTGAAGAACTACTTTTGCATACTTTAAAAATATAATTACCAAATATTCAACAACTAACTTAAATGTATTTTGAAGATGGAATTCATGGCAAAGGTTTTTTAGTGTCTTTAATTTTTCAAAAAAAATTTCCCTGAAACTTCTGTATTTAAGGTTAATCAAACTTTATTTTATCTACATTTTTTATGAGTCGGTAAGGATTATAGTAGTATTAAAAATACTTAACCATTACTTAATATAATTTAGAATTAATTTAATTTTATTATTAAAGACTTATCTAGTAAATAATATCTTAATCTAATATAATTTTAATTTTTTAATTTTCATGTATATGAATAATTGGTGAGTTGATTGCATGGATCTTATTCATGTCCTTGTTAGAACTATACAACTACATATTTTAGGTTTTTAAATCATTGTGTTTTTGCTGACCTGTATCTATATTTTTTTGTTAAGTACTAGCATCCTCTAATAATTGTTTGGCATCTTTTGATTTGGCTCTCTCTCTCTCTCTCCTCTTTTCTCTCACTCTTCTCTCATCTTTTAAAAGTGATATATTTCTCTTTTTGCCTCTGCCTTTTCTTTCACATCTTTATCATCAATAGTTAATTTACTTTTTGCCTCTAATAATTTTTTGGTGTCTTTTGGTTTGGTTTTTTTTTTTCACTCTCTCCACTCTCCTATTTTATTTTAATTTCTCTTTCCTCTTTTAAAGGTGATATATTTCTCTTTCTTTTCTTCTCTCCCTTTTCTCTCACATCTTTGTCTTTAATATTTAGTTTACTTTATCTTTTTTTTTTCCACAATAAAACTCAATTTAATTTTTAATCAATTCTGTTTTTGTTTTTCTAATATATAAATTTAGTTCTCATTCAAAATTTTTCATAATGTTTAAAAATATATATTTACTAAACACATGGCTAAATTATATCCTATTTTTATTTTGCACAAGCATAGAATGTGCCACACCCCCTAGTATATATTAAATACTTTCATGTTTCTCATGTTGCTAGAGTTTTAAGAAATTGAAACATTGATGCATATATTTCTATTGTTAGGTACTATAAATCATAGCTCTATTATTCATTAATTCTAAATCATATAACAAAATATCATTGAAATACCCTTACAACCAATAATTTTATACATTGATATTCTATATTTATTTTTTCATTTTGATATTCTCAAATAAGTTAAGATAATAATATCATATAATAAAATATTGCATTCCATGATACAGTTTTTTTTGGGAAAGTAAATTATATGATACAATATAATGAATATATAATGCAGTATATGGTATAATATCATAAAGGGACAAATGTATATATTAACACGCGATGATGGATGACAAAAAATAATTAAAGACCAGGACTTCATTCATTCATCGTTAATTAATATAGCAACTATTTAACAAATGAATAGTTTATTTTTCATAATGTTAAAGATTTACTTTTTTTTTTTTGGGCTGGGGAAAAATTTCACTTTACCACCTTGTATTTTCATTTAGTTTCACTTTATTTCTTCACCCTTTCAATTACATCACTTTACTCCCTTGTATTTTTGTTTTTGTTGCAATTGTTATATTTTATTGAATATCTATTTAGATATGTTTATAAAAGTTGTTTTAACCTCCCCTAATCTTTTTTCTATGACCAAGCAACCCCCAAAATATTTAAAAATGGACATAAAAACCCATTCCGTTAGTCTTTTCTAAACATGTAATTTTTTTCCATAAAATAAAATTAGTCATTATAAAAATGTCAATTATTTCACTTTGCCTATTATTTTTGTATATTTAATAATTTTCATTTTCAAGGATTATGAGTTTTGTAATTTTTAATTTGATTAACGAGAATATTACACTACATGCATATCTATACGTAGAATATATAATTTATTTCATGAATATGTACCACTAATGCGTATTTTAAGTTGAGATAAGTTTTGGTCAATAATTCTTGTCTTTTCCTTTTCTTTTTTTTGCTCCTTCATATTTATTTTTTTCAATAGCATTAGTTAATTATTGTTTTTGTCTTTTAGTTCTCCGGAAATAATTCTCATCAAATTTTTTAATTTCTTTTTTCACTAAAATACATTGTTAAAGTGACAAAAATATATATTTCGTCAGTAATTGATAAAATTAGTTGTAGTAATTTTAAAGGAATTTTTCAATGATGATTTATATAAATTAAAACATTCAAATAATAAATGAATTCTAATGAATTTTTTTAAGGGATGATTGCAAAACATTCCTACATGGTTTCACGAAACTGCTGATCATTATCTTATGTTTTAAAAATATACAAAAAAAAAATCATTCTCTTTTTCCGAAATCATGCAACAAAACACCCTCTTTGGTTAGATTGTACTACATGTGTCGTTAATGCGAAATTGATAGTATCTAGACCTCTTTACCACTTCAAAATGCATGTGTCTTGACTATTATACCCTCATTCATTTATTATTTTAAATACACTTATATAATATTATAAATAAGCCCTTTGACTTGTTAAAATCTCAAAATAACCTAAACTCTAATATTTTATTTTTAAAATAGAAAAAAATCAAACATATTTTTGTTTTAACTATTTTTGAAAAATCAAATTTCTTATTTTATTTAAAGAATCAAGAAAGCAACAAAATAATTATTTACAAATATATTTGATTTCATGTTAAAATATGATTATATATTATATTATTATTCCTATAACATTTTGTACAATAAAAAATCTTTATTTTTTTAAATTTCTTCCTTTTATTTTTTTATTTTTCATATATTTTTCACAAATAATTAAAAAATATCAAATATTCTTCGTGCTCAATGCGCCACCCCCATCTTCTTCCTCCCCAACCCAACCATCCATCTTCATCCTCTTCCTCCCGCCACCCCTCTCCTTCCTCCTACCACCATTGCTGCCACCGCACCCTCATCACTAGATCTTAGATCTACAAATTTCCATACAATTTGTAGGGCAAAATCTACAAATATGTGGATATGTGTGGGAGGACAATTTTTGGTCCAAATCTCCATATTTTCAAATAATTTTTGGTGCAAATCTCCAAATTTTCAAATAATTTTTGGTGCAAATCTCCAAATTTCAAACAATTTTTGTATGTGTGTGTGAATGTATGTGCGTCTTTGTATGATAGCTGTGTGTTTGTGTGTGCTGCTGCAATGTGTGTTACCATGTGTATTTGTGCGTGTTACTATGTGTGTTTGTGTGTTGTGTGTGTGCTATGTTATATCATCTATATATGTGTATATGTATATATCATTTATGTATTATGTATATTTAATTTATAATTTTTATGTAAAGATTATATTTTATACTCAAGAATCACTCTAAATCATTCAATTTTTCAAGTTAAGACCCAATGGTTCCTGATAATAGGGGCAGAACTGATATTTATCACAAATTTAATGGCGTGAAACTAAAAGTAATGGAAGGGGAGAGTATGCATAAATTGGAAAAAAATTGAGGGTTTTTTTTTATATATATTTTTAAATCATAAGGTATCAATTGTAACTTTGTGAAACCACATAGGGGTTTATTGCAATTACCCCTTTTCTTAATTATGAAATATATTTACACACACACACGCGCACGCGCACATATGAAGCAAGACAATTTTATGAAGAAATTTGTTTACCAAACCCAATTAAACTTCTACAATGCAATAAATATGTATTTAAGAAAAACAAAATTACATAGCATGCATGTAAATATGCATGAGATCATTTATTGTTCTGCCTAACAAATTTAATAAACACAGATCATCGATCTTTTATAAATAAAAATCATAAGGCGTATAAAAAAAATGATAGACCAAATGGAATAATTAACCTTTTCATAATACTAAATATTGGTCACTAGCATTGTTACAAGTAAAAACTAATTATCTTTTTTTTTCAAAAAAGAAACTAATGAGAATGACCGTTTGTATCAATTTGTTTAAATATTGGGGATGCTTGCTAATTGAAACAGTTTTAGGGGTTGCTATATAATGTTGAGTAACATAAATAGATAAAGATTCCATGGCATGTAACAATTGAAACAAAAATAAAAGTATAAGGAGGCAAAGTGATGCAATTAAAAGTATAAGAAGGTAAAGTGAGATTGAGTTAAAGTAAAAGAGAATAAAATGAAATTTGCCCCTTTTTCTTTTGAGAGAGTACATTCCATGTTACAAATTTACTTAATAACCACTAAGAGTGATATTATTTAATGGGTGGCGAAGTCGAATTTTCATAATATATATATATATATATATTGAATTGACCTAATTTATATGATAAATATTGCATTAATTAGCATAGAGTGTGAACAAGCCATATAAACAATTGAGGAGGTAAAATATATTTATTAATTCCTATGATGAATTAATTTTTATGTGAAATTATTTTCAACTAAACAATATTTTTTTTAACTCATTATTGAGGCATAAAACATTGACAATTAATAAAATTTATAGATTCCATATCATTTCAACAATGAACTTAATCAATAATTTATTTGATGGACTATTATGAAAAGAATAATGAAATTTAATAGGAGTAAAATATATCAGACATTTACTATACTATTTGTTGTAAGAATATCATCATCATACTATAAGGGGAATTGGGATGTAATGCATATGTATTATTTGTTTTAATGGATTTAGAGTGTAATTAAAAGGAGTATACAATTTTTATTTCTTCACCCGTCTCACAATAGATGTTGTTTTAGAATATTTATTTTGTCCCATAATATATATCTTTCTTACATTTCAAGAGGAAATCTACTAATTTTTGTCCTAGTGTGTTCTCAAACTCTAATTAATAGCTTTTGTAAATTCTTAAAATATTTATCAATAGCTCATTAATTATGTTGTTAATCTATTCCTTTAATTTATGTGCAATAACCTTAAACGATATCTATTAATGGATGGAATATTATTATTATTATTATTGTTGTTGTTGTTGTTGTTGCTATTGTTATTTTGACGGAGGAGAATATGAAATTTATAAACATATACTCTTTACTTTGTTTTACTTAATTTTTGATGCCAAATACGACTTATGACTTACCACAAGCTGGGGATCACTATATCAATATGAACGTGAAATTCAAGAATTGGAATCTATAACTATTTGAGGAATTTTTTTTCCTAAATATTTGTTCAAATTTTATTCGTAAGTTTGGAAAAATACACGCTATTTCTATATACGTGATATACGAGTGATGCATCTTAAATCCCCATTCTAAATTTCTTTTAAATATACTTGGGAAGCACAAAAGTACATGAATTTGCAACATCACTATAATCGGGAGATAAATTTGTAAACCATTCCAATAGTTAACGGGCGTTTTTGTTTTGGAATAATACATTATAATACCTTGTTTCAATCCCAATAAATCCTCATATGATTTAAGGTATTTTAGGCGACGAGTCTCCCCTAAAATAGTTGCAGCCCGCTGTTATACCATGTAATACGGTAGCTCTTAGTCTTACATAAGGGGGGGGGGGGGGGGTGAGATAGGAATAAGGCATAAAGGAGTAGTTAAAAGATGCTATTGCTATTTTTACTAATTTAAACCCAAACAGTAATATTTAATTTACAAATCTGTCATGTGTAGGGGTGGGCGTTCGGGTCGGGTACCCGATAAATTTTGGGTACCCAACCCGACTAATGCAATTTAATTAAATTTAATTAAATTAATGGAATATATATACATATATGCATTGTACAGAATGATAAAAATATTTTATTTTGATTTTGTCTAAATAATTGAAATATTCAATAACATCATATTATTTTCTCTAGTCATGAATATTATATCCACTTATGTGGAGCTAAAGTATTTAATTGTCTAATTAAGATAAAATGCTAGCAATTAAAAGTAGAGGTGTTATTTGGTTGTTGCTATTTAATATTTTTTTTAAATACGACATACAATTAATATTTCTAAAATTTTTCTTACAATATGCCATGCATTTGTTATTTCATTTAAATTAATAGTAGCAAATTGGTACTACTTGCTTTTCTTCCATAGTTTCTAAATTAAAAAATGTATTAATATTTCAATAATTATATAACAATTATCACTCTATTTTTGCATATTTGAGGGTCCACAAGAACTATAAGCCTAGATTTAATTTATTTTATATATAAATTGTGAAAAAAGTTGTTTTATCACAAAAAAAATGTATTAATATTTCAATAATTATATAACAATTATCACTCTATTTTTGCATATTTGAGGGTCCACAAGAACTATAAGCCTAGATTTAATTTATTTTATATATAAATTGTGAAAAAAGTTGTTTTATCAAAAAAAAAAAAATCACTGAAAAAAAAAGGATTTTGGGTACTTGAAAAAAGTTCGGGTTCAATTCGGGTAATTACGTTAGGGTACCCGACCCAATTAACCCGAGCCCGACAAAAACCCGACCCGCGCCCACCCCTAGTCATGTGTTTCTGGTTTTAATTCTATGACCATAATATTTAATATTATTAAAGCAAATATATTATCTTATTATTCGTTTATTTTCTTTATTTTTTTAAATATTAAGTATTCAAAAAAATATTCAAATGAAAAATCTCTTATTATTTTTAATTTTTTTTAAGACTTAAGTTGAATAATATAAATTGATAAGTATTTGAAATTATTTATTTAAATTTGAAACATAAATATATGTTCATATTTTTAAAATACGAAATTTCATAAGCTTTAAACATTTCATTCTATTATTATAGTCTAAAGTGGACAGCATTAATATTTTTTTTCTTAGATCAAGCTTATATTATTAATTTTATATGTTGTAATATTCTTATAATTTTTAAGATTTTTAAAATAATTTAATTACAACTATTTTCCAACGATATGTGAATCAGAGAGAAACAGCTACATATGCTAATGGAGGAAATCTGGCAAAACTAGAACTTAATCTGTGCATGCGAACGTTACTTTAGATGTGGGCAAAATAGTGATTCACTGCAATTGCCAAATGCGTAGTTTGTGTTGTAGAATTTCAAATTGTATCACAAATTATGCAAAATAAAACTTGGATTTTACCTACTCTACATACGCTAGTATCACTTCCCAATTCCAAACGCATCAATCCCAATCTCCCGAAACAAAAACGCCAAGGAGCATTGAAAAAGTCATTGTCAATCTTCAAACCGTAGATTAATTTGTTCAATCACAACGCAAGAAAACGACAGAGAGGGAGAAAACAAAGACAATAATAGAGAAATGATAGTACAACTATGAAAACAAAATGAAGTTACTCAAGCAGTTATTCCAGGAAGCCAAGACAACAACAACGAGGGATGGCAGATGAAGGTGGACTCATGTTCCTACTTCATTTGCCTGCACAGGTCAAGGAGTCACAAATACTAATGAGATTCAATGTTAAAAGCTTAATGGTTTTTTTTTTCCTAGAAAATCTTGAAAAGAAAAACTTAGAGAGTTACATAAAAAATGGAGGCAAGTCACAAGTAGCAAAAAGCTAGTTAGACTTCAGGGGAAGTGTTAAAACAATAGAAAACAAAGCAAAATTAGAATAAATCCTATGTTGAAAAAATAAAGAAAAGAAGAGGGTTTTTTTTTAAGGGTCGAGGGTGGCCAAACCAAACAGCCATTGGCATTTTTGGAGGCCAACCCATCAAGAAACACACTCAGGGATTTGGGCCAGTCAGCTTCCAACATTTACATGGTACTGCAGTTTGACATCACAAGGACCGCACACACACACACACAAAGAAGAAACTTAAAAAAGGAAATAACAAAAAAAACTCTTACCTGATAGATAAGGTATCAATTCTGTGCTTGATTATTTGCATTCAGGACCAATGAAGAGCTTGAAATGCACCTTGTTCTTCTGAATTTCCTCAGCAGACCGAACTACGGTTTTGGGTACACCATCTATGTCCAAAGTCTGGAGGCTTCCAGGTGAGACCAATGGGATTTTATTGAGATTTGGACAACTTCTGAGCACAAGACAACAAAGTTTAGGAAAGTGATTATCCGAGGCCTTCCAGGAATCTAAATCTGCTGTCGCAATGAGCAAGAATCGAAGACCACGAAAGATAGCATCAACAGTCCATGAGCTTCCCTTGAATGCGTTGTCTTTCAACTTGAGCACCTGGAGAGTAGAAATGCTTGCTAGCGTAGACATATGCTTCCAACTCAAATATGTAGTGGATAATGTGAGACTCTTGATGTTTGGAGGGAAACAGTTGGTTGGAGGAAGGCCAGGAAGGGGCTCATCAGATGCTGACGCATAATACAAATCATTCACTAGCTTCAAGTTTTCAACATTAACCAGTTTCGCAAAGGAGTGCTTATCATCCAAGAGAATGGCTAAGCGCCCACGAATTCCCAATTTCTTTAGTGTACAAGCTCTCTTGAACACGTCCTCCGTGCAATGTTCGGGCGACAGTTTGCTCAGTGTTACAAGATTTTTACTGGCCTTGTCGCCCACTTCCTCTTCTATGGCAAGAATAATTTCTGCATTAGTTTTTAGATGCCTAAGCTGAAACATCTTCCAAATATTCGCTTTGATTGTGAGTTTACGCGACTGTGTGTCGATCACAAGAGTTTGTAGGTTCCACAGCTCAGAGACGGTTTTAGGAAGAGAATCAAAATTAGTAGCCAAAGACAGAGTGAGGTACCTCACATGGATTAGGTTGGTAACCCTGCTGGGGAATTTATCGAACTTGAAGGAGTTGGAATCAAGAACCCTCAACAAAGTGAAGGTATCAGGAATAATTGCATTATATTTCGACTCCAAAACAAAGGATCCCTTATTGAAACATAAAAAAGAACGGGCGCCCCGGACTAGCTTCACTTGTCCAGAGAGGAACTCGGAGAGATAGGAATGGATACAAAGACGATGGTAAGTTTGTTCTTGAGAGAATGAAGGCTCAAAGCCTCCTTTCTCGGACTTCTTTATCTCCTGGAACAAGTCTTGCTTCTTAGGCGAAGCCTCGGAAATGCAGAACGCGCGTATCACATCATGAACGCGACATGTTTTGAGTTTGCGGTTGGGATTAGTTTTACCAACCATCACTAAGCTTCTGTTGATGAGATCCTCCAAATTCTTCTCCGCTGTTTCCTCCAAGCTCTGTCCCTCCTTGCGTTGTACGAACCCTTCAGCAATCCACAAGCGAGTCAGCGTCCAAACTGGGATCTCGTGGTCTTCGGGAAACACCCCCAAATAGAGAAAACAATCTCTCAATTCAAAAGGTAGATTATTGTAACTCAAGGCTACAACTTCTGACATGTTCTGCTTCATGTTGTCTTTAACATATTTACTCACATTTTCGGACACTTCACCCCATTCTTCTATAATCTCACTCATTGCTCGCTCTTTCGAGTACTTATCTACGAGAATCCCTCCGATCACCACGATCGCAAGTGGCAGTCCATCACATTTCTTGGCTATGTTTTCCCCCGTCTCTGTCAAATCGCCAGGGCATCCATTGCGCGTCCCAAATACTTGTAGCTGGAGAAGTTCCCAGCTTTCCTCGGGGGTAAGGAAACGCAGCATGTGGGGTTCACTAGGACGACAAGCACGCTTGCCAACATCTTTGTGACGACTGGTTATGAGTACTTTACTCCGACCATTGTTCATTGGCAAGACATTTTCGATCTTTTCCCAGGCCTCAGTAGTCCATACATCATCCAGCACCAACAAGAATTTTTCAACCTTCAAAAATGAATGAACTGTCCGGGCTATGTCATTAATGCTCATGTTAGACATGTCGGCAGTGGTGAACACTTTGGCAATGCTTAAAAGCACTTGCCTAATGTTGTAGTCTTCAGAAACATAAACCCAGATGCGAGTGGGAAAATCATAATTTATTTGTGGGTTCTCATAAATCTTTGATGTTAGTGTTGTCTTTCCCAGACCTGGCATTCCAATTATGGAGAAAACTTCAAGCATCTCTTTTTCTTGGTTGAGATAGTTGATAAAAGTCTCTTCCTCTTCTTTGAAACCAACTATGTTCTCTTGCTTGACTATTTGAACCTGTGTCGAAGTTACAAATGGTATCAGCAGAAACAATCGAAATGCTGATCAATGCAGAAACAATCCTAGCATACTATGAGTGCCTAATTACTGCTCCCATGATCATGCATCAACATATGTTTCTTTTTGTGCACTTTGCTTTTGAAAAATTTGCAGCAGTAATAATTAATAATTTTTGGGTATAAATTGCACAAAACTCCCACGTTTTTCTTTTCTAAACTGAAAATTGTATTTTTAGTCCCAAACTGGAGGGGGGCTGGAGCATGCTCCCTCAAATTTATATTGACTTAAAATTTATATATATTTTTTACTTTAAATAATATGTTTTTCCCTCCTCAAATAAATTTTTTTGACTCTACCTCTAATCCCAAACTTATGAAAATATTTAAATATAGTACAATAAGTGAACTTATGGTGGACATTTTGGTCATTTCATCAAATTTTTAACAAAAAAAGTCATGTGATATGCCCATGGCTGTTAAATATGATTTCACTTGATTTACTTATTGTACTTTCAGTTCGAAAGTATAGGATTATTGACAATTTTGGTTTCGAACTTCTAAAAATAGCTAAAGTTAGGCCTCGATACCGCCAAAAAATGAAACTGAAAATCATCTTCAAAAATCATGTAAACTTTTGAACTAAATTACCCTTGGCTTTTTTTATTAAATCCAAAACTCTTTTCAACCAAATTGATTTTGAGATAAAAGTAGTTTGCCCTTTGAACTGTGGCTATTTCTAAACTTCGCTAATGATTACAAGAAAATACGCCATTCATTAAAGCAAATTTTGAGACAAAGAGATTTTATCACAAATTTAGAGCATTTGTAATGGGATTTAATGTAAATAGAATTAAAGTAACAACTAGTGATAAGTCATTTATTAACCAATTTGTGATTAATGAAATCAATCATAGAAATTTAATTTTTAATGGATTGGTTTGTTAGTAAAGGAGATACATTCTTATAGTGAACTCAATCTTGTTTTTGTTTTACATTGCCATTTCGTCGATTCAAATTTTTGCACGTGGCCTCCTAAAATCTAATCTTATATATATATATATATATATATATATATATATATAAAGTAAAGAAAATTTTTATTGGCATTTTAAAATTGTTAATCGTAATTCACTCTCACTTTTATATTAAAAAATTTGAAAAAAAATGGCCATTCATTTTAAAAAAAAATTAAATACACTTTACCGCCTTAATTATAGGCTATATAACATTTGCCTTTATGAACTAACAAATGTTACACTCAAAACCCACCCCCCCCCCTCCCCCGGCCAACCAATAAATATTTCGATGAAAGTATCCTTAAATCTACATAAATGTATATCTATATATAGTTTACAAATTATTTATAGAAATTTATAATCTCAATTTCATTTTAAATATGTTTTCACTAAATACCTGGTTATTTAATCTATTTAAGTAATTATATTTTCATTAATTACTTCAATTTGTGTACATTTTTTTGCTACAACAAACTGAACGTATCTACTCATTTGTTTAAATAATTTACACTTATTTGAATATATCACAATTTAATTTAATATAAAAACATATTCAAATTATAGTTAAAATATATTTATCAATTTTTATTCAAAATAGTCAAACTTTATTTAATATTTATACTTGATAAATTTATTAAGTTACAAGAACTACAATAATTTTACCATGTTTAATTTTTAAGTATTATTAAAATAACTTGTTGAGTTAGTTTTTATTTCAATTTACTTAAACAATCAATTATTTTTTAAAATTAAAATTAAAAATTATTTTTATAGCTAATATAGGATTCGAACTCGATGTAGAATGCCAAAATGCCTAAAGAATTTTAAAATTGTATAAGTCTAAGTGGTATAAGGGGATTTTGGCTAATTTTTTAATTGATTGGAGTAAATGATGTATTTAATGGTTTATGGATGTAAATGAGAAATAACATATATAGTTGATGGACTAAAGTTTATCTAATCAAATTTTAAAAGAAATGGGTATTTTGATCAATTTCTCAATAGAAAAATAAAAGTGGAGTACTAATAACAATTCCCTAAAGTAAAATGGTGTGGTTAACCTATTTTAGGTATGTAACTTATATGTCATTCAAGTGGATAAGTTAGATTTATTCCTTTTTGTCATATAAGATATTTCCATATTCAGTCTCATTTAAGTTTCATAAGTTGCAATTTTTTAATTATTGCTTCCCATATTTCAATTTTCTCTCTTTGCTCACTCCTCATAATATCAATTAATTCCTTTTTACTTTTAGACATTCGTTGCTAACATATATTCTTCATTCCATATATCTATGAAAATATATTTAAAAGACGCATATATTTGAAAATATATTTGTAACATTCTTTCCTAAAACCTTTGATAAAGCTAAATTAAAATTAAATATTCCTAAGTTTAGCTAAAAAAAATCTAAAATAGCACGATTACTAAAAATAATTTTTAAACTTACAATTAATATTTAAAGGTAGAAAGATCTTTCTTTCATTTTATTATGAATATTCTCCAAGTGATTTTTTTTCAATTTTTTAAAAAAAAGTGCTATTTAGTTTTAATTTCTGCAAAATATTCTTTTAATTATTATGTTTGAAACAAAACAGTTTAAAAGAAAAGGTGTAAAATTTTGTAGTAAGCCCACATAAATCATATAATTTAAAGTTATAAATCATTGATACTTTTTATATAATTTAGATTAAACTTTTTTATCGTTAAAGTACCTTTTCTTAATTTTATGCAAAATTTGTAGCACAATATTTCTGTAAAAATTAATAGTTTTTGTCATGTTAATATGGATACATAATTGTTCTTTAAGTGTTTCTTTTTTTGTATTTTTTATGTGATTTGAAATACCAATTATGTTTAAATATTTTAACAAAAAAAATACAAGAAGTGGCGTTGATACAAAACACATTTAAATTTAATTAATTTTTCTATTGTTTCAAATAAAAAAAAAATTCAAAACTATGGATTCTTTCAAAAATATTTGCTTTATTGCATGCAACTCCACCATGCTACACACACCATTGCCAAGATTTGGACCTTGGCGCTAATCTCCCCAAGCCTTTAAAGGTAGGGTATGTGTCCGTTATGCGAAATGCTTTGGCCCTACATGGTATTATAGTTAAGGATAAATTATTAGTGAGTTTCCTATTTTGTTCTCTTCTACTTTATATTATAGACCAACTTAGTTGAAATTCACATATCTGAATAATTTTCAAATTTTTCTAACTCTTTTTTGAATGAACATAGATAATATTATTTACAATATCTTATCTATAATATTTATAAATCACTTTATTTTTTATTTATTTAAATTATCTATCGTTTATTTCTACATAACTTTTTAAAATTATATAGTTTTTAGAAAAAATCTAATTAGACACACTTTACTCCATCAACCATCTCCTAAATCAAATATGACATTTATGCCTCCCAATTAAAAAAACTAGTCAAAATTGCCCTCACACCAATCCTATTTATAAAATTGTAATTAATTTGATTGTAATATATAATACATTAAAATTAAATACAAAAAATTGTTCTAGTTCTTTAACTTTATAAATTTTTTAAGTATAAATTCTAATTAAGGTCTGACCATTGTGAATAAAAGTGGATAAATATTTTTTTAACTATAATTTAAATATATTTTTATATTAAATTAAATTATGGTATATTTAATTAAATGTAAATTCTTTCAAAAAATGAGTATACCAATCTGCTTTAGAAGAAAAAAAAACTTTCTATATTGAAGTAATTAATGCAAATATAATTATTCATACAAATTTAAAAAAGTTTAAAGTTTACTTTTAATTGAAGAGTAAATAATTTGGTTTCTGGTTAAAACATATTTGAAATTAAATTTAAATTATAAATTGGTATAAATACTTTGAGAACTATATATATATATATATATATATATGTATGTATGTATAAATATATAAATACATTGCTTTGGTATAAATACTTTGAGAACTATATATATGTATGTATGTATAAATATATAAATACATTGCTTTGGTATAAATACTTTGAGAACTATATATATATATATATATATATATAAGTATACATTAGTTTAGATTTAAGGATGCTTTTGTCAGAATATATAGGTGGGAGGAGGTTTAGAGTTCGTTTGGATGGACTAAAAAAAGGTGCTTATTGAATGGTGTTTTTTATAGTATAGTTTTTTTTTAAGCCAAACAGTTTTATGTTTGGATATAATAGTTAAAAGTGCTTTTATTTAAAACTATTCTAGGGTAGCTTCTAAAAAAAAAGCCTTTTTTGGCTTTTTTTTCTGTCTTTTGCTTTTTTTAAAAAATCCATCCAAATACAATCTTTTTTATTTGGAGTGTTTTTTTTTCAAAAAAATAAATATTTTTTCTCTGAAAAAAGCCCATCCAAATGAGCTCTTAATATTTTATTTATTAGTGTGTATAGGTAAATGATATATAACATATAATAAAGGGGTAAAGTGTATCTAATGATATTTTAAAATGAACAGATATTTTAGCTAATTTTTCAATATAAAAGTAAAAATGGAGTATTAATAACAATTTTCTTTTAAAGTAATTCTAAAAATATGAAGTGAATTTATCGGGTCTAACACGTTCATCCATGGTAATAAGTTAATGGGCATATATGGTATTTCATATTTTCTTTTTTTTTGTCTTTTTCTTATTTAATTTAATTCAAAAATCGAAGCACGAGCCGGTAATTTCATCCTCTCCGTTTAACATTACAAAAGGAGGTGAAAATACAGGGGGTCATTCATAATTATAAACATTCTACGGGTGTTTCGTAATTTGACCTGAATTCAAGGATGGTTGGGGTAACTTCCCTAATAATAAATATTTAGGATGAAACACAAAATTGAAAAGTCAACAAACATCAAAGCTTTAACCAAAAAAAAAAAAAAAAAAAAAAATCAAAGCAATATTATGCATAAATATGCAGATCAAGTTAATCGCAAAAAGGAGATGCAGGTCAAAATGAATTGATTAATTATTTTGGTAATATTAATTTATCTATAAAACTTTATTCTATTTTTTCATTCATCAAAATATATCTAAAAGAGTGCTACTTGGAATTATGGTTAGACCAGGAAATGATAGTGTATACTTTACCCTTTTCACTTGGGCCTCAGGTTGTTCCTTTGCTGTGTGAGACGATCCCTTGTCGAATCGCCCCCTAACCAGCTCGACATTAGGCTTGATCTTTGCTCTAAGGGACTTGACCTCCTCGGCCAGGCTGACTTTCTTCGGAGCACTCCTCAGTGCTTTCGGCACCCATTTACCGCCCTTGGGTTTGGCTGCGGCGGCTGCGACTGCCGCGGTCAAGCAAGAGTCGATGGTGTCTTCGACTTGATAAACATCGTTCCTGATCTGCCTCTCCATCTCTCTGAAGGTGTTGTCCTTGTCGACCAATTGCGCCGCGTCCTCGAGAAAGGCCTTGAACACGCGAAGGTCTTTCTGAAGATTCTCGAACTCGGTTTTCGAGTCCGCGAGCAGTTTGACATAATATGTCAGTATCTGCTCGAGCTTTTCCAGCAGGAATGCAACTCCAGCATCCGTCATGGTCTTGGATGAGAGAGAGAGAGAGGGAGGGGGTGGGGGTGTGAAAGTGTTGCAGGGTAACAGGTGACTAATGATGTATATAGGGCGAATTATAGTTACACCCTTGGAGGTTTCACATGATTACACCCCTTGTGGTCACGGAAGCACAGACAAACACTAATAATGGTTTCACATCAACACCCAAAAAAAAAAAAAACAAAAAAAAAAAAAAATGGTTTTACATCTTACTGTTAGCGCAAAGTTACCAAAAGCTTTTTGGACAGTCTCACCGAAAGTTTGGCTTTTTGTGGTGACAATTAATTAAATATATTTATATTGGGTCACGTTGGATTGACTATTGACTCGGGATTATACAAATTTAGAGCTGTTTAGATAGACTGTTTTAGAGAAAAATTATTTATTTTTTTAAAAAAATACTTCTGAGCCAAAAAAAAATATTTGAATAGTTTTTAAAAACAATAAAAGTAAAAAAAAATAAAGAAAGATTTTTTTTAGAAGTCATTCAAAAATAATTTTAAATAAAAATATATTTTAAAATATTTTTAATTATTGTACCCAAACACAAAAAATTCTATTATAAAAATATTATTCAAGAAGCACTTTTTTTTTTTTTTTTAAGTCTACCAAACCGGCCTTATACAACTTAAGTTGACAGAACCATGTTGACTAGATGATGCATTGGGGTTGGGGGGGGGGGGGGGGGGACTGAAAACAAAAAGAAATATTTCTTTTTAAAGCATTTGTTACAAGAAAAAAATACTATCAATGCCAAAAAATATAAAATGGTAAGATAAAAAGATATCACCAATAATTAAGTGATAACACCTTCTCTATTATGACTAACTAAATTTATTTAGCGACAGTACCTTTTAATTGTCATAATATTACTAAATGATAACAAGAATTAATATTTTAATTGTCATTGACAATTTGAAACACACTTAGAGCGATAACGTAACATAAAAAATTTTCACTGCAATTTTATAACAAAATTCTATTGTTACTAATTTATCATCTTAGGTATATTCCAAACAAAATAACAGGATCCGACAATAAATTTGGAACATATAAAATGTGTATTTGGATCTCTCCATTCTCAATCTCGGGGAAAAAAAGGGTGAAACTTTGATTTTGATTATGTAAATTACTTCCTTAACCCCCCCCCCACCCCACCCCCCTCCCCCCCAAAATAAATAAATAAATTACTTCTATTTTTTCCCATCAAAAATTCAAATCATAAAATTAGAACTAAACATTGTATAAGTCTAATCGAATTTCAGTAAATCAATGCAATTTGAAACTTAACAAATATTTTGATTCATAGGTATCTTGGAAATATTTTAAAAGCCAAAAGGAAATTGACAGCGTTGTAAATTATGCATAAAATTTTTCGTTAGTTTAACCAACAAAAAATATGAAAACTAATGATCTTTTTCGTACAAAACCATCCCAACTGCAAAAGGCTTATGACGATATTGATCCAAATAAAATTAAGGGGAAAAGATTTTTTTTTTTTTTTTCCATTTGATCAAACTTTGCACATTTTTAAATTTTATCATACAAATTTTTTGTTGGTTACAATTTATCATTTAAAGTTCACAAATTTTCTAAAATATCACGCTTGATTATTTTTCGCTGAAATATTTTGCTGAAATTCTATTACATACCTTAGCATGTGACTTATTTTACCCACATCAAACTAATGTCGAATTTTTTAAATGATTATTTGAATTATTATTAAACAGCTCGATAATCTGCACAAGCGAAACTATAGCAGCATAAGCCACCTATTATCACTGGATATTTTCTGCTTAATTCCTGGATCCCATTATATATTTATATTCTATATCTATTATATGTAATGAAATAGTTAGTCTAAAATTACAATAAGTGGCGGCGTAGTTACACGACAAGTACTATCGGCTTAAATTTAAGATACTTGTCAATATTTTATCATTAGATAATAAATTGGATCAATTTAATACAAAATATTCTACAAACGAATGTTCCATATTATATTTCTAAAATTGGACAATAAATATTAGGGCGAATTACATCTACCTCCCCTGAGGTTTGGCAAAATTACAATTCAACCCACGTTTTGTTGTAAATTACAATAAACCCCCTGAGGTATGTAATAATTACAAGTAATGGATGAAAAATGTATAAAGTCCGTTTTGCCCTTTATTTTTTGCTAATATTACATAGGGTGCATTACATCTACCTCCCCTGAAATTTAAAAAAATTACAATTTAACCTACATTTTTGTGTATATTACAATAAACCCCTGCGGTATGTAATAATTACAAGTGATGGATGCAAAATGTATAAATCCACTCTTCGCCTCAATTCCTCCACCTCTAGGCCAAAATTGACCTCACCAATGTGTTTTTCATATCGAAAAGTTTAAGACCCGCTTCAAATTCACCGAAAAACTTGTAGGAAAACGGAAACCCGCCACCACCTCATTGCTGCCGCCGCCACTGTTCCTCCACCGTCCGACGAAACCCGAAACTACCACCACCAACATGTTCCTCTCGTCGCGGTGATCGATTTTGACATACAACTTGGGCGATTTGGAGAAGAAATGAGTGAGTTATGATGAATTAAAAGTGTAGGATTTCTCAATTTTCATGTGTATATACATTGCATATGTATGTATCTAGATCTCTCTCTTCTCCCACCTATCTGTCATTTTCAACTCTTAAAAAGGCAGAATTTTTTTTTTTAATAATATTACTCTTAGCCCCACAAAGATGTACTATATAACATACAACCCCAAATATTTTATATATATTACAAAAAAATCCCTCAAGGGTACTATCGGAACTTTACATACAAAAACCAACGGAACCCTAACAGTCCTAAACGGCTGGGGTAAATTGTTAGACGGAACATACCTCAGGGGATTTATTGTAATTTACAAAAAAATGTGGGTTGAATTGTAAATTCGCCAAACCTCAGGGGAGATAGATGTAATTCGCCCTAAATATTACTTTATAATAGGTGTTGCTTAACGATTCCTTAAATTTTGGTAGTTGATTTAATTTGTTTGGTTGAAATATTATTTTATTATATTAATTGATTTTCCTTTCCTTATTCATTACATGTGAAAATAATTTTTTTCTTAATAGATCTTTTTTTCTCTTTCAAATTCTTTTTTCCCTCATATATATATATATATATATATATATATATATATATATATTGTAAGCCAAAAATGTTGAGTAAATGATTTGCGCATATAGTTTGAATTTAGATTCGAGGGTTAACAAGAGTGTTTTTTATTAAATTTACTTCACTTATTAAGTAAATTAAGTTTAAAAAAATTAAATTAGACAAAATTAAGATACGTGATGAGACATAACATCTATTTACTCTACATGGAATGCATTTCCTTTTTGATATCCATAAATAGGTATAATTAACCAGTCTTTTTTGAATTTCAAAAGTTGCAATTAATAGATTTTTCCCTAAATTTTAACCATTTCTTTTACATAAATGATAATTATGTTTTTTTGATAATTATGTTATTATATAAAGGATATGTAAATTAATTAGAATTAATTAGCCATACTTATCTTTGCATGACCTTTACTATTTTTCAATAAATTAACATATTGGATAATCATAATTAGGTTAAAATCACAAAAGCAAACACATGATTATTTTGTTTGTTTATGTGTGAAACTGCAGGTGGAACAATACAGTTGTGCATTTGTCTTTCGACATCTTATGGATAATACTATTTATATTAGATATGCAAAAAGTATAGATTAAAGTATTAAGACTTTTACCAAACAAATATCAACAATGACTAACAAGTTTAATTTCATTGAGAAGGTTCATTCAAAGAAAATCAATTGGAAACTAAAAATATTGAAAGTACGCATGCACAATGTCCCCGAATATCAAAATTGTAATGGCATTTACAATATTTAGATAATACTTCTATATGGAAGGGTTTGTTGTTTGTTGTTTGTTGTTTGTTGTTTGTAAACCTTTATTAATTATGTTCAATATTTCTTTTTTTTTTTCCTTTTTAAACGCCATTCAACAAAATTTGTAAAGAATATGTAGTTCTAATTCCATATGATGTATTGGGGTTATAGACTTTTTATTAATGTATGGCATTAAAAAAAAAAGTCTTATTTTGACTTAATAGTTGAGTCATTATTCGTTACTTTTATTTATTATTGATTTGTTCCTAAATTTTATTATATTTTTATTTTTATGAAAGTTTGAAATTATTTCTAACGTCATTATTTTATTTATTGAATTTTAATTATTATTTTATTTAATAACTTCTCAACAAATTTATCGTGCACATAGCACATGGGGTGTAATATTAGTGTGTGTGTGTGTGTATTTTGATGCAATGCAAGCTTGCTCAGCAGACACACCGCAAAATGAGTGTATGCACGATTCCACATGGATGATAATATTAAAAATGTGCAAGTAGTTAATTAACAATTATCAACTAGTCATTTACAGCTAACATTCATATAAGTCATGTAGTCATTCAACTTGATTTTTCGAGATTAGTTTTATTCAACTTGTTTTTTGGAGATACCCTTGGAATGGGTTTTTCTAGTATTTTTTAAAGTAAAGGGTGTTGTAAAAAAAATAATGAAAATGGAAAGGGAACACACATATACACGCACGCATATTATTGTATTTATTTGCCGAAAAATGCACACGACACGCTAGGTTTAACAGAAGGGGACAAACCTTAACGGGATTTTGATAATTTATCAAACAATATGGAGAGACATTATAATTATGTGAAACCTCAAGGGTGTCACTGTATTATTGGTTATATTAGCAACTTGCCAGCATATGTCATCGGCATTTAATCAATTAGCACTACCGACAAAATGAAAGTTGTTACGGCTTAATTTATGATTGATATTGTGTTGTTTTGTACCGGCTGTGTATCGACATTTGCAATTAAAACACAAATCTATATGTTGGAATTTTTAAGCAACTTTTTAGATGTATACTAGGTAAGTAGCTACTTGCTAGCTAAGACGACCCAACATTAGTTTAAGCCTAATCTGACAAAGTCTAAACACTTATAATCCACAATTTCCACCCTAAGTCATGGACTGATCATCCATTCTGCTCGCGGGCATGTGCTGTAACAGAAGATAACAGAGCAACTTGCCAATTGTTAATTCTATTAGCACGCTCATTTATTTCAAGAAATTTTTAATTGGTTAGTTTGATGGGGTGATCAATTGGGATCTATAAGTCTAAATTAAGCAAAACACAATTGGCCCCTTTTGATTGGGTGGATTGGATAAATATATATTTAGTATTGAGTTGGTTGGTGGGTTGGATAATTGTAGTTGAAATGCCATATTTGATTTGTGGGATTCAGTCCATGGCTTAAATTTCAATGATATATAAATCTCGTTTGATTTTGTGGATTACATTGGATTAATAGCAAATGTTCCATTTTGCCCTCAAAATTATTTTTCATTGGTTTTTGACTTTTTTATAACAAGGACAATTTAGTAAATTCAATTTTGGGATATTAACAATACATTTTAACTTCCTCTAGTAGCACCCCCCCCCCTAAGACTGAATCCAGCTTAAATGATGGCTTCAATCCATGGTATCATGGATTGAGGCATTTCAATACATGATAAAATTACGAATCAAATATGGAATTTAGATTGGACTATTTATTGTATTACAACGTATTATAACAAATCAAAAGGGGCCATTGTATATATAATTATTATAAAGATTAATATAGGGTCGACTTAGTAAAACTTAATTTAGATCCGCCTTATCAAGATTTTATTGGACCGAAGTTTTGACCCGAGTTTGAACCAAAACAAACTCTTTTATCCCATTTAGTAAAAGAAAATATTTATGTAATTAGCTGAATTCGTAGGCTATCTAGGTTAGTAACTGAGTATAACATAAGTTTGAGTAACCAATTCAATTCTATCGAACCTCTTTTGGCTTGAGAAATTCCACTAGGTGATGTAGGTCAAGTTGATTGTCTACAGGATAAAAATACAAGCTTTCACTAACATGAGTTCCCTGGCTCACTAATGGTCATTTCTTCCCTTTTACAACTAAATAGAAGGGAGAATGGCGCGATGGGTGGGCCTCGTAAGCCTGTGTTTTATATTTTAAAAGTATCTTTTTTTTAAAAAAAAGAATTATATTGCCATAATTTTCTAAAGATGATAATGGTATCACCAAAAAATTAATCATTTAAAAGTTTCTATATTTTAATCTTTAAAATGTTAAATCTTTGATAACCAGGCCATTAGGAAGAGCTACAAAGAACTTAAAATACTACTCAACCCAAAAACTTTTCCTCTCATGATCTCAACCGAGCAAAAGCTTGGCATTTTGTGTGTATATTTGATATCCTTATATCTTGTCCCAATTGGGTTGACTATTGACTTTGGATTATGCAAAGTGATATAACTCTAGTTCAGAACATAAATGTTACAAAATTCATAAATATATATTTGTTTTCAATAGAAAATTGCAAAAGCTAGACCAATTGTCATTTTTTGAGTTATTTTGTGACAAACTAAGAATTATTGTGACATAATAAATAATAGAGACAATTACACCCACATTCCCTGAGGTTAAGTGAAATTACGGATAACTCTTTCTTATTTGAAAAATTACCAAGAACCCCTGACAATTGTCGTCATTTAACAAAAAATCCGAACCTAGTAATAACTTTCGAAATTACCAATAATTTTCCTATATCATAGTGGTCACCTGAGCCTCCAAGAAATGCCATTTGTTAAGTCTGACAAAACCTCTTAATCAATTTTATGATTTTACCAACTTTCGCGAAGTTATTTATTTTTATATCACAACAACCACTACTGAACATCACCATAAAATTTGTCACCACTACTGCTCTTTTTTAAAAAAAAAAAGGCTTTATATATAGCTTCTTCATTTTAAATTTGTCAGAACCATACAAATTTTATCTCCAAACACCATTGAAAATACAAGAAATACAACTCAAAATTACATCACACTTTGATAAATGATAAATATTGGTAGACTTGTACAAACCTTAGGGGGTCATTGTGATTTTTGAAACAAACGGAGGTTATTCATAATTTCACCTAAACTTAGGAGAGTTTTTTTTTTTTTTTTTTTTGATACAACTGAACTCAGGAGAGTTGGGTGTAATCGTCTCTACATAATTTATATTAGTGAGAAAATAAAAGGTATTAATACCTAAAGCATGTTATTAATGATTATCTGAAATATTACCTATTTTTTTTTATTAATATAACATTTATCTATTTATGTGATAAAGGACTTGAATACTTGATTCTTTATTTGAGTTGTAGTGATAATGTGATCCAGTATATTATACATTTGAATGAAAGAAAAAAAAATTAAAAATATCCGTATATCATTTTCTGGTTAGTTGACTTTTGAAGAGTACATGATCGAGCTAACATTACTCAAATTTTATAAAGTCAAATTCGACGAATTTTTATAAGTTCTAATCCAAAATATTCCTCATATATGATATGCACTGATTGCAGGCACCTGCTGCGCCGAAGGACAGACCCAACAACTTGAAGAGTTTTTAGTTTTATTTTTATTTTCCAAAGCAACTTGGATTTTTAATTCGTATTAACAGGCTGGACAACACCAATTTTCACTCACCTAAGTATATAAATTATATGCACTACTAAAAAATATTAATTTTAAAGACCTATTCGTTGGAGGCATACATTTATTAATTAGCCCTCTAAAAATGACTTAAAAAAGCTTTTAATTTTTAATGACCCTCATAGAGCTTGGTAAATTTTTAAAGGCAAACTTAAATAAGCCTCTAAATTATATAATTCGCCTCCAAAAATTGTTAGCGGAGACAATTTTCATAAAAGGCCTCAATTTTTTTTTTCACGACCGAAACTATAGAACTTATTTTTGAAATGCCTCAATTATTTGTATTAATAGAGATACTTTTATGATTTTTAAAGACAAATAAAAGAGCCATCTTATGTCATATTTGTTATAGTGATAAATCATGCTGGTTATACCATCAAGAAATTTTTAGTTCTTTAATTTCATGTGGCGATAAATACAGATGTATACAAATCAAAGTTAATTAATCAAACAATTAAGATTATATATAATTATTGGTAATTTGCAACATGTTGTTTCATATGAATGGGTTGCACCTTTAGTAGTCACCTAGCCGCTGATATATATGTGTGTCTATATATATATATATATATATACTGGCGGAACCACGTTGGCTCGGTGACCCCCTGAAAATTTCCAGTTTTCATATTACATTCACATTGTACAAGCGAAAATTGGACAATAATGGTTTTTTTATAATACTATGACCTAGTGAAAAAAAAATGTAAATTTATATAGAGAGGGACATGAAAAAATTAGATAAAGTTTAAAAGTTTTAATTGAACGAAAAATTTTCAATTTTGATCCAATTATCTTCAACTTTCGACAAAATTACTCCAACTAGTTTCAAAAATCCAAAAATAGTTCCGTTAGATAACTTTTCATTTTAATTTTGTTCCCAAAATCACCGAACTTAGCGAAGTTGTTAACTTTCTTCTTTAGCCGTTAGGTCACAAAAGGAATGTGTACAAATAGAAATAAGAAAAGGGAAAAAATGCAATAAATGAATATTATATGTAGAAATGTGTATACATATAAGAAAATTATAAATTAATAAAAAATTTAAATATTTTTAGCTCATCAAATTCAAGTTTATATATTTTATGAAAAGAAATATAAATATTATAAATAAAGAAATTATTAAGTATATTTTTTATTTATTAAGAATAAATATATATTTTTATTTTTTATGTTAATGTACACACACACATATATATATATATATTGAAAAATTAGATTTTAAATATATATTTGTAAGTATATATTATAGTTTCTTCTTAATTTTTAATATTTTATAAAAAATTATATAATTATTATAAATAAAAAAAGTGTTTTCATTTAATATGTATAAAGTTATGCTCTTTATTTATATATTTTTTATGTACAAATATTTACTTTTATTTCTTAAAAAAATATTTCCTTTTATGGGTTGACCTAATGGCGAAAGGGAGAAAAATGACGTTTCCGTCAAGTTTTGGGACTCTAGGACTTAAATTGAAAAACCAAGTTATCAAATGGAATTACTTTTGCATTTTCGAAACTAATGGGATTAGTTTTGTCAAAGGTTGAATTTGATGAGACCAAAATTAAAATTTTCTCGAACTGAATTGTTGAATAATCATAGGGAAATTAGGGTCATTTTTAATGAAAAAAGCAAAACCGAAATTATTTGTTTATGTATATACACTACAAAAAAAATTAATTTATTGTGATGAAAATATTTATCACAAAAAATCAAAATTTCATCACAAAAAGTTTTCGTGACAAAAAAAATTGGTGACAATTTTCTCACAAAATGGCTCTCGCATAAGGTTATTGTGAGGCATTTTTTGTTTCGTCACAAAAAACATATGTGACGAAATGTTTTTTCCTCACGAAAAATGTATTCTAGCGGAAATAGTTTATTTTTATGTTCCCAAAAGGATTTGAACCCCCGACCTCGGCTGACCCCTACTCCAGAGGACGCACGCTACTCTCTAGCAACTCCAAAGGGATTCGAACCCTCGACCTTGTGGATATTTCAATGAAGTGCAACCACTATGCCAATTGCAATTTTCCTGTGGGTTTGGTTATTTTATTATTCTTATTTATTTCATACCTTAATTTATTAATTTTTATTTTATTTATTAATTAATTATGTATTGATTAAATAAATTCACATAATTATAAGTTTTGTTAGTTAAAACACGTACTATAGCCATATAATACTTGTACGTATGAATAATTAAAAAATACTTTTATTTTCCATACATATTCTGAACTCAATGAATAATATTTGTACTTTTAATATAACATGTTTAATATTTGATGAAATAATACTTCATTTTATGAAAATTGATTATATTCATTTTAAATTTATAATATATAAAAAATATTTATTGGTGTAATATATCAAAATTTATTAAAATTATTAATTGAATATCATATAAAAAAAATTTGTAATACTTCATAAAAATATTAATTATTATATAAATAATTATATATAATTTGTGTGATGATAATAAATTAAATAATTTAATTATTAGTTTTTAAATAATCTTTTTGTTATATAAATTACATAAAAAAAATTTATGTGAACATAATATTAAAATAATCCGTATTTTTACTCTCGAATATTTTAATAAATCATATAATAGCCGTTTGCGTATTGTTGAGCCAATTTCTTACCTTAACTTTTGAAAAATATTTATAATATGCACATGTACATGTTGAACGTCAAATATTACTTGTCCAATATTTAAATAAGATTATAGGTGATGGACGATCATTATTATGAGCGGCTATATATATATATATTAAATTATGAGAACAAATTTTATTAACATTTTTATTTTTAAAATTTATTTTTTTATTAATTTTTGATTTTTTTAATCACTATATAAATACCTAAAAATGTCAAATTTACAAACAAAATTGTATTTGAGGTTTCTTTTGATTCAATTAAATTTTTTGGGATATCATGAAAAATATTCATCAGATATTTTTTGAGAAATTCTTTTATAACATCCATTCATTTAATTCTTTTTAGGAAATTAGGAAAAATATTAATTAGATATTTTTGTGAGGATTTTTTTTATAACATCGTGTTGCTAACTTGTTGTGAGGAATTTTTTTTTTTTTTTATGATGAAAATTATATTTCCTCACATTAGTCATAGTTATTGTGAGGAAAGTTCAATTTGTTTAAAAAAACACAATTTAATGTGACAAAATTATAATTCGTCATATTATGGTATGTTTATGTGACAAACTCAAATCTCCTCACAAATATTTTGTCACAAAAAATACATTTTTTTGTAGTGATATAAGTTATGATTGTTAAGAACTTTTATGTTGTTAGATTATAGACAATTGAAATTGTCTAAAATATTAAAAGATTCATTCATGTTTTTCAATGATTCAAATCAATCATGTATTTAAAGAAAATAAAAATTCAAAATAATAATGATGCCAACTATCAAATTTTCAACATGGAGTAGAGTAAAATAATTAAATAATGTTTTGATCGTACAAAATTGAGGAGAATATGTTTCTCATTGTTTGTAGTGATTCGATCATATATCACTTCTAAAATACGAAAAACATACCTGGGTGTTTGAAAACAATATACTTGTTAATGTGAAATAACTTTTAATCGAATTCGATTACCGTACAAATGATAAAGATTGGACACCACGGCCACACCTTAATAAAAATTGAGTACCAAAGTGCAAAACATTCTAAAGGTTAGGATGCTTAACACGATATACTATTTTATTCCTATCGCAATTATAAATTAATTTATATTCTTTTGAGGATGTCTTCCGCTAATTTATACTCTCTAATTATCTAAATTATTTGTTTGTTTCTTTTATTTAAATTTTGAATATAAAAATCTAGTCCAATATGTGAGTTTTCTTGATATATTAGATATTCTTTTAAATTTATGATGAGCTATTTGAATTAATAAGTAATGTAAATATTTATTTAAATTTCAAATTCAAATTCAAATATGTTTTATATTTTTGAAATATAAAATTTTATAAAGTTTAAACAAGTCATGTAATTTATAGTAAGTAATCTAAAATAAATAAGTAATGCTACAAATGAACTTGTCTTTTAACCTTAACATGGTTCAATAATATATCTTTGGATAATTCAAAATTATACTAAATAGTTAATTAATTAATAAATAAATATGGCTAATTGATTGACATTTAGGTCAAATATATCTATTACTAATGCTCTCGAGTTTCTCTCTGAGTGACCTGATGACTGTGACAAGGTTTCTAATCGAAAACTGGGTAACGACATCGAGGGAAAAGATAAAGAGAGAACCAGTGGTGTGTCATGATAATCAAGCCCAACTCCAGTTTAAACGAGGACCGTTGGTTTAAAAGGCTAAGATACGATCACAGTCGTAGGATCAAGGGCAAAATTAAAAGAGAGGCGGCCTCACACGACATCGTTCCATTTAATTGTTGGCAGAGGGAGAGCGTGCCACGTAATTCGATCTCCACCGCTCAAAGAACTCCCGCATCCGAGGGCTGGGATTTAATTAGCTCTAACCAACTCAACGGCTAAGTCAGAGAAGGGTAGTGCGCCCGCTTTCTTCAGTAGTGGGACATCCCCCATTTCAGATTCCCTTTTTGATTTGTTTTGTTGTTTTCCAGCTTTTCCTTGTATTTAATGGTTGTTATCAAATTGAATGGATTATCAGATGTTTTAATTCCAGTTTTCTCTTCCCCATTTTCTTCTCTGCATTTCCCATCTCCATTTCTGTGTTCTCAACCTTAGTTTCTATATCCAGTTTTTTATTCATTATCCCATAACACAACATTTGGTATCAGAGCCATTCGATTCTAGGTGGCTCTTGAACTTAAATCATGGCTGAGTCAACTAGGATGAAGGAGCAAGTGGAAGCTCAAAAGAGACAGGAAGCTTTACTGGCTGAGGAAAAAGCCATACGGGTAGCTAGTGCGCATCACCTCCAAGGACAGATGGACACTATTGTGGGAATCCAAACTGAGCTTTAAGAAGTTGTGAAGGTGATGGAAAGCAACCAGGCAGGAATTCGGCAACAACTTAGAGTATCATTGAGTAATTTCACCAATATAACAAAAACAAATCAGTGTTGGGTGAAGGCTTGACTGCTCCAGTGGACAAGAGCGCTTCTACACTTCAATCCGTACCTACACAAGGAGGTAATGATTCTGATGTCATGGCCACTGCTAGTAGTGTGTCTACAATCCCAAAAATAGAGTTTCCTAGGTTTGATGGAGTAAATCCTAGAGGATGGATAAGGAGATGCAATAGATATTTCCAAATACTTGCTAGTATACCAGAAGAACAGAAAGTTACATTAGCATCAGTCTACTTAGAAGAAAAGGCTGAATTATGGTTCCAGGGGTATTTAGAATGCAAGGATATGCCTTGCTGGAAGGAATTTGTCATGACTGTATTAGAGAGGTTCGATGATTTAGATCATGAAAGTATAATAGGAGAATTTAACAAGCTTCAGCAAATGGGGACAGTGGCACAATACTTGGAAAAGTTTGAGGAGCTCAAGTCCCAAATGTTAAGTTTTAATTAGGACTTCCCTGAAGAGTGTTTTACGGCCAGTTTTGTTAGTGGCTTGAGAGAGGACATTAAGGGGGCAGTAATGTCTATCAAACCTGTGGGGTTTCAGCAGGCAGTCACCTTAGCTAAGAAGCAAGAAGCCACTGTTGATGCCATTATCAAAAGAGCCACTGCACTATACAGACCCATTCAGCATAATAAACTTATCCCAAGAATGAACCCAACCCCAGTGAACAAGAACTTCTCATTCCCACCTAAACCCCCTACAAACCTTTAAATGAGCACAATCAACCCCCTAGAAGGCTCCTCACAGTAGCTGAAATAAGAGCAATGAGAGAAAAGAACCTTTGTTACAACTGTGATGAAATTTTCACCCCGGGGCACAGATGTAAACAAAGGCAAATTTACCTCATGATGTATAAGGAAGAGGAGCAGGCATATGAGGCTGAACAAGAAGAGAGTGAACAACAAGAGGTAGAAGAAGTCATTGTTGAGGATGTGACTATATCCTTGAATGCCATGTCTGGTAGTACAGACATGAATACTATACGAATTAAGGGGCAAGCCCTTGGCAAGGAGATCCAAATTCTGATAGACAGTGGAAGCACTCACTGCTTCTTAGATGAGGAAGCAGCTCACCAGTTGGGGTGCCAGCTTGAATACACCACTCCTATGCTAATCAGTGTAGCTAATGGGAGCAAGTTAATTAGCAGAAAAATATGTCCTAACTTCACATGGTGTATACAAGGCAATCAATTTACAGGATCCATTAGAATTATAAAGCTGGGAGGGTGTGATATGGTATTAAGGGGTGACTGGCTGAAAGCTAATAGTCCAGTTGAGTTCGATTATGATAAAATGAGGGTTACTATATCAAGGCAAGGGAAGAGAATTGCTATGAAAGCTATTAGTGAAAGGGCTGAGCTCAAAGTGATATCAGCCAAGAGTTTTGGACAATTATTCAAAAAGGGGAGTTGTGGGCTACTTGGTCAACTCTTCTCAGTTCAAGCTGAGGATGTTCCCAATTCACAAGATGACCAGCCACTCCAAGAGCTCTTACAACAATATGAGGACATTTTTGAAGAGCCAAACTCTCTGCCTCCTAAAAGAGAGATAGAGCACCAGATCACACTTCTTCCTCAATCCATCCCAAAGAAACAGGCTCCATACAGGTATCCTCACATTCAAAAGAATGAAATAGAAGCTACAGTGAAGGGAATGTTAGAAGCTAGGATTATAAGGCCTAGCCAAAGCCCATTTGCCTCATTTGTGCTATTAGTCAAAAAGAAGGATGGGCAGTGGAGAATGTGTGTGGACTATAGATACCTGAATAGTTTGACTGTTAAACATAACTTCCCCATTCCTGTTATTGATGAACTACTGGATGAACTACATGGAGCTAGGCAATTTTCTAAGATTGACTTGAGATCAGGGTATTTTTAGATAAAGATGAAGGATGAGGATATCTATAAGACTAGTTTCATAACACATAATGGGCATTATGAGTTCTTGGTCATGCCTTTTGGGTTGTGTAATACACCCTCCACATTCCAAGCCCTCATGAACCAAGTATTTTCAGAGTTCCTTAGAAAATCTGTCCTTGTGTTTTTTGATGATATACTGATCTATAGCAAAACTAAAGAAGAGCACTTTCATCACCTAAAGAATGTGCTAGAGAAACTGAGGCAACATAAGCTATTTGCAAAAAAGAGCAAGTGCAGTTTTCTAAAAGAAAAGATTGATTATTTGGGCTATATCATATCTGGGGATGGGGTGTCCACTGATCCCACAAAGATTGAATGTATGGTTCAGTGGCCTGTTCCTAAGGATGTCAAGGCACTAAGAGGTTTTTTAGGGCTCACTGGGTATTATAGGAAATTCATCAAGGGATATGGGATCATTAGCAAGCCATTGACTGAACTCTTTAAAAAGAATGGGTTTTCTTGGAATGAGGCAGCCACTAGTGCCTTCCATGAGTTAAAGAAAGCTATGACAACTGCCCTAGTATTGACATTGCCAGATTTTACAAAACCTTTTGAGATTGAAATGGATGCTTGTGAAAGAGGCATTGGGGCAGTCTTGATGCAAAGGGGAAGACCAATAGCTTATCTCAGTAAAGCTTTAGGAGCAAGAAACCAATGGTTATCCATATACGAGAAAGAGTTCATGGCTATCATGATGGCTGTTACAAAATGGAAGCATTACCTTCAAGGCCATCCGTTCGTGATCAAGACAAACCAACAGAGTCTCAAACACATATTAGATCAGAGGGTGGAGTCCATTTTGCAGCAAAAATGGATTTCTAAGCTAATGGGATTGAATTATAAAGTAAAGTACAAAAAGGGAAGCGAGAACCGGGCTGCTGATGCTCTGTCTAGAAGGGAGCACCTTGAGGGCCAAAATCTTGCAATCTCAATAGCTACTCCTACTTGGATGAATGACATCCAAGACAGCTATGGAGAAGATGATTATTTCCAAGGCATCTTGCAAGAGAAGGTGTTGGATCCCCAAGCTCAACCTGATTACACTTACAGTCAAGGAGTATTGAGGTATCACAGTAGAATTTGTATGGGATAGAAGGGGGATTTGAGACAGAAAATCATGGAAATAATGCACAACTCAGCCTTGGGAGGTCACTCAGGTATGAATGGGACTTATCAAAGGATCAAAACTATTTTCTTTTAGCCAAAAATGAAAAAGGAAATCAGTCAATGGGTAAGGGAATGTGATATTTACCAAAGAAATAAAAGTGAGCATGTCCCTTACCCTGGACTATTACAACCACTGACCATCCTCTCACAAGCTTGGTCACACATTAGCATGGACTTTATTGAAGGATTACCCAACTCTGAGGGTAAAAATTCAATTCTAGTCCTTGAAGATAGGCTCACTAAATACTCTCATTTTGTATCACTCACACACCCCTACACAGCTGAAATGGTGGCCAAACTTTTCTTTGAACATATTTACAAACTGCATGGCCTTCCAGTCAGCATTGTTTCTAATAGGGACAAGGTTTTCACTAGTCTTTTTTGGAGAACACTGTTTAGGCACTTAGGCACCTCTTTAGACATGTCAAGTGCATATCATCCCCAATCCAATGGACAAACGGAGAGGGTTAACCAGTGTCTTGAAACCTACCTTAGATGCATGTGCCATCAAAAGCCTAAGCAGTGGAATAGGTGGTTGCCTTTGGCTGAGTTTTGGTATAACACAAACTACCACACTAGCCTAAAATTAACCCCTTTCCAGGATTTGTATGGTTATTTTCCTTCACATATTCCCTTAGGACCATTTGCACACACTGAGCACCAAGAGGTGACTGCATGGTTACAAGAAAGAACCAAAGCTATCAAGTTGTTAAGAGAAAATTTATTACAAGCTCAGGAGATGATGAAACTGCATGCTGACAAACACAGAAGTGAAAGAGAGTTTGACATTGGAGATGAAGTGTATTTGAAGCTCCAACCCTATAGGCAAAATAAAGTGGCTCTAAGGAAGCATCTCAAGCTTGCTCCCGAGTACTTCGGACCATACACCATCTTACAAAAGGTGGGCAAAGTAGCTTGTAAATTACAGCTGCCAGAAGGGAGTCAGATTAACCCCGTTTTTCATGTTTCAATGTTAAAAAGAAGGATAGGACACAAGCACACGCCCTCAGCCACATTACCAGAGGTGGATCAGGAGGGGAACTTCAGAATTTACCCGTTAGCTGTGCTAGGAAAGAGAATGATACCCAGAAACAACGTAGCAGTGCCACAGATACTGGTGCAGTGGGTTTACTCTACACCTGAGCAAGCTACATGGGAAGACTACAGTTCAATTCAAGCTCGTTTTCTAGACTTCGATAAGTTTGTTCCACCTTTTTTTTTTGTTTCCCTTTTTCTTGAGTGTAATTTGTGTGAGGAGTGAGATCAGAGATATGCCGGCCTAGGCTGCTGCGGTTACCCTTTTGAAGACTCTGAGACAGCTCCTGGATTATGATCATCAATTCCCAGATACTCCAAAATATCCAGAGTCACAAATCAAGGTTCTCAGCAATGGAGTCTATACCTTGAAACATTTTCTTCAGGACAATAGAGAGATCAAAGGTGATTTGAAACCCAAATCAGAGACGCCATTTATGAAGTCGAAGACATCATTGACTCCCACATATCATCAGAAGCTGAAACTTGCCAAGGCTTCTGTCACGACTTGCGGAGAGTAATACAAAAAATTAGTTCCATTTCCGGAATGACGGCGGACATGTTCAATCATCTGACCTTGGATCGGAGAATGAGCGTCTCGTTGTGGAGAACGCCCATGGACAGTAGAAAGAAGATCCAAATAGTCGGAAGGGATGATGAATTCATTCAAGCCAAGGATCAGTTGATGACCGGACCTGCGAGTCTCCAAGTTGTCTCAATAGTTGGGATTCCTGGAATCGGTAAGACTGCTCTCGCGCAAACTGTTGTTCTGGATCCCTCGATTCGCAAGCACTTCAGTAATAATTCTTGGGTTCAGGTACCTATTGAATATCGCAAAAGAGATGTGTTGTTAGGTCTTAAATCCATGAAAAGGCGGGAGGATGTAGTCCATCATACGGATGAGCAATTGGTGAAGCACGTATACAATTCTTTGAAAAAAAGGAGGTATCTCTTTGTATTGGATGATATACGTGATGTTGCGGTCTGGAATGCTTTGGAAGAAGTATTCCCAGATTGTAATAATGGAAGTCAAATCCTGGTAACGACCAGGAATATGGATATAGTGCATGTCATCAATGGACCGGATCCTCTTATATTGGATCGACTGAGTGATGAGGACACTTTGGCTCTGATAGGAAAATTGGTGTTCAGTAATGCACCGTGGCCTCGAAAATGTGCTCTCATTGCAAAGGATATCGCCAAGAGTTGCAGAGGATTCCCTCTAGCAGCCGTTATTGCCGGAAGACTGCTCTCGAGTGCCAACCTAAGTGCAAAGTATTAGGAGATAGTACTGTCTTCGATCAACACCTGTGAAAACTATGTTGACCTAGTAGAAGCATTAGTATCTTTGACTTACAGGCACTTGCCTCAACATTTAAAAGCATGCCTTCTTTATATGGCAATTTTCCCATATGGTTATGAGATCTCCGTCTCGAAGCTCACAAAGCTATGGATTGCGGAAGGATTTCTTGAAATGCGAGACAGAAATAAAACCTTAGAAAACATGGTCTTGGAGTATCTGGTAGAGCTTGGTCGAAGAGGACTCGTTTTCCGCAACAACTGGACCTCCCGAGGTATAATCAAACATTGCAGGATTAATGAAGAAGTGTTTCATGATTTCATTAAGGCAGAAGCTAAGGTGGAAAAGTTCTTCCTTGTGATAAATAAGGATATGGATAGTTTTTTGCGAGAAGAAGACACTACATACACTAAGCAACACCGATTGTGCATCGATAAGAACATTCAATATGTCATCAAAGGTCTGAGAAAGAATAACTTAGATAGTGTAGCGCGTTGTCTTCTATATATAGGTCCAGAACATCAATATCCTTTCCAGGCTTGGTTAGATTTCAAGCTCCTCAAAATACTAGACGCTCTGAAAATTCGATTCTATAGTTTCCCACGTGAAAATCTCAAATTACTTCAGTTGAGGTACCTTGGTTTGAGCTACAATGGACAACTACCAGCAGAAGTGTGCAAGCTTTGGAAACTTACACTCTGGACCTCCTTCATATCGATCGGTGGAAATTTGGACTATGCAAGAATTGAGGCTTCTGCAGGTCACGTGTAGTGACCTGCTAGATTTTGTTGGAACAGGTCAATATTCTCACCTATCTCCCCTTTCAACACTTTCAGATGTGGGTGCTCGTGGCTGTACACCACAGAATTTCTAAAGACTCAAGAAGCTAAAGAAATTGGGAATACGAATTGAGTCATTATCTGAAGATGAATCGTTGAGTTTTTTCAGTCATCTTCACGTTCTTTCCGAGCTTGAATCATTCAAATGCGTCTTTATGTATCCTGATATCACCTCTCCTCAGGCTGTTCCTTCTTCCATTGATCTGGCTTTTCCTTCTAGACTTAGAAATTTAACTTTGAGCGGATGTGGATTTCCATGGGAGTATATGAAGGTTATTGTTGGATTGCGCTTTCTCCAAGTGCTCAAACTGAAGAGCTATGCTTTTCAGGGCCCCAAGTGGGAAGTGAATGACGATGACTTCCCTAGGCTTAGCTTCCTGCTATTGGAGGACATGGATTTGGACACGTGGATATTGGCCAATGTCTCTAGCTTTCCAAGGCTCCGGTCCCTAATTATTAGGCACTCTTACAAACTGTGAGAGATCCCTTTCGGATTTGGAGATAGCTCGACTCTAAAAATGCTAGAAGTGACCGGCTGCAGCCATCGTGCCTTGAGTTTAGGTGTACAAATAAAAAAGAAGAAACTAAACAATGGATATGAAAACATTCAATTGAAACTCTATTCTTTATGCGATGATTAGAAGTTCAGCATTTCCGGATTGAGGTAAATTACTCCATCATGGGTTTCAAATACTTATTTTCTATTTATCAGAGTATTTGTAAATGGAAAGGTTCATTAATACTGCTATTGGCTTGAATTCACTCAAAATCGAGTCTGTACAAGAATTTCAATTTATATAAAACACATTTATATATGGCAACTCTAGGAACTAGAATTGGACTGTCTATGCCTCACTGAATCGTGCTAACATTGGGCATTTGTCATTCTTCCAGTTCTTATTTCGAGCATTTCAGGTAAAGTCGTTGGGAGCAAGGGGGATTTCTCAATCTCGGCTCTTAGTCTTGGTGACTCAACTGAAGTTTCTCAATCTTAATAGTGAATTATGGAGCAATTTGTCAGTATGCCTCTGGAACTCTTCACATTTGAATAAGTTTGTGCAATCCATTTGCAATATGATTTATGTACTCTCTTTAAAACGTTTGTTTTTTACTTATTATTTTACTTGTATTCGGATATTTGTTTGGGGGATTTAATTGAATGTGGTTTTGAATTATTGACAAAATATTCTACTCTTGTTAATGTTTTGAAATAAGTATATGATGTAATACTTGAGAACTTGGTATCAGCATAAAAAAAAGTTAACATAAAATTTTGATGAAACTTTAAACTGAGCATATGGTTAGATTGCGTATGAAGAGCAAATCTACGGGGGAAAAATTGAGGAAAAAAATTTACTGGAAGTGGCGCAACCGCCCTTGTGTGTAAGTGAGCGTTACATACTTTTCTTCTTCTTTTTCTTTTTTCTATGGGAGGGGGGCCTTACCCTATTTTTTTTTTTTAATGAAGTGGGTGTTTTAGCATCAGGGTCAAAAAATTAATAGTGGAATTAAAATCTATACAAATCAAAACATAATGAATGCAATGTGATAAAATGCAAATGATTGGGATTAAAATTGAACAAGGGCAAACAAATGATACCAAAATTTATATTTTCCCTTAAGGACAGCACTCACTCCAATAGGATCAAGCTTTTCGCATCTTTGCAGTGGGTAAAAGAAGTGACAGCTATTGTGCAATTGAGTGATTAATGTGAGCAAACGCTGAGGAGTCCTTGGTCCAAACGTATGCAGGTCATGAGTTTGAATTCCACCAATATGTGAGCATTAATCTGTTGAATGATTGTATAATAGTTTTACAGAAAAAAAAAACGTCATTTTTGTCTGTTAAGTCTACCCTATACTGGTTTTTGTCATTTAAAGTTTTATTTTTCCATTTTAGACCTTAATTTTGCAAGAACATTACAATTTCAACCTGATTTTGTAGGGTTCTGATGAAATCAGCTAATGAGGCTAATTAAATTGGGGATTTTCCTAATTAGTATGTGTGTGTGAATGTGTGTTGGGGAAGGAGAGAATAGAGGTGGTTGCCGTGGTTGAGGAAGAGAGGAGGGGCGGTCGTGGAGAAAGAGAGAGGTGATGGTGGTGGAAGGGGGGGCCGCAGGGGGGGTGGGTGTTTGAGAAGAAAATTTAAAAGAAATTTTTTTATAAATATTGTATGTACTAGTTATAAACCCGTGTTTAGGCATGAGAAATGAATGTTGTAAAGAAAATGATAGAAATCTTGTTTTATTATTTCATAATGGAAAAGTGATTCATAATTAATTCTTCAATATTATTCTTGTAAATGGATATAAGATTCTGCAAAAAGTTGCAATACGCATTTATAAACTAAATGAGCAGTTATAATATGTAAACTTAAGTTGTGAAGAAGAAGATGATGATTAGAAATGGTTGAAGTAAGAACAATAAGCAAACAAATTGGTGCTCTTGCGACAAATTTCACTGTTGGACAACAATAGAGCAGAATATCTAAAACTCGATATTCTCGTGGGAGGATTTATTCGATAATATAAATACAATGCAATAACAGTTTTACAGTAAAACACTATAGCCAAAACAAACTAAACAATGCCGTAAACAAATAAATAAACAAGAAAGTACAGATGACTTATCAGTATTTATTTAAAAAGATACGACTGAATCACCGGGTGAGCCGTTTTGCCTTAAAGAAATATTCGCCCCACTGACCGGTGCGATGGGCCTGCAATACTCCTTCCATGATAAGACAGTCCAGAGGTACGTTCCAAGCCGCACTGCTACGTTGAACCTCACTTCGAAAGCTAAACAGCTCTAAAGGTTGTGTATGCACCTCAAAACACACACTCGAAAGCTAAAAACTATATACTCTCTTAAGACTCTACAGTTTCTTAAAATAGTATACTTACTATTCCTTCTTGCTTCGCTTTTTTGTCTTTCAGTGTGTTTTGCAGGGAACCAGAAGGCAGCTTTATATAGGGGGAGGAGACAGCCAGAATTAAATTCTGGCATATTAATGCAAAGTTGAAACCGTCTGAATGCCAACGGACACGCAATGTATCTAGACTTAAAAACAGACAGCATTCGAAAACGTATTGTTTGACCAGGTAACGTGTCTGGCGGTTTCAAACCGCGTTAATTAAATATAGTAACGAATTCAAAATTCAAATTTTTGAATAAAACCGTTACACTAAGGGCAATTCAGTAAAAATTAAGCCCGAAACCGAGATAATTCACCCAAACGCCAGCGCCCGCGACCTGGACCTGGAACTGGACCGTGGCTCGTGGCCGGAACCGAAGCCGAGTCGGGTCGGGCGGGCGGCGCGCGCGTGTGGGGTTTGCCCATATGCGGTACTTAGTTGTTTAGTTTACACTATAACAACACTTAACCACATAAATACTAGCATTGTCAACGCTAATATATCCGATGTGGGATATTTTACACAGCTTTATTTAGACATAGATAATATTTTCCTTGGACTTTATCTATGGATTACCATTCGAAATGGCTCAATCCTAGATTACCCCTTGAAAACATCATCTTATCAAGCCCATTTCCAATAATCCCCCCCTAATCCATAGCATAAAGTCCTGGCTGCATACTCGTAATGTGCTTTCAGTAATGGTACCTTCCAGTTTGAACCACTATCTTGTTAACCAACTTAAGTCATCACAGAAACAAATGGACATATGCATTGAATTTGAACCTTTGTTGTGGTGACGTCTATTAGAAACAACACATTACATCGAGCTTAGCAATCTTCAGGGGTGACACGTTAATGGCCATGTGTCCTGATCCTGTTTCATGAATATTTGTCAAGGAGTAACCCGTCTCCTCGAATCGCGATCACACGATAATATTCATTAGCCGGGCATCTCCGAAGATGTACTGCTCACATCTCATCACTTAAGACCTCGAACCCATTTAGAGTAGGGCTCTTACTATACTAGCAGTAATACAACACCTCCCAAGCATACCGGAGGATAGACTTCAGGTATATAGTACCAGTCTAATTTTAGGTGCTAATGTTTACACCCGACAGCTTGTTTATACCACATTGAACCTTCCTTGTGGGATCTCCACTTCGTAGGTTAGGCTACTACTGTCGGTGTAAACTCAATGGGTTACAAGTCCCATCCTCAACCGGGCCTTTTAGAATGAGTTGAACTCAAGTCCTTCCGTTAAACAATCAACCACATTGTCTTTGGTACCAACAAAATCAATGGCTACAATTCTTTCAGACATTATCTCCCTTATAGACTTCAGTCTAACTTGGATGTGTCTCTTAGTCTTCTGATTATACTTGGAACTCCGTATTTTTACAATTGTGGTTTGATTATCACAATGCAAGACAATGGCAGGGACAGGTTTACCTATCATATCATGGGTAACCCACACATCAACCCATGCAGCCACTCAGCCTCAGTTCCAGTAGTATCTAAAGCATATAACTCAGCCTCAAATGTAGACCGAGTTATGATTGTCTGTTTTGCAGACTTCCAGGAGACAGCGCCTCCACCCAGAGTAAATACATACCCTGTACATCCATTACTCTTGGAGTTTTGGACAATCCAACTTGCATCACTAAATCCCTTAAGAACTTCAGGAAATTTTTCGTAACGCAGTCCAAGGAAACTTGTACCTTTAAGGTACCTCATTACCCTATCCAAAGCCTCCCAATGAGTACGATCAGGACAACTCATATATCTAACCAACTTAGAGACCACAAATGAAATATCTTAATTGAGAATATTGTAAGCTTCCAATCACTTGAGAATATCTTAATTGAGACACTGGAGTACCAGATTTATTCTTGAAAGAGTCACAGAAGGATCATAAGGCGTTTTCAGGATTCTACCGTTAGTATAATCAAACTTCTCAATTATCTTCTCAACATAATGAGATTGAGAAATCGTTATACCCTCAGTTGACCGAATCAACTTGAGTCCTAGAATCACACTAGCTTCACCCATATCCTTCATTTCAAACTTACTTTTCAAGAATTCTTTTGTCTCATTAATAATCTCAAGATTTGACTCTATTAATAATATATCATCCACATACAGGCATAAAACGATACATGAATCACCATTTATTTTGCAGTAGACACACTTATCATTATTATTTACAACAAAGCCAAAGTTCAATATAGTTTTATCGAACTTTTCATGCCATTGTTTAGGCGCTTGTTTCAACCCATAAAGAGATTTGACAAGCTTACAGACTTTATTTTCACCCCCGACAGCTACAAATCCCTCTGGTTGTTCCATATATATCTCTTCCTCTAGATCACCATACAGAAAGGCTGTCTTCACATCCATATGATAGATAGAGAAGTTCTATATGAAAGTCAGTGCAATCAACATGCGGGTTGTAGTTAATCGAGCTACAGGGGAATACGTATCAAAGTAGTCAATCCCCTCTTTTTGCCTAAACCCTTTGGCAACCAATCTAGCTTTATACTTATCAATAGTACCATCAGCTTTTAATTTCTTCTTAAAGATCCATTTATATCCAATCATAGTACATCCCGACGGTAAATCGACTAGTTCCCATGTCCCGTTGGAGACAATGGAGTCAATTTCACTTTTGATAGCTACTTTCCAATGCTTAGCCTCAGAAGAAGCCATAGCATCTTTGAAAGTTACAGGATCATCCTCGATAATGTAAGTGACAAAGTCACTTCCAAAATCTTTAGTGATTCTAGCCCACTTACTACGGCGAGGTTCATTAGCCTCATCAAAAGTAGAACCGGAACTACTTGGATTTACCCTCCCATTTGTCATCCTTTCCACATGTTCGGGAATGGAACAAGATGCGAGGGCAGAATCTAAAGTCGAAACATCTTTGGGTATTCCTTGTTTCAAAGGGAATACATTTTCGAAGAATGTAGCATCACGTAATTCGACTATTGTGTTGACCTCTATGCCAAAAATCTCAGACTTAATGACTAAGAATCTCATGGCATAACTTGTTTCCACATAACCCAGAAAGACTGCATCAACAATTTTTGGACCAAGATTCTTCCGTTTGTGTTCAGGGACTAAAACTTTTGCAAGACATCCCCACACACGGAAATATTTTAAGCTCGATTTTCTGCCATTCCAGAATTCGAATGGAGTGCGTTTTTTATGTTTTAGAGGGACTCTATTCAGAATATGGCAAGCCGTATTCAAAGCCTCTCCCCACATATATTTCGGCAATCCAGAATTCAAAAGCAAACTGTTAATCATGTCTTTAAATGTTCTGTTTCTACGTTCTGCTACACCATTCGAGGAAGGTGAATATGGAGGAGTCTCTTCATGAATAATACCAAACTTTTGGCAATATTCAACAAATGAGTTCGACTCATATTCACGACCTTTATCTGATCGTACTCTTTTAAATTTCTTGCCAGTTTGATTTTCAGCTTCATTCTTAAAAATGATAAACTTTTCAAGTGCTTCATCTTTATGTTTCATTAAATAAACATAACAATATTTACTGCAATCATCTATAAAGGTGATAAAGTATCTATTCCGATCTCGTGTTAAAACCCCATTGAACTCACAAATATCTGTGTGTACTAAATCAAGTATTTCAGTATCCCTTTCAATTGTTTCATAGGGTTTTCTTACTTGTTTAGCTTCTATACACACTTGACATTTGTGATTTTGTCCAATGTCATGTGTTGGAATAAGATTTAAATTCCTCATTCTTTTCATAGAACCGAAATTTAAATGACCCAACTGTGCATGCCATACAGTGGAGTTTTCTATATTATTAACTACAATAGAATTATAAAGATTTGAACTATTGGAACTAGAAACACTAGCATATTTAATCCGTACTTTAAATAAACCTTCAGATAAATAGCCTTTGCCAATAAAAGTTTCGTAATGTAAAATTATAACTTTATTCAGCTTAAATGAAAGCTCACAACCCTCTTTGACTAACATTGAACCGCGAATAATATTCCATCTAACAGAAGGACATGATGCACTCGTTGCAGAGATAGTGTGCGCCCTGAAGGAAACCTTAGGTCCACGCGTCCTATCCCAAGTACTTGTGCAGCACTTGCATTTTTCATCCTCACGGATTGTCCATCAATTGGCTGGTATGACACAAATAGAGACTTATCAGCACAAACGTGCACATTTGCTCCAGTATCAATAAGCCAATCGAATGGTTCATAAATAGTCAAAAGTTCGGGTTCAAAAGAAACATACCCGTTAACGTGTCCATGAGAACTAGCAATTCCAACCTCAACTATGTTGACTACTGGTCCTGAGGGTTTTGGTTTGGTCTTTCCTTTTTCTGCCTTATTGGGACAATCCCTGACATAATGACCAACCTGTCCATAAGTCCAGCATGGTTTGTTTGTTTTTGGCTTTTTGGCTTTGGCTTTTCCTTTATCAATGGTTTTAGAATTCGGATTGATATTTTTCAGCTTAGGGTTTTTCTTTCCAATAGTCAAAACATTTGCTTTTGACTGGAATTCAACTGGTATCGAGTGTGTCTGATTCCTATGTTCTTCTTCTATACTTATGGCAATCATTAAATCATCGAGGGATAAGTTTCCTTTTTGATGTTTTAAAGACATTCCGAAACTTTTCCAAGATCTAGGAAATTTTTCAATAATTGCCATAACCATGAACTTTTCTGGAAGTTTCATGTCAGCATCAACAAGTGAATGTTCCAGATTAATCAGATCATGGGTTTGTCCAGACACTGACTTACCTTCAACCATTTGATACTTCAGGAATTTAGAAACAGAATACTTTTTGAGCCCTTGCTCCTCAGTATTGTATTTCTTATCCAATGCTTCCTAAAGTGATTTCGCAGTATAGGAGTCTGAGCAATAGACATCGAAGAGAACATTTGACAAACCTGACAAAATGATCCCTCTGCCTATTTGGTCTCGCTCAGTCCATATTGCGATTTCATTAGTCTTTGGGTCAGTATCAGTAGGTATTGGTTTGTCAGTCTGAATTACAGACAAGAGCCCCTTTATTGTGAACCAAATCTTCATTCGTTGTTGCCAACGTTTAAAGAATTGGCCAGCAAATGGTTCAGGCAAACCGCTCAACTCAATTTTTGAGAAACCAAAGGAACCAGCAGTTGAACTCGACGCCATTATAAATATATTAAATGAATAAACCCCGAATATTTCTTTAAGATTGTTGGACAACAATAGAGCAGAATATCTAAAACTCGATATTCTCGTGGGAGGATTTATTCGATAATATAAATACAAGGTAATAACAGTTTTACAGTAAAACAATATATCCAAAAGCAAACTAAACAATGCCGTAAACAAATAAATAAACAAGAAAGTACAGATGACTTATCAGTATTTATTTGAAAAGATACGACTGAATCACCGGGTTGAGCCGGTTTGCCTTAAAGAAATATTCGCCCCACTGACCGGTGCGATGGGCCTACGATACTCCTTCTAGGATAAGACAGTCCAGAGGTCCGTTCCAAGCCGCACTGCTACGTTGAACCTCACTTCGAAAGCTAAACAGCTCTAAAGGTTGTGTATGCACCTCAAAACACACACTCGAAAGCTAAAAACTGTACACCCTCTTAAGACTCTGTTGTTTCTTAAAATAGTATACTTGCTAGTATATTTGGTTTTGTTTTCCGTTTTTAAGAAGACAAATTTTACTATAAATGTCTTTTCATATATATACGTTTTTGTCTGATTAGCGATGTTACATCAAAATTTGTATGTTATTAAATATTATAATTATAGAGGTATAGTCATTAAAAAGTATATATTTATATTAAAATAATGATTGGAAGATCTAAAGATGCATGTCTACACACACAAACACACAGATTGGGAGATGGAAATATTAATTTTGAATGAATGTTTTGTGATTGTTTTGGGAGTTAAAAATCCTTCTTGCAAATTAAAACCAAATTAACACTACCTTAGATTTTCTGAAAGAAAAATATTTTGAACATCATGAAAAAAATAACATGAGAAATCCAATTAGTTAATGCAGTTATTTGGTAAAAAACATTACCAATATCAATGATTAAAAAGAATCCATCAAATTTAACTATAAGAATTGTAAGAATGATAAACATATTGATTTGTTGCTATACCAATTTATAATGTGTGTGTAAAAAAATTGTATCTAATGAACCTCAAAGTAAAATATTAAAAATCAGAAGGAATCAGTAGAAAAAGACCAAATAAATTCTTATAAAAAAATAATAAATAAATAAAATCAAATATGTTGACAATCTAAAACTAATTTAATGTATCGTTAAACTATACGAAAAGAAATGATGGATAAAAAGCTAAAATATATATATATATTTTTTAAACGATATTGTATCCATATTTTATTTTATTTTTTCATCTTTTAAAATTATAATATAAGTTGATGAGTTTATATTGAGTTTCTTATAGCTTAATATAATTTACAGAAGAGTTAATTATACTATAAGGGCGACAGACCTAAAAGCGTTCAAACCTTTCAACGAGGCGTACCACAATTCCATGGCACTGAGGACTTTGCCAACTCAAGTGGGGAGTATGTCAAGGATAAGCCTTCCGCTAAGCTGTCTTGACCAAGTTTCACACTGACCTTCATCGACAGACGTTGAATCGCAAGGAACACTCTATCAAGGCTTAGGTGCTTGGTCCTTTTGTATTTTGTTCTTGCATTATAAATAAGCGTGTGGCCGCGATGCTGTTGTTCTCCCAATTTTATCGCGTTGTTCAATCTTTTCAATATCTAGTGCTATCAATAGAATTCATTTTTTTAAACTATTATGGAGAGGGGATATGTATTTGTATTGAAGCCAAGTTAAGCATTGGATTTCCCCCGATCAGTCCAACCCATTGTAATTATTCTTATTGCTATGGTATAATTATATTTATGCTATCAATGAAATCGACTTTTAGTTTGATCTTGTGCTTTTTCTCCATATAAAGTGTGCCAGTGATTTGGCCATGATTGCAACACAACCAATTTTCCTACGTCTTATATTTGTTTGGCATATGTAACTGTAGCTGACAATTACTAAACGCATGGTGCGCATTTTCTTACGATCAAAAGAAATGTTCCATGAAAGTGGATATGATCCTCTATTTCAAAATAATATTTTATCTCTTATTTTATAATTTATCTTCATGTTATGTGTATATAATATTTTTTAATTATACATTTATTTGACATGAAATACTTACACTTGACGTATATTATACATTACAATAGAAAATGAAACATAATTTGAAATAAAGGATTTTACGTGTGGTGAAACGTCAAAACTTTGTGTAAACAGAAAAATTTAGAAGATTTGTATTTTACATGCGATAGGCTTGACGAAGTAGCCAGCTGCACATAGATTGGAGAAAATAATATTTCAAACATAAAATCAGTAGAAATGCTTTTCCATTAACACTACACTTGTGAATTCAAAAGGAAAGAAATTTTATTGTTGACTGAATATCTAATTTGAGTGGGAAAGGGTGCTACTGAAAATAAAATTAAAAAAAAAATTAATGCTACTGTACAACCTTAAATTAAATTAGAATCATGTAACGAAAATAACAATAAAATTTGTATATAATTTCATCAATAGAGTAGATATACATATATGTGTGTGTGTGTGTGTGTGTGTGTGTGACGTAGAATAAGCGAAATAAATTTATATCATTTGTTTAATAATTAAAGAACTACAGAAAGAAATATATGTGATCAAATATTACAATATGCTACGGTTTTTGGATCCCAACATAGCTTAAATGTTGTACATAGTTAAGCAGATGTGACACCATGTTTATCCATATCGATGAAAATATTAAAAATGTACAAATTGCCACTCTTAACGATTAATCGAGCAGCCATCCTCAACTTTGATGGCTTAACTTTAAAAGCTAAGATTAGTCTAATGGTGCACTTGGACTGATGCATTCAATATTATCTTGAGATTCTTCTGACTTTTTGTCCCCTCGACAACTTTTTTTTTTTTTTTTTTACCAAACTAGTAAAGACAACGTGCGTTGCACGTTAATCTTCTTATTTACACTAAATAAGAATCACAAATTATTATTGACTATATTGAAATAGAACTTCAAAAAGGGAAAAAAATCATACAAATAAAAAGAAATTTTCACTTGATAATAAAAATAAATATTGTTAACAATTACAAAAAATGCAGGAAAGTTATAAATAATAATTTAACTACATATATTATTACTTTAATTCATTGTAATTCTAGTCCTTCTCTTGTTTGATCTTTACATTTCGGAAGGTTTTCTTCTTTACTTCATTCATCGAGTTCTTTTTTGTTTTGTTAATGATACTTTGAAGTGTCTCTTCGTCGTCGCTTAGAATGCACAGGTCGATGTCCTTAAAGCTTTTGTTTTTGGTTCGCCTTTTCTTGTCACCTCTATTTTGCAATGTAATTACATCATGTCTTTTTGTCGTGCTCTCCTTTTGTTCATTCTTGAAAATGTAGACATTGTTGTTTTCTTCTTTTTTTTTATTTTTTTGAATCGCCTTTTCTTATTTGCTCCATCTTTTACAGGAAGTGTAGCACGTTTATTCTCACCATCATTTTTAGATTGTATTCTTTCAATTGCATTTGCTATGACATGTAATTTTCCGTTGATTACTTCTGCTTTTTTGTTGATGTCAATGAGAAAGCGAAAATCGGGGGATAGTTGCAAGATTAGCCTTCTACAATATTCAGAGTTTTCTTCTCCCTGGATTAAATTAAATAATGTCAATGACTGCAAAATTGAATCAAAAAAAAAAAAAAAAAAAAAGAGATGAAATTAGCGTTAACGATTTTGTAGAACCTAATAAAAAAAATAAGTGTTAAATATATTTAGTCATATTAAAATTTTAAAAAGAAAAATATTGATTCCTCTTGTGAAGGTTTATTTAACCAACCTCTCCATTCATATGGAATCATTTGAGCTTTAAGAAGCCCAGTGACTTTTGCATTTTGTTTTTTGCAACTTTGGGAAACCAGTTTTGTTGTATTCGAGTTTGTAGTTGATGAGGATGCGACACTCTTCCTTTGCTTCGTAATTTACTAACGTGTTGAATATATTTTTGTTTTTCTTCCTCATTCGAGTTTTGATATCGTGTGCTTTTTCTTTCAACTGTTGGATTAATTGTATTCCTTGTTTTTTACATTTCTTCACTTTTTCAATATATTCTTGCCTCTCCGTTGTGTTTAGGCTAGCATATTTCTTCTCATCATGTCTAATTTTCTCTTTTGGGATGCATATGAATACATTACACAGACAATATTATGCTTTCAATGAAAAATTATAGTTGTAAATTTCTATCAATATCATATTACTATAACTTGAGTTATGCCAAGGCTTGTTAATGCATGACCTTATTGTTATGATTGCTTGCAACAAATTACTCACAATCAAAACTCTTAACAACAAAAAATAATATAATTTGATGTGATACCCAAAGTAGATGGCTTAATAACAAAATGCTAATAGAGCAATTGAGAGCGAGGCGTATTCTTATCTCTCTATGATGTGATGAAATTTGTGTTGCATATCAATTAATGACAACATAGTGTTTAAATTGTCATCATTGACATTTAGTAATACACCTAGTGACAATTTAGTAGCAACATTTTGTGATAAAATCCCATTGTCACTAAGTTGTCATCATAGGTATATCACTAATTGTGTGACAAAAAAAAAAAATTATCTTGTTACAAAATAATGTCAATTAGTGACAATATAATGTTTAAGTTGTTATTAGTCACAATTAGTAATATATTTATGGTGACAACTTAGTGACAGATGAATTTTATCACAAAATTTTAGTGACAAGTCACTATAAATACGTCACTAATTGTCAATAGTAATAATTGAAACATTAATTACTGCCACCAATGAGTGATATTGTAACAAAAGAGAAAATGTTGTCACTAAATAATTAAATTAGGGACAACATATAAATTATTATCATTTAATATAATTATTGTTGATAATTTTTATTTTACCACTTTTATATTTTATCACCAATATTATTTTTTCTTGTATGATTTTATCACTAATATTATCACTAATATTATTATTTTAAAGGAGGCTCACATAAATAAAGAACAAACATGATAGGCTGCAAGGGGATTTCTCGTCTCCGCTCTTGGTGACTCAAGCTTCTCTTCTTACGCACGAATTACGGAGCAATTTCAGTTTAATGACTTTCACAATTTAATAACTTTGTGCAATCAGGTTGTATTATGATTTCTATTGTTGTGCGCCAATTTTGGGAGCGTCGAAGAGTTTTCCTTCTAATTCCGTAGGGATTTCTTCTAATGTATAGCATTGTTGATATTGATATTTTGTACATTCAAATCATATTCTGTGATTAAGGTAATAAATTATTAGCAAAATATTGAATTGTCAAGAAGATTTGAGGTGATTAAGGCAAAGTCCCCAACGTTCGAGATCATCCAATCAAAACGTTCGAACTTCAGTCAAGGTGCTAAACCGATGAATCGATATTTTCCTCAAATCAAATTCACATTGATCAAGTCGAAGTTTCATTGCAAACCAACATTCACAGTGTTTAAGGTGAATTTCTCGATATTCTTTACAGAGATCATTCAAACAAAGCATTCAATCTATAATTAAGGTGCTAAGCCCATGTATAGGCATTATTCCCAAATCAACATCTATGGTGTTTGGGGTGAAGTTTCCCGCGTTCTGCACTGAGATCATCCAAACAAGGCATTATATCCACAGTCAATGTGCCAAACTAGCGATTCGATGTTTCTTGCAAGTCAAATCGAACGTAATTAAGGCTAAGTTCCCAATGTTTTTCGCGGAGATCATCCAAACAAGTCGTTCAATCCGCAATCAAAGTGCTAAACTTGGGTATTGGTATTATTCACAAATCAACATCTACGGTGTTTAAGGCAAGATCCAAGGCGTTTTTCGCAAATATCATCAAATTTAAGCGTTTAATCTGCAATCAATATGTTAAGCCCCAGAATTGGTGTTTTCTTAAATCAAAGTCAAATCAACATTAATGGTATTCAATACAAGACCCAAGGTGTTCTTCGCAGTATTCATCGAAGCCCTGGCGTTTAATTCATAATAAGGTGTTGAATCAGCGAATTGACGTTATTGAAGATCAAAACAACTTAAAGAAAGAATTAGAGGATCAAATATAAATTGTACCCACACTATTTATTTAAATTCAATAAATTTAATTTGTATAGTTTTGTTTCTTCTCTTTTAGTTCAATAGTTACAGAATTTGTGTTACAGATCATTGATCCAAATCAAACCAATGTTGAAATTAACTAAGAATTTTCAAAATGTTTATTTGACTTATTACTAAACTTTATAGTCTGCACTCTGCACTGGAGAAGGTACAGCAGCAGAAGCCATCTCTGATCACTGGTGAGCAAAATCATCTAATTAAACCAATTGCTGGTAAATTGAAAAGCAGATCATGCGCGCGATAGCAAAATAAGTGAACCACATGGATGATAATATTAAAAAATGTACAACTCTTTAATTAACAATTATCAACTAGTCATTTTACAGCTAAGATTCGTGTAAATCAATGAACCTCTTTGATTACGATCACATGGAAAATATAAACAAAATTGCCTGTATAACGATAGCATAGCTACTTAGCTATCATCTCTTCAACTACGATTAGTTTAATGCGGCAAAGTTAATGGGGCTTGTGAACTAATTGTTTTATTAATATCTTGGGAATCTTTTGACTTTTTCCTTTCACATTAACCTAACCAACATTGATGTGGTCCGATTTCGTACGTCTGACGCGTCATTTCGAGCGAAGGTTATGTTCGAGTATGACTGTCCAAGGTTCGTCCAAAGTCTGAGTAAGGGTATGAGTATACTGGTCGGGTCCTATTCTACAAGGATGGAACACACGTGAGCCTAGCCGGATGTGTCTTCGGCGAAGACCCTGCGACGCTCAAGTCATAATTCGAGCAGGTAATCGGAAGGTAATAATGCGCGTAAAAGTGAATTTGGAAAGCTTACCCCCCATGAACAGTAATGTTATGCTATTTATAGTAATTGGAGACGGGTGGGCCGGATTAGGGTTAGACCGGCCCAGCCCTGTTATTTGTACAGGGAATATTCCTTGGCATGCGTCGCGGATGCGTCGGGTACACCCATTGTCAGAGACGGTTATTCTTGGGACCACTTTGGGGATGGTGCGGGACCACCTGAGGAGAGTGGGTCAATCATCGAGGACGTAGTGACTCCGTGGAGACCTCGAATCGAGGAGACACGGGATGCCGGGGCACATTGGTGAGCTGTGCTCGGCCTCTGCCATCAGTAGAGGAAGCTATACTTGATCGGACTTGGTCTAGCACGTGGCGCCTCACGACTAGAGGTTTGTGTTGACCTGGCGCCGATGTGGCCAAAGGCGGATTCGGCCACGTCAAACATTTTATGACTTTGAATCAATGCTTCATAACAATGATTTTACTGTATGTAATATATATTGTTATATTTTCGAAGGGGGTCTTTTGTTGTTATTCTATCATAACAATGATTTCATATCAAATTATTGGGAGTGTCTCTAGAAATCAAATGTAAAATATAAGTCACCATTGATTATTATATTTCAATTCAAAATGTCATATCTTAAAAATCACTTGCCAAAATTTTTGAGAATCAAATACTTATCCCAACATCACCAATCAATAGAAAAATTGGTAAAAAAAAATTAAAGGTAATACAAATCAAATCAAGGCCATTGAAAGAGGCCTAACAACTTAACAAAATCAAATTTATGTTCATTGGGGAAAAAGAAAAAAAAAGGAAAAACTAAAGCTTACTCACACGAAAAGGAAAAGAAAAATGAAAACTAAATAATTAAGTCAATAATTCAAGAAAGCCACATAATTATGAGAAACAAATCGCAATAGAAGAATAAAACCAAATAAGTCAATAATTTTATAAATAAGAAAGTAACAATAAAAACAAAAATGTCTAAGTAAATGAATACACAATGAGAGAAAAATGACAATTTAAGATCAATGAAAAATAAAATTGCATACATATAAGATAAAGACGAAGAAAAAAGAATAGATGAAAATGAGCGAGGGGTTGTAACTTTGGGCTAAGGAATTAGGAAAGAAGTTTTATTAGGGTTGTTTGAGGGAGGGAAAGTGATATAGAGAAAGAAATGACATTTTTATGGGGAATGGGCATAGATAAATGGAAAAGTAATCCATATTAAGAAGCCTAATAAGATTCAAATTTTTAATATTTCAGAAAACCAAGATATTCATAAAATAATTAATGAGAATTTCTATTTTAATTAAAAAATTTAAAATTTTAGAAAATTAAAATTTGATCAAAATTGAAGAATTTTGGATCAAACATCTCTTTCAAATATATAATAATATATATATATATATATATATATAATCGTAATCTTTTAAACTTGACGATTTAAAAGTAAGCCGTAAGATTAGTTTAATCCATAATTTAATAGTACATTTACTCTATTTTTTTAATAATATAGTGATAATAATATTTATTATTATTGTGACTTATTGTATATAACTCGTCTCGAGTTGTCCTGGTGCAGGCATTACTCTCTAGATGAGGATTTTTTTTTATTTCTCTGAAACAATAGAATACATTTCATTAAATTTCATTAATAACTTCTATGTTACAAGTCAATTTATTATGCATTATAATTCAAAGTATAATTCAAACTATTTCATATGAAACAAATAAGAATACTACTACCTAAGTAGAAAATAATTTTGGGGCTTTAATTTCGTCAAGTGAGTTAGACCTATTTTGGGGCACCCAAATAGTATTTGTTCAAAATATTTCCCCGTCGGAAGACTAGTATGGCCCCATCGATTACAATATTCATTTTATAAATTTCATAAAGAGTTTTAGATTGTGTTTGGATTGATAGATTTGAAGTTATGGAATTGAGATTCATAATAACAAATTCATTGAGTTTGTTTGGATAAATTCATATTATAATGGATTTCAAACCATTTGTCTCTCACTTTTAAGCTAAATAGCCTAAATTTTGAGCTATTGAAGTGGATTTGAAATTCATCAAATTTGAAATGATTTCAAATCCTCCCCTCAAATCTTTTATATATATATATACATATTTTTTTTTTTTGGGTACTTGAATATAAAGACCAAATCACAAAAATGTTACTACTTAAACACAAGTATGAAAGTAGGCTAGAATGTGTTTCGGTTGCAGGCCCGTCTTAATGTTTTTGATGGCATAAATATTGACCAATATCTTAAAAATGTATCATAAATTGTTAATAAAAGAAATATTAATAATTAAAAGAACACATGTAGTATGAACGTAACAATTTTATAAATAAAAAAATTACTTCAAAAGAAAAATAATACCTTAAGTTTATATGTCACTTATCCTCTTTTTTTTTAAAGTAAAAAAACAACAAAAAAAAACGAAGATTGAATGTTAATCGTGTAAGAAAAAATAGCTTAAAAGTAAATAAAGAAAATCAAAGAAGAAGATGCACAAAAAAAATGTGATGATAAAAATAAAATTTTAATAAGTTAAATAAATTTTCTTCCTAAAAACTATCTGTTAGATTGCATGCATATTCCCTATAATCTTTTGCTAAAATTTCTCCCTAAAATCTTTGTTGGGCTTGTAGGAATGCATGGAGGGTGCATGCGGGGTGGGTGGCAATTGTTGGGGCGTACAACATCGTTTATCGTTCGTGGAGTCCTTGGGGTTAGGGCTCATATAGTTATTTGGAAAAGTAGTAAAAAGAAAAGTTCAAGTAGAAAAAATTGAAAAAAAAAGTTAAGCAGTAACAATGAATAATTTTAAAAAAAAATTAAAAGATTATGATTGAATTTCGAAAAAGTAACTATAAGTTGGAAAGGAGTTGTTTGAAAGCCACTTTTAACTTAATTTAACTTTTTCTCTATAGAAGAAAAGTGAAACACTCACTATATGTTAATTTGTCTGCTTCTTTCCAGCAGAAGCAAAAAGGCACTCTTCTTTTTGTCCCATTTGCGAAATGCTCCCTTTGTAAACTATTCCAACAAAATTTTTCTCTCTCCTAAAAGATATCTCATTTTTTGTTTCTATCTTCTAGGAGAAATTGGTGGTTTTTCAAATTTTATTTCCATTATCAAGATAAATGTAGAAGTGGTCCCATACAAAGGTAGACATTTTGGGACCATTTTTGCATTTATTGATATTCTTTGGAATCTTCTTGACTTTTTTTTTCCTTTAAAAAATTAAAATTAACCAACACTTTTTTTCCTAACCAACACTTTTGAAATGAAAGCTATACAAATTAAAATTTAAAAATTAGCATACCAAGAAATAAATTGGACTTACATGGAAATTTACTATAATTAATTATTAATAGTAAACGTACTTCCTACAGTTCAAGAAATGTTCCCATTTAATTCAACATAAAATAATTATGCAAGAGAGTTAAGAGAGTACAACATATATACATGTATTTTTTTCTACTATTGTCTTCAGAAAGTAAAAATGGGGACCAATTATTGATTATTTTAGTGGGATGAGGCGTTAAATCCCTCAAACAATCTCTAAAGTTCGAATTATAAATAGAACAATTGGGTTGAAACAATTGTCCTCATAATGAACCTCTGTAGTACCCGATTCGAATTAATCGGCCACCAGATGGCTAAGGCCAAAAAAATTTGAAAAAAAAAAAACAGTAAAAGTGGTGGATAATTAGCGGTGGGTGCTTTACTTCAAATTAGATGATGGTTTCCAAGAAAAAGAAAACTATGAACAATAAATTTAGAACATATAATATGTGTTGTGAAGTGTCCATTTGTTAATATAAAATGTGGGAAGTGATTTCATATTTAATAATAATAGTAATTGTTATATTAATTGTTACATATCTGGCCTGGTGAGGGCATTAACTTTCCTTCTTTCTAGTTGAGGATTTTAAACTATTATTCATTTATTTGTGTTCAATAGTCTGAAAACGCCTTAGTCTCTCTCCCCCAAACACACACACACATACACGCACACACACGCCAATTCAGAAAAGTGAACAAGTTAGCTCCAATATAGTTTTGGTGTGATTGGTGTGAGGACTGAGATCAGAGATATGGCCGCCCACGCTGCTGCGGTTTCTGTTTTGGAGACTCTAGGCCAGCTACTGGATTCAGACAATCAATTCTCAAATACACCAAACTATCCAGAGTCACAAATCGAAATTCTCCGAGGAGTCATTTTGTTGAAAGTTTTTCTTGAGGAAAACCCAGAGATTAAAAGTGATTTTGAAACCCGAATCAGAGATGCGATTTATGAAGCCGAAGACATCATCGACTCCCACATATCGTCAGAGGTTGAAATCAGCTCGACCTTCTGTCAAGACTTGGAGAGAGTAACAGAAAAGATCAATTTCATTGTCGAAATGACGAGGGAGAAGTTCAATCATCTGACCTTGGACCGGCAAATAAGATCCTTGTCATGGAGAGAAGAATTGAGATTGCCAAAACAGAAGTATCCCTTGGTCGGACGGAGTGAAGACTTAATTCAACTCAAGGATCGGCTAATGACCGGATCAGAGGAGCTCCAAGTCATCCCAATAGTTGGGATTCGTGGAATGGGTAAGACTGCCCTCGCTCGGCATATTTTTGAGGATCTATGGATTAGTGAGCATTTTGGTATTACTTGCTGGGTTAAGGTACCTGTCGAATATGACAAACGAGATGTGTTGTTGCGTCTTTTGGAATCCATGAAAAAACGAGGCGATGGGTTCCATCACATGACAGATGAGCAATTGGCAAAGTATGTATATAATGTTTTAAAGAATAAGAGGTATCTCGTTGTATTCGATAATATTCCTGACGTTGTAGTTTGGAATGATTTGAAACAAGTATTACCTGACTACGACAATGGAAGTCGGATCCTGCTGACAACTAGGAGTGTGTATGCAGCACCAGCTCCTCCTTATCAGTTGGATCGCTTGAGTGATGAGGATACCTTGACTCTGCTTGAAAACTTAGCCTTCGATGATGAACGGTTGCCTTCAGAATTTTTTGTTACTGGAAAGGATATCGCCAAGAGTTGCAGAGGGCTCCCTTTCGCCGTTGTCATTATTGGAAGACTACTCAGATGTGCCAAACTGAGTGCAGAAAACTGGGAGATAGTACTGTCGTCAATCAGTGCCTGCAAGAATTATGTTGACCTTACAGAAGCAGTTATGTCTTTAACTTACAGGCACTTGCCGCAAGAGTTAAAATCATTTCTTCTCTATACTGCGATGTTCCCATTTGATTTTGAGATTTCTCTCTCCAAATTCATGAACCTATTAACTTCAGAACGATTTTTTCAAGGAGGAGGTCAAGCCTCTGATCATTTGGAAGAGCTTCATAGTAGAGATCTTGTTCGTTATTCCTTCAAGGACTCTCGATTCAGACTCAAATTTACTGAAGAAGTGTTTCATGAGTTCATTGTGAGAAAAGGTGAGGAGGAGAAATTCTTCATTGTCATAAGTAAGGATACGAATAATGTTTTTCTGCACGATGAAAGTGCATATAATCAGCAGCGCCACTTGTGCATCCGGAAAAACATCCACCATTTCATCAAAGATATGTCCAACTACAACTCAAACGCATCAATTTCATCTGTGCGTTCTCTTCTTTATATGGTTCCAGAACATCAATATCCACTGCAGTCGTGGTTAGATTTCAAGCTGCTCAAGATATTGTATGCTCCCAAAATCCGCTTTTACACTTTCCCATCTGAAATTCTCAAATTACTTCAACTGCGGTACCTTGCCTTGAGTTATAATGGAGAACTTCCAGCAGCAGTGTGCAAGCTTTGGAACCTTCAAATCTTAATTGTTTTACACTATCTCAGCATGAAATGCACAGGAGCTCCTTCATATTTGCCAATGGAGATTTGGAATATGAAAGAATTGAGGCATCTGCAAGTCATGGGAAGCGATCTACCAGATCTTCCTTCCAATACTAATCTTCTTCTAGAAAACATTGTTACCCTTTCAGACGTTGGTGCCCAGAGTTGTACCCGGCCCATTCTTAAAAGGCTTAGAAAGCTTGAGCGATTAAGAATCCGAATCGAATCACCATCAGAGGACAAATCATCATTGAGCTTTTTTAGTCATCTTGATATCCTTGATGATCTTAGAAGATTTAAATGCGTTGTTATGTATCCTGATATGGGGTCTCATCAAGTTGTTTCATCTTCAATTCCTGTTTTCCCTCATAGACTTAGGAAGCTAACTTTGAGCGGATGTGGATTTCCTTGGGAATATATGAGGGCCATTGCTACATTGCCGAATCTTACATGGCTCAAATTGAGGAGCTATTCCTTTCGGGGCCCTGAGTGGGAAGTGAAGGAAGATGAATTTCCCATGCTAATTTTGTTGTTGCTGGAAGACATGGATTTGGAGAACTGGATATTGGCCGACGGCTCCTTCCCAAAGCTATATTCCCTCCTCATTAGGCATTGCTACAAACTCCAAGAGTTCCCCTCAGAATTCGCAGACATTGCAACTCTTGAAACGATAGAGGTGGAGGATTGCAACTCATCTGTTGTGGATTCAGCTCAAAAGATAAATAAAAATCGAAAGGACGTAGAACGTGGGCCAATTAAAGTTGATCTCTATTCTTCATTGGATGATTAGAAGTCTGGAGCCTCTCGATCATCGTGGAACCAGGTAAACGATCACTTGTGGCTTTCAATTGCTTATCATCGATGCATGAGTTATTATATTGCCACTTTTCCCTAAAAAAGGAAAGTAAGAAAAGTAAATTCTGTAAGGTGGTGTTTTTGCTGCAATTTTTAAAGACTTTTAAAAGTAAACTTCTTTTGGAATGCTATTATAGTTTTTATTCTCTGTAATATTAATATTTTAATAAATACAAAAAAAATAAATGAATACCTGAAATTACATTAGAAGTTAGAGAAGATTGTTTCTTGTTTATATTCTTTTCTCCACTTTTGCAAGTAGAGTTGACGGATTCCAAATTTCCAATTCTTCGACAAATTTTAGTTGGAATGAAGCCTAATTTTGAGAAAATAATATCTATATCGGTTCACATGATCTTACCCTCAAAAAGAACAATGTTGAAGGGATATTTTGGTAGATTCAAACACTCCGAGAAACTTTAAGGTTAATCCAACTTTATTATTATTATAATTTATTTTTTTTTTCGATTACAATTATTATTATAATAATAACAACGGATAATTACTCTCACCTCTTCCGAGTTTAATTGAAATTACGAATAACACTCTCTTATTTCAAAAATTACAAATAACCACCCAAGGTATTCATAAGTTTAATGAAATTCATCCTTTATCAAAGCGAGACGTAATTGTGAATTGTATTTCTTGTATTTTTGGTGGTGTTTTGAACTTATACACAAGAACTATCTATTGGAAGAATTAAAATTTAATGGACAAAGTATTTCATATAGTGTCTAACTTATTAATATTTTTATTTAAACTACTTTGACCAACGGTTTGATATTTATTGATTAGATGAATGAAAGAATCCCAGGTGGTGTTTTCTGTTTTACTTCTATTACTATATTAAAAATTAGTTTTGTAGTAATTTTAATTTGTGCTTTTATCCTTGAATTAAAGGGACATTTTAGTGGGATTAAAATTCTGAAAACTCATACAAAACTATCTATAAATTGCATAATAAGTAAAGTCCATTTAATTTTTATTATTCCATATTTCTTCAATATCGACCATTTCGACTCTAGTTAATTTCAAATTCTCCTTCAATTGTTATATCACCACTCTTTCTCTCAAAAAAAGAAACATAAAAATCTAATTCAATTTACGATGAACAAAAAGAAAATCAATAATATGTTAACTAAATTTTTTAAGGAGAAATCTAAAATTTGATTTTCTGGAAGTCATATTAAATTCTTACTTAAATATTGAAGGTGGTTTTTTTTCTTTCCCTATATATAATTTTAAATTCTTAAAAAGAAGTTCTTATTATTTTTTTTTGGGTGCCAAAAAGAAGTTCATTTAGATATTATGGTTGGTCTTATTCACTGTTACTTTTTTTATATTAATATTTTAAAATTGCACTTAGAATTTCATTTAATAAATACAAATTCTAAAATTATCCTCCAATATAGGTTTCCAACAAAATAAAATTAGAAAATATTGTCTCTCTTTTATTTTCTTTCCTCCACTTTTGAAAGTAGAGTTGATGGGTTTCAATTATTCGATAAATTCTAGTTTGAATAAAGAAAAACTATTTTTGTGAAAATAGTATCCATATTGGTTTACATAATTACCCTTAAAAAGAACAATATTGAAGGGATATTTTGGTTGATTCAAAAATTGTATTCACACTTTTATAATAATATAATATAATATCATAGTAGTACCCGATCTGGATTAGTCGGTCAATTAATCGAAACCGGAGTGAATAAGACAAGAATAATAATAATAATAATAATAATAATAATAATAATAATAATAAGATATAGATTTAGAATGTAAACCTATCGAAATTCACTAGCAAAATTCACTAGTATTGTGGTCTTTCTCTTTATATGTTTGGTAAGTATACGAGCTAAGACAAGACAGGTTGTGCCTCATAGAAATTTTTTGTCTAAACATGTCTTTGCTGCACCCAATCAATAATATAACAAGTATTAATATGCTTTTCATATGATTGATCACTCTTTCCAAACTCTACACTAATCACATGACAAGTGTAAAACACTAACCATGTGATTAGTTCGGTGTGGCTGACCCGATACAGATAAGAACTTCCCATGCCTTATTGAGTTGTGCTAACGTTGAGCATTGGTCATTCTTGCAATTATTCAGATTAAGGCATAAAGAACAAACATACTAGGCAGCAAGGGCTGGGACTTCTCATCTCTACTCTTGGTGACTCGAGCTTCTCCTACGCATGAATTACAGAGCATTTGAATAATTTTAATTGTGCAAGCCATGTGTTATATGATTCATGTACTCAATGTATAAGGTTTGTATTATTACTGTTTTGCTTGTACTCGGATATTTGTTCGTGGAACTCTAATTAGTTGCCTCTGCTTTTGAACTTATTGAAAACTAGTTGTACGTTTCCTAATGTTTTGAAATAAGTGCATGATCCGATTTTGGGACCTTGACAGAATTTTTGTCCTAATAGTCTAATACCGTATGGATTTCTTCCAATTTATAGCATTGTCAGTTTACTCTTCAAGTTTTGGGATCATTGGATTGAGTAATGATCGACAAAGAGGATGATTAAGTGGGAGATATCTGCAATTATTTCTACAAATTCCATTCTCAGATTATTAGAGATACACAGAGCAAATACATTCACTTTTGCTGCGACGATTTCGACTTTCTCTTCCCCAAGAAGAAGAATCCAAACAGGGACACAACAGAGAAAGCAGAGAAGCAAGGCAATATCGAGTGAAACATGGCACCCGGTGATTGGCCAGACCTCGAACAAATTGGTAGCCTTCTTAGAATTCGTGGTCTGTCCAAAGGCTACCACTTCATCGGCAGAGTTATATACATACGCCCTGATAAAATATGTAGCATTGGGCACATCGCTTTTCACTGTCCAAGTGAAGGTATTGTTAGAGGCCCTACATGGCTTGGCGACAATCTTGTGCTGGCAAGTCTTGTGTCTTGTCAAGTTGTCCACTGTTTTCCTCCGCCCGCGATCCTGTTGGCTAATAGGTGCGTAGCAGAGTTTCAACTTTACGGTTTTGTAGGCTGAATCTGCCCCGGCAGGGAGAGTTGTGTTGAGTGACCATTCGAGTGTGATCTTGTCTTCTCCAGCCTTGAGAACCGTGAAAAAGTTTCGAGTAGAAGGTTGGTTTAGCTAGAGAAGATATTGATTCTGGCAGGACAGAGTTAGAAATTCTTTTCTAATGGCAAACTTGAATTTTTTTTCACAAAATATAAAGAAAAACAACTATTATGGGAAGCACATAGACTAGAGGTGAAAGGCGTCTGTTCCTACTGACCCCTCTCTGACTCCGCCCTTGGATCATGGAGAAGAAATTGGAAAATAGTACAATAGTGAAACACTTTTGAAATCGATTAAACTTTTTTTTTTGGGGAAGAGAGGGAGAGAGAGAGAGAGAGAGAGAGAGAGAGAGAGAGAGAGAGAGAGAGATGTCCACCTTGTCCTTCTTTAGTAGAGGCTGAGACGATTATGGTATCCGGAATAGTGGAGAATGTCACAGCACAAGAAGTGGACGCAAGGCATCAGAGAAAAAGTGAAACCGCAAGAAAACCTTGAAATGCCATTTGATGATTCCTTGAATTTCAATTTTTCAATCGATTTGGGACAAATGAAGTGTGTTTTTGGTGATCCCAATTGAGGCTTAAAGTGGCTTGGGATTGATCAATATATATAGGAATCATAAGATAAAAAAACATGAAGTAATCTGTTTGTATTTCTTTGTTTCTTGTTTGCTGATTAAGAGCTGGCAGTTATCGTTAATTACAATTAGAACAAGTCAAGAACTACTATTTTTTGCTGCTTTTTAGAGGTCTTCAAGAGATGATTAGAACATAGTTTTCGTATTTAATCAAGAACGATGAATAAAGAATGATTTTTTGAGAAGGTGAAATGACTCTTTAAGTCATGTTGAGGGAGTAGATTTGCAAGGTTTAATTCATATTTTATGGGTGTTTTGGGATTTATGTGCTTGGGTTTTTAGTTGGAAGTTGACTTCGTAATATTATGTACCTTCGGCAGCATATCTTGTAGATAATTCTTGTTGCCCTAATGCCTGAAAGACTGAACTTCAAGAAAATGAAAGTTTTGATAAGTGTAGGTGTAAGTTTTGTATAGGCTTGATGATGGTAACGCATCGAAAATACACTTTCATTTTTATTATTAATCGAAAATGCTATTTATTACGAACAGTATCTGAAAGCATTGTAAATCTCATTGCCTAGCTTGCCGAGCACTACTCTAACAGCAAGAAATTATGAATATGATGGACAAGCTGCAATTATGTGTGTAAGAAATTAAAAACTAATTGATGCACCATTTGGAGTTATGTTTTCCCTCCCAACTTTATTTGGATTTGATACAAAATTTAAAGTAATGTTTGAAATCAGTTCAGAGCTTCTATAGTGTTTTTGTATAACATATTTTATTATACTCACTAATAAACGTGGTGAGATTAGAAAAGAGAATTCATAGTTTTTTTTTTCTTTATCATAATTTTTTCTCTTTCTTCATTTCAACCACTCATCAATACGCATGGCATGTATTGACGAGTATAATAAAAAGTGTTACACGAAAAATGTTATAGAAGATCCGAATTGGTTTGAAACTACATAAATTAATGTAATTTGTAGTATTATCTTCAAAATTAGTAAAAGATGGTTATTGTCCTCGTTTAATGACTTCGAACGAGATGGTATTATTGTTAGAGAAAAGAATAGAACAAGATGTAATGTTTTTTTTCTAAAAATTAAAAAAAGAAAATAAAATCTTTAGATAATTTTCAAAAATACGTGGTTTCATATAAAAAAAGAAAATATATATCAAAATAAGATTCAATAATTCTTCATTAGATATTCTGATGAATTTATACAAAATTGGCATATTGGCCTTCTTTTAAGAAGTTAAGCATATCCCTTTGGATTCTCTCCCCCATATGGATTGGGCAGAATCTGCTTTAAATAGGCTAAATGTTGAAGTCAGACCCGTATAGTTCCTCCGGCCCAGTTTACCCTCGGCCCAAACAGCCCACTGCGTTAGACGATGAGTGCTTCCATTAGAGAATAGAGAGTGTGTATGTATGTGTTTTTCCCTTTTTTTTTTCTTTTTTCTTTTTTTTTTGGGTGGCTTCCCATTAGTATTATTGATACTAATGAAATCCTTATTATAATTATCATTAAACATTTAAGCCAGTTAAGTATAAACAATAATTTTTTCTCGCTTGCTAACTCCATGTTTTTTTTCTTGTCTTTTAACCACGGTTTTTTTATTCGTTCCACTGCTCCTTTTCTTTTCTTTTTTCTTTTTTAACTTTAGCAGGTCATTAGCAATTCAATTAGCTAAAACAAAATCAAACTATCGACTCAAGGTATTCATTGTGAGGTCTTTGATAGTTAGAATTCATATATGTTGCCCCTTCTCCCTCTTTTTTATTAAATTGAAGGTCACTTCTCTTTTGTTCTACATATATGGTACCTCTTGTTTGCCCCACCTCTCATCCTTACCCTTTGTTCAAAATTTGATTGGTCCATACATGGTGTACTTCATAGATACTACGTCCAGCTCCGGAGAAAAGCACTAGATCTTCTCGATGATGAAAGCGAGCCCATGGAGAAGGGTACTTTTCAAGCTCCTCAAAATACAAGACGCTCTCAAAATTCGCTTCTACGGTTTCCCACGTGAAATCCTCAAATTACTTCAGTTGAGGTACCTTGCTTTGAGCTACAATGGACAACTACCAGTAGAAGTGTACGAGCTTCGGAAACTTGAGGTCTTGATTGTTTTACACTATCTCACAGTGACACACTCTAGAGCTCCTTCATATCTACTGGTGGAGATTTGGACAAAGCAAGAATTGAGGCTTCTGCACGTCACGTATAGGGACCTGCCAGATATTGTTGGAACAGGTCAATATTCTCGCCTATCTCCCCCTCAACACTTTCAGATGTGCGTGCTTGTGGCTGTACACCACAGAATTTCGAAAGAGTCAAAAAGCTAAAGCAATTGGGAATACGAATTGAGTCATTATTTGAGGATGAATCGTTGAGTTTTTTCAGTCATCTTCACATTCTCTCCAAGCTCGAATTATTCAAATGCGTCTTTATGTATCCTGATATCAGCTCTCCTCAAGCTGTTCCTTCTTCCGTTAATCTGGCTTTCCCATCTAGACTTAGTAATTTGACTTTGAACGGATGTGGATTTCCATGGGAGTATATGAAGGTTATTGTTGGAATGTACTTTTTGTGCTATTTTTCATCAATTCCCGCCTACAACAAATAAAAAATCAATTTACTAAAACTTAGTAAACAAGGCATGTTATCAAATTCCCCCACCCTTAGTCCATGCTTGACCTCAAGCATGCTAAAAATCCAAGTCATAAATTTTTCACAAAAAAAAAATAATTCCTTTAGGCAAAGTCAAATTAATGAAGTCAAAGAACAAATGTAGGCATACCTAGAAAGAGAAAAACCTACATAATATATCCAAAAAAATCGCCACACATAGACATTGGTTCAAACAATGGTCTTTAGGTATATAATATGGCGGGATCAATACTTCTTATTCCAATCCTTAACAAACAAGTTCAGTTTGCGAATCATCTCAAAGGAGGAAATAACTGCAGTCCCACAAGACATTATATATCCCTCATTAGAAGGGGAATCAAGTGGGGAGTTCTTTCTTTTGTTGATTTGTGCATTTTTCATTTTTCTTTTCTTTTTTTATTTTTAATTTTATTTTAGCCAACTTAACCACAACCAACCTTTTTATGCGGACAAAAACAATATTGGTGATGAATGTGTCCAATTACTTAGTTGGTGTGATTAGCCTATCTAGAGTGTTACCAACCTTTTGACACGAGCAAAAATATTGGTGATGAATGTGCCCGGTTACTCAATTGATTTCAACTTTTAGATGGCTACTTGCTCTACTCATAATTACTTTTTGTCTAATTAGCGGAGTAAATTGGTTTTCTTTTTCCCTTTCTTTTTTTTGGAATTCCACCCCACAATTATCCCCTATCTTTTGAATTCAACACAAGCATAAATCATAATACGTTAATTTCCTACAGAAAGTGACTACTAGCCAAACCTATTCACTAATTCACGTAGCATCAATAATTTTCTCTCATATTTCATACCCAATGCTAATGTTTCAAACAAATGCGTTATAGCAAGAAAATCTTGGACTCTTCTATAGATGATCACTTCCCTACTCTAACCCCCATTGGATCATTGACTCCTTATTTGACATTGTTTCCAAGAAAATAGTATAGCATTCAAACAAAGAAAAAAAAGTTGACAACTCATGACTTGAGCTTAAATGAGCTAAGCATGTCTACGTGGGGGAAATAATGAAAAGCATAATGAAATATGCAAAGGACCTAAAAACTAAACACGATAGACCGTCCATATCATCAATCAACAAAAGTTTCAAAGAAAAGAAGCAAGATAAAACCATTTAAGGTAACAAGAATCATGCAAACACTAAAACATATCACAAGTATCTATCCCCCCATACTTGAAATACACATTGTTCTCAACGTGTAAATATAGAAAAAATAAAGCAAAAAGAACAAAAAAACTTCCCTAAGAAAGAAAGAGATGAACGATGACCCCTTTTAATTTGGTGCTTAAGATAGGAGTGCTAGCGATTTTGGGCGTGATCCTTAAAATTAATTTTTAATAATGTTAGTTTTTAATATTATCCTTAAATTAGTTTTTACTATTATCCTTAAATTAAAAGGACATTTTAGCGGGATTAAAGACCTAAAAATTGTCAAGGAACTACCTCGATTTGAACTGATGAAATGTGTACCACGTGGTTGTGCAATATACTGATCAAAGTTTACCTACAACCAAAGGAAACAATAAGAATTTCGATTATAATTTATGTATTTTGGCTAGTTATAAAGTTGGAGATTCGTTAGCTCGGCTCACTATTTCATACTTTTGAATATCATTAATGACATGATATTTTCTATCGCTTACAAAAAAAAAAAAAAAAAAAAGATCATGTCATATATTTTGATATATTTTTATTGTCCATTTATACCATATATATGTAAATTGGCCCTGCTAAATCATTTGTACTTACAACCCTATTTTTCTTGTTGTTTGCCTCAGATTAGAAATTATAGGCTGAATGGACTGAAGCTAGTGGGGTGCATCGACAGGGTTGACAATGAAGTTGCATATATGGGAGTTACGCTTCTACTTGTTAGATTGATAATCCATGTTTGTTTTTGAATCGATAATTGTCCTAAGTACTCATTCAAATTTGGGTAGTTTAAATGTTTATGTAGTGACACTATAATCATCTATGACGTATTTTGCGAGGGGATGTTACAAAACTATCTACGAATTACATAATGAATAATGTACATTTTATTTTTCTTCCATATTTCCTGAATATCTATCATTTCAAACTCTATTTGCTTTCAAATGCACCTTCAATTATTACATCACCACTTTTTCTCTAAAAAAAGATAAAAACATCCTATCCAGCTTATGATGAACAGAAAGATAACCATTGTTTCGTTTAATGAGTCACTTTATTAATAGTAATAAGAATAAAATATATTGATCTAAATAATAATAAGATACAAAGATACAAACTAAGTAGATTAAATATATTAAACAAACTAAGTAGATTAAATATATTAAACAAACTAAGTAGATTAAATATATTAAACAAACTAAGTAGATTAAATATATTACTTTTTCATTCATTATTTTGAATGGTGTTGATATTGAGAGATATTAGAAATTAATTCATAGTTAAATTTCAGATTTTTTTTTCTTCCTATTATACAGACCTTTATTAAGTTGTAATATATAGTTTACACGCAATAATTAAGATAAAATTTAAGAATAAATATATCTTAAATGTTAAGATGTTCTCGTGATTTTCGTAATACATATGTAATTTCTTTTCTTATTTGTGAATCTAAATATCTTTTTATCTTATTTTTTTCTAATTTTATAGTAATTTTTTTTTTTCCATATTTTAGGTTACTTGACTTTTGAAACGTGTACGATTTAACATGTCTCAATGAGGACCGATCGCAGGCACATGCCGTGACAAAGGAAAGGTAGACAAGTTGGGAATTGTTAATTACTCCCTCTTTCCAATTTTAATAGTCATTTTAGGGTTTTTTTTTTGTGTTGCATAATGTTTATCAATTCGAGAAAATTAAGAGAATATTTATTGTTTATTTCTAAATTTACTCTTATTTTTTTTAATTAAAATTCATTAATTATTATATTACTATTTCCTAAAAAGAAGGATATTTTTGTGAAGCTATTATAAATTTAGTTAAAAAGAAAGGTATTAATTAGTTTAATTGGTATTAGTAAAAAAAAAACCCTTAAAAAAACTAGTATTTTCGGACAGAGGGAGTAATATTAACAGGCTAGAGATGCCAATTTTTACTCATGTAGCCTATAAATTAGGAACGTCTGTGATCTTGCCTGGTTTCATACAACATAAATGATTTCAAGAAATTTTTAATTCGTTAATTTGACGATGTGATCTAATTGCCTCGATGTGTATACATTGATATAGTTAATACAGGCTTGCTCTACAGTTGCAACGGCAAAATAAGTGTATCCACATGGATGATAATATTTAAATTATTGTACAAACTTGTTAATTAAGAATTATTCATCAGAATAACTGCATACAACATGGTGAACGAACCGCTTCAGCTACTGACACATGGACAATATAAACAAAATTGTTTGTATATCGATAACATAGCTATCAACTTTGAATATATAATGTATAAACTCTTTTAAAATAAGAGACATGTTGTGTCGGATATCGTGTCGGATACGATACTCCTCCGATATTCCCCCGATATGTGTCCAGCACTTTTTGAACACGTAGAATTTTTCTCTGCATATTTTTTTTTTGTGAGTATTCCAATAACAAAAAAATAATAATTAAGAAGAAAAATTTTCTAAAACTACTCGAAAATATTAATATTTCATCCAATAATTTATTTTATCATTATCTTTTTTTTTATAAAAATCAAAAAATTCTTTTATATTTAAAATAGACAAATCATAGAACACCAGAAAAGGAATTAAGATATAATCACCGATGTGAAATTCCTTCTTTTTTGTACTTGTATCAATATGTATATATGAATCTTACACAAAACATATACATGTACAAGTAAATATTTAAGTATATGCATATTATGCATATATTTTATCACTACAATATTCAAAATTGTATGTGTAATCGAATTTCAGTAAATCAATATGATTTGAAATTCAACAAATATGTCGATTTTGTTATATCATGAAAATCTTACAAAATTCTATAACAATTCAAATATATAATAGAAAAAACCAAAACGAATTTAACAGTGTATGTAAATCATTCAGTATCATAAGACTGACAAGAATCCATAAATTTTTTCATTAGTTCAAACATAAGGAATAATGATTCAAGGGGCTACGGAGAGTTAATGATATTGATTAAAATAAAATTAATTTTATCCGAATCAAACCAATTGTAAATTTTCAGAATTCTTAAAAATGTTTATTTCAATTATTACTAAACTTTTGTAATGTTCTTTGAATATCAAAATATATATGCTTATACATGCATTTAATTTCGATTTGTGATTTCAATTTTACATAGAGAAAATAAAGACAAAAAATGTTAAGAAGCCAACGAATACACCTAAGATTCTTGGAGGATTTAAAGTCAACAAACCGAAAAAAATTTTATTTTACCCTTTTTGAGAGTAGTGATTATCAAAATACCCTCATTTTTCAAAATATTTAAATTCTATCCTAAACCGAGCTTTGAGAGCTCGGTTTTACTGTGTTATCAGAGTAAGACCGAGCTTTCAAAGCTCGGTCTAAATTTTTTTTAAAAAAAAATTCAGAAAAATTAAGACCGAGCTTTAAGAGCTCGGTCTAAATATTTTAATAAATTTTTTTTTTAAAAAAAAAAATAAGACCGAGCTCTGAGAGCTCGGTCAAGTTTTTTAATTTAATAAATTTTGTTTTAATCTAAGAGCTCGGCCAAAGAATTTTTTTTTTTTTTAATATATATACATAGAGAGAGAGAGAGAGAGAGAGAGAAGTAGTTTAATATATATATATATATATATATGCATAGAGAGAGAGAGAGAGAGAGAAAGTAGTTTAATATTTATATATTAGAGAGAGAGAGAGAAGGCCGAGCTTCAATAGCTCGGCCATTAATTTGGTTTTTGTTTTTTTGGGAAAATTAAATATTATTTTAATATTATTTTCATTTTTTATTTTTAATTTTTTTTAAATATATTTTTTAATGCAGTATATAAACATGCTCCAATTCAAAATTTTAATTCACAAACTTCTAATCTATAAATATTAAACTACTTTCTCTTTCTCTCTCTCTCTCTCTATGCATATATATATATATATATATATATTAAACTACTTCTCTCTCTCTCTCTCTCTCTCTCTCTCTCTCTCTCCATATATACATATATATATATATATATTCAAAAAAAAAAAATTCTTTGGCCGAGCTCTTAGAGCTCGGCCTTATATTAAAACAAATTTATTAAATTAAAAAACTTGACCGAGCTCTTAGAGCTCGGTCTTATTTTTTTTTTTAAAAAAAAAATTTATTAAAATATTTAGACCGAGCTCTTAAAGCTCGGTCTTAATTTTTTTGAAAAAAAAAAATTTAAAAATTTAGACCGAGCTTTGAAAGCTCGGTCTTACTCTGATAACATAGTAAAATCGAGCTCTCAAAACTTAATTTAGGATAGAATTTAAATATTTTGAAAAATGAGGGTATTTTGACAATCACTATTCTCAAAAAGAGTAAAATAAATTTTTTTTCCAACAAACCTCGTGGGCTACGGACACATGGAAAAAGTAGGCAAAATTAAACTACTTATACTCTAATGGAATTAAATAGCTGTCATATTTTAGTCAGTTTGAAAGTAACAAATAAGATTAGTTTAATCCCTCATTTGACAGTACACTTAATCTAATTTGTAAATAACAAGAATAATAGTTGTCACTTTTATTATTTCTTTTTCTATTTTTTTATTTCCTTGTCTACTTATTTTTTTAATTATAAAATTTAATCTTACTTTAATTTTAATTTTAATTTTAATTTTAATTTTTAACTTATCATAAATTTGATCAAGTTATTAAACATAGAATGTGCTCAATGTATTAGTTATTATTATTGTTATTGTTGTTGTTTAGTTTAACTAACTGTTTTTATAATCATTGGCTCTGGCATGATGTACATGCACCTTATTTTAGAGGTTCGAATTGCATCAGAGCTGTTTGCAGAAATTGTTCATACTATTCAATTGGGTATTGTTCAAATAATATTTTTAACTATACAAATTAAATATAATAATATCCAAAAACATTAAAAAAATCAATTATTATATCACTATACTCAATTCCACTGTTGTGACTGTTCAATTGTCGAAGAAACCTCATCTTCCTTAAAAAAAAAAAAAAAAAAAAAAGCAACACACTATTTTGAAAAGCAAATAAGCTTGCTCCACCCATTTTGGTTTCTTTTTTCTTTGAGTGTAATTTCTGTGAGTAGTGAGATCAGATATGGCCGCCTATGTTGCTGCGGTTTCCCTTTTGAAGACTCTAAGGCAGCTCCTGGATTATGATCATCAATTCTCAGACACTCCAAACTATTGAAAGTCACAAATCAAGGTTCTCAGCAATGGAGTCTATACCTTGAAACATTTTCTTCAGGACAAACAGAGAGATCAAAGGTGATTTTGAAACCCGAATCAGAGATGCCATTTATGAAGCTGAAGACATCATCGACTCCCAGCTATCATCAGAAGCTAAAACATGCCAAGGTTTCTGTCACGACTTGGAGAGAGTAATACAAAAGATTAGTTCCATTGCCGGAATGATGGCGGAGAAGTTCAATCATCTGACCTTGGACCGAAAAATGAGCGTCTCGTTGTGGAGAACGCCCATGGACCGCAGTCCGGATCCTCTGCTACAAAACGGTACTACATCTCCTCCTACATTCATCAATACACGCCACATGTATTGGTGAGCGGTTCAGATAAGGAAAGAGAATCTTCAAAAAATTTCTTATTTATCTCAACCGCTCACTAATACACGTGGCGTGTTTTGATAAATGTAGGAGAAGATGTAGCAACATTTTGTAGAAAAGGATCCGAACTGCCATGAACCGTAGAAAGAAGAACAAAATAGTCGGAAGGCATGATGAATTCATTCAACTCAAGGATCGGCTCATGAGCCAACCTGCAAGTCTCCAAGTTGTCTCAATAGTTGGGATTCCTGGAATCGGTAAGACTGCTCTCGCACAAACTGCTGTTCTGGATCCCTCGATTCGGAAGCACTTTGGTAGTATTTTCTGAGTTCAGGTACCTATCGAATATCGCAAAAGGGATGTGTTGCTTGGTCTTGAACCCATGAAAAAACGGGAGGATGTAATCCATCAGACGGATGAGCAATTGGCAAAGCACGTATATAATTGTTTAAAGAAAAGGAGGAACTCTTTGTATTGGATGATATACATGACGTTGTGGAGCAATAAAACAACTGATTAATCAGCACAATGGTTAGTAGAATGCCGCGTCAGTGCCATCGCCGTTGTAGGTTGGAACAACAGAACGGAGACCACCGTTCCGATTCTATTTCAATCATTCTGACTGTTATAATGGCATTCCGACAAGCCATGATCATAAGTCATAACTACAAACGACATACATCCCACAACTTGGCAGCAACTGCGGAAGATCAAGTTCAATAAATACAAGAAACACAACAAAGAACATAGATCATAAACAATGACTCAAATTTTATTCGAATTTATGCCATGAATATCTAATAGTTGGAATTTAACATGAATTGAACTTGTACTAATGTATAAGACCATCAAAAACATATAAACCATTTTCATTACATCAACAATAATCCAAAAAACTTAACAGCGAAAGCAATTTCACATCCTAAAATTTAATATCCTTGCCAGCAATTAACTCTTTCAGACTTCAGTACAATTAAATTGGCACGAGCATACAAAAGAACGGCAATTATATATTGCAATGCAAAAACAACTTGGCTATAATCCAAATATACCACTGTTATCCAAAACATTCATAAATATATCAAGAGTACTTCAATTAAAAAGCCTCCATAAACGATAAATGCCACCATTGCCTAGAATCAAAACAGTAAATCAAGAATCAAATTTGATTTAGTCGAATATTTACAAGATACGCTAAGAATCAAGAATTGATTAGTTTCCTTCATTTATTATTTAATATCAACTAATGTAATTCACTTATATAAATAGGTTTTTATTGTAACCATGAATCAAGAAAAACTGTATATGTTTTAGCACTGTGAGCCTTTTTTTTTTCTTCCCTGAAACAATGGAGTACATGATCATTCAATTGCCTTGTTAACTTCTATATTGCAAGTCAATTTATTATGCATCATAATTCAGAGTATAATTCAAACTATTTCATATGAAACAAATAAGAAAACTACTATCTAAGTAGAATATAATTTTGGGGCTTTAGTTTCGTCAATTGAATTAGGTCTACTCATATTTATTTACTTCTTGTGGTCCTGGGGCACCCAAATAGTATTTGTTCAAAATATTTCCCCATTGGAAGACTAGTATGATCATGTCGGTTACAATATTCATTTTATAAATTTCATAAAGAGTTTTAGATTTGTGCTTGGATTGATAGATTTGAAGCTATAGATTTGAAATTCATAATAACTAATACATTGAGTTTGTTTGGATAAATTCATATTATAATGGATTTCAAACCATTTAGCTCTGACTTTAAGCTAAATTTTGAGCTATTGAAATGGATTTGAAGTTCATTAAATTTGAAAGGATTTCAAATCCTTCCCCTCAAATCCATGGTTGCAAATAAATCGTTAAGTTTATTTTGGGTACTTGAATATAGACCAAATCACAAAATAGTCACTACTTAAACACAAGTATTAATGTAGGCTAGTATGCGTTTCGGTTGCAAGCCCTCTTAATGTTTTTGATGGCGTAAAACGAAAATTGATAATGGAGCTTTCTATTGACCAATATCTTAAAAATGTATCATAAATTGTTAATAAAAGAAATGTTAAGAATTAAAAGAATACATGTAATATGAATGTAACAATTTTATAAATAAAAAAATTACTTCAAAAGAAAATTAATACCTTAATTTTATGTGTCACTTATCCTCTTTTTTTATTAGTTAAAAAAAACAAAAAAAATGAAGATTGAATGTTAATCATGTAAGAAAAAATAACTTAAAATTAAATAAAGAAAATCAAAGACGAAGATGCACAAAAAAATGCGATGATAAAAGAAAATTTTAATAAACGTGCGTATTCTCTATAATCTTTTTCTAAAATTTCTCCCCAAAATATTTGTCGGGATTGTGGGCGTGCGGGGTGGGTGGCAATTGTAGGGCCGTACAACATCATTCGTCGCTTGTGGGGTCTTTGGGCTTAGGGCTCACATAGATATTTGGAAAAGTCATAGTAGAAAGAAAAGTTGTAGTTGAAATAATTGTAAAAAAAAATTAAGTAATAAAAGTGAATAGTATTTTAAAAAAAATTGAAAAATTATGATTGAATTTCAAAAAAATAACTATAAGTTGGAAAAAAAGTAGTGTGATAGCTACTTTTAACTTATTTTAACCTTTCCTCAACAGAAATAGGGAAGTGAAGCACTCACTATATGTTAATTTGCCAGCTTCCATCGAACGGAACCAGAAAAGCTCTCTTCTTTTTTTCCAATTTGCAGACACCCCCTTTGTAAACTATTTCAACAAAATTTTTATATCTCCTAAAAGATAGCTCATCTTTTGTTTCTGTCTTCTAGGAGAAATTGGTGGTTTTGCAATTTTTTTTTTTTAATTTTTCATTGCCCATATAAATGTAAAAGTGATTCTAAGATGTATGCCTCTGAGCAAATATAGAGGGATATATTTTGTGACCACTTTTACATTTATCTTTTTCATTAGCATACACCCCAACTTTCTATGGAAGCAATAAGTAATTACTAATTAAGGCTTAGTTTTGTATTTTTAACATTGCTATCAACTTTTTCAACTTGGTGTTTCAAAATTAATGATTTTGTTATTAGTATCATTTGGAATCTTCTTTACTTTTTTCCTTTTACATGTACCTAACTAGCACGTTGAAATCAAACCTCGTGCATACAAATTAAAATTTAAAAATTAGCACACTTAGAAATGAACTGGACTTACTTGGAAATTTACTATAATTAATTATTAATAGCAAACGTACTTCCTACAGTTCGAGAAATGCTCCCAATTAATTGAGCATATAATAATTATACATTTTTTTAGTACATATTAACGTATTACATCAATAATTCTTGAAGCATAAATCAAATTGTTACATTATATTTCAAACTAAATTATTTACAAACTATAGACAAATTATTATAATAAACTATTATTAAAATATAATCATAAACTATTATTAAGGTAAAAACAAAGACTGCACATTTATCGGTGGAAATCAAATCTAAGATTTTTAGAATCTTGGGGCCTCGGTTTCACCAATTGAACTAGATTTCATTGGCATATATACATGTATTTTTTTACTATTGTCTTCAATAAATAAAAGTGTGGAACAACTAGTTGGTTTAGTAAAATTGGGCGCTAGATCCCTTAAACAACGTCTAGAGTTCGAATATTAGAATTGTAAATGGAGCAATTGAGTTGGGACGATCGCCCCCATCATGTATATCTGTAGTAATCGATCCAAATTAGTTGTTGATCAGTGAGTCGGAATTGGGTGGCTAAGATTCAAAAATTAAAAAAAAAATAAAATAAAATTGGGGGATAATTAGCGGTGGTTCGCAGCATTACTTCAAACTAGATGATGGTTTTCAAGAAAACGAAAACTATGAACAATAAATTTAGAAACATAAAATATTTGTATTTGGAAGGGTCCATTTAATAATAATGGTAATTGTTTGATTAATTGTCGCATATCTGGCCTCCCCTGTCCTGGGGAAGGCATTAACTTTCCTACCTTCCGGTTGAGGTTTTAAACTATTATTCATTTATTTGTGTTCTATAGTCAGAGAAAGCCTCTCTCTCTCCCCTTTTCCGAAGACACACAAACACGCACACAGACACACTAATTCAGAAAGCAAATAAGCTCGCTCCATCCTTCCCTTCCTTTTTTCCTTTTTCTTGTTTTTGAGTGTAAGTGTGAGTAGTGAGATTAGAGATATGGCAGCCCACGCTGCGGCCATTTCTGTTTTGAACACACTAAGCTCCCTTTTGGGTTCTAATCATCAATTCTCAAACACTCCAAACTATCCAAAGTCACAAATCAAAATTCTCGGCTACGGAGTCCGTGCGTTGAAAGATTTTCTTGAGGAAAACCCAGAGATTAAAAGTGATTTTGAAACCCGAATCAGAGATGCGATTTATGAAGCCGAAGACATCATCGACTCCCACATATCATCAGAAGCTGAAATCAGCTCGAGCTTCTGTCAAGACTTGGAGAGAGTAACAGAAAAAATCAATATCATTGTCGAAATGACGAAGGATTTCAATCGTTTGACCTTGGATCAGCAAATAAGACCCTTGTCATGGAGAGAAGAATTGAGATGGCCAAAACCGAAGTATCCCTTGGTCGGACGGAGCGAAGACTTAATTCAACTCAAGGATCGGCTGATGACCAGATCAGAGGAGCTCCAAGTCATCCCAATAGTTGGGATTCCTGGAATGGGTAAGACTGCCCTCGCTGAGCATGTTTTTGAGGATCTATCGATTCGTGAGCATTTTGGTATTACTTGTTGGGTTAAGGTACCTACTGAATATCACAAACGAGATGTGTTGTTGCGTCTTTTGGAATCCATGAAGAAACGAGGCGATGGGTTCCGTCACATGACAGATGAGCAATTGGCAAAGTATGTATATAAAGTTTTAAAGAATAAGAGGTATCTCGTTGTATTCGATAATATTCGTGACGTAGTTTGGAATGATTTGAAACAAGTATTACCTGACTACGACAATGGAAGTCGAATCCTGCTGACAACTAGGAATATGGATGCAGCACCAGCTCCTCCTTATCAGTTGGATCGCTTGAGTGATAAGGATACCTTGGCTTTGCTTGAAAACTTAGCCTTCGATGATGAACGGTTGCCTTCAGAATTTTTTGTTACTGGAAAGGATATCGCCAAGAGTTGCAGAGGGCTCCCTTTCGCCGTTGTCATTATTGGAAGACTACTCAGATGTGCCAAACTGAGTGCAGAGAACTGGGAGATAGTACTGTCGTCAATCAGTGCCTGCAAGAATTATGTTGACCTTACAGAAGCAGTTATGTCTTTAACTTACAGGCACTTGCCGCAAGAGTTAAAATTGTTTCTTCTCTATATTGCGATGTTCCCATTTGATTATGGGATTTATTTCTCCAAATTCATCAACCTATTAACTTCAGAACGATTTTTTCGAGGAGGAGGTCAAGCCTCTAATTATTTGCCTGAGCTTCATAAGAGAGATCTTGTTCTTCTGTCCACAAAGCACTTTCGATTCAGGCTCAAATTTACCGAAGAAGTGTTTCATGAGTTCATTGTGAGAAAAGCTGAGGAGGAGAAATTCTTCCTTGTCATAAGTAAGGATACAAATAATGTTTCTCTGCAGGACAAAAGTTCATATAATCAGCAGCGCGTGTTGTGCATCTGGAAGAACATCCACCATTTCATCAAAGATATGTCCAACTACAACTCAAACACATCAATTTCATCCGTGCGTTCTCTTTTTTTTATGGGTCCAGAACATCAATATCCACTGCAGTCGTGGTTAGATTTCAAGCTGCTCAAGGTATTGGATGCTCCCAAAATCCGCTTCTACACTTTCCCATCCGAAATTCTCAAATTACTTCAATTGAGGTACCTTGCCTTGAGCTATAATGGAGAACTTCCAGCAGCAGTGTGCAAGCTTCGGAACCTTCAAATCTTAATTGTTTTACGCTATCTCAGCGTGAAACGCACAGGAGCTCCTTCATATCTGCCAATGGAGATTTGGAATATGAAAGAATTGAGGCATCTGCAAGTCATGGGAAGCGATCTACCTGATCTTCCTTCCGATACTAATCTTCTTCTTCTAGAAAACATTGTTAGTCTTTCAGATGTTGGTGCCCATAGTTGTACCCTGCGCATTCTTGAAAGGCTTAGAAAGCTTTTGCGATTAAGAATCCGAATCGAATCACCATTAGAAGATGAATCATCATTGAGCTTTTTTTATCATCTTGATATCCTCGATAAGCTTACAAAATTTAAATGTGTTGTTATGCATCCTGATATGGGGTCTCATCAAGTTGTTTCATCTTCCACTCCTGTTTTTCCTCATAGTCTTGTGAAGCTAAATTTGAGCGGATGTGGATTTCCTTGGGAATATATGAGGGCCATTGCTACATTGCCGACTCTTGAATGCCTCAAATTGAGGAGCTATTCCTTTCGGGGCCCTGAGTGGGAGGTGAAGGAAGATGAATTTCCTCAGCTATTTTTCCTGTTGTTGGAAGACATGGATTTGGAGAAGTGGATATTGGCCGACGGCTCCTTCCCAAAGCTGGAGTCCCTTGTTATTAGGCATTGTTACAGACTCCAAGAGTTCCCGTCAGAATTTGCAGACATTGCATCTCTTAGAACGATGGAGGTGGAAGATTGCAACCCATCTGTTATGGATTCAGCTCAAAAGATAAATAAAAATCGAAAGGATGTAGAACGTGGGCCAATTAGAGTTGATCTCTATTCTTCGTTGGATGATTAGAAGTGTAGAACCTCTCGATCGTCGTGTAACCAGGTAAACGATCACTTGTGGCTTTCAATTGCTTATCATCGATGCATGAGAATTTTACTATCTCTTAATTATTTATTTGAAGACTTGAATTTGAATGGATAAAGTAGTTGACTAGTGTTTAACTTATTAAAATTTTTATTTAAATTACTCCAACTAAGCGTTTAATATTGTTGATTAGATGAATGAAAGATAGAAAGAGTTCCACGTGGTTTTCCATGTTTTACAACTATATATTACTCCATTGAAAATTAATTTCGTTATATCTTAATTTTTACTATTATCCTTAAAGTTGCGATGAAAAATCTAAAAAATCAAACAAAACTATCTACAAATTATATATTAAAAGTTTATTCGTTTGATTTTTATTCTACCGTTCCAAAATTTAATTGCTTTCAAATTCTCCTTCCTAAAAAAAAGTAAGAAAAGTAAATTTTGTGAAAGTCATATAAAACTTCTTTTGTAAATTTTTTTCTACTTTTTTTTAAAGACTTTTAAAATTAAACTTCTTTTGGATGCTATTGTAGCTTTTATTTTCTTTAATTTTTTAATATTAATATTGAAAATTGCATAGATACTCATTTAATAAATAAAAAATTTAAATTTACATTAGAAGTTAGGGAAGATTGTATCTCGTTTGTGTTCTTTTCTCCACTTTTGCAAGTAGAGTTGACGGTTAAACGAACTTTATTATTATTATTATTATTATTATTATGACAGTAATAACAACGGATAATTACTCCCACCTCTTCCGAGTTTAATTGAAATTACGAATAACACTCTTATTTCAAAAATTACGAATAACCTACGTGAGTTTAATGAAATTCATCTTTCATCAAAGCGAGATATAATTGTGAGTTGTATTTCTTGTATTTTCAGTGGTGTTTTGAACTTATACACAAGAACTATCTATTGGAAGAATTAAATTTTAATGGATAAAGTATTTCATATAGTGTCTAACTTATTAATATTTTTATTTAAACTACTTTTGCTAACGGTTTGATATTTATTGATTAGATGAATGAAAGTATCCCAGGTGGTGTTTTCTGTTTTACTTCTATTACTATATTAAAAATTAGTTTTGTAGTAATTTTAATTTTTGCTATTATCCTTGAATTAAAGGGACATTTTAGTGCGATTAAAAATCTGAAAACTCATACAAAACTATCTATAAATTACATAATGAGTAAAGTTCATTTAATTTTTATTATTCCATATTTATTCAATATCGACCATTTCGACTCTAGTTAATTTCAATTTCTCTTTCGATTGTTATATCACCACTCTTTCTCTCAAAAAAAGAAACATAAAAATATAATTCAATTTACGATGAACAAAAAGAAAATCAATAATATGTTAACGAATTTTTTTAAGGAGAAATCTAAAATTTGATTTTCTAGAAGCGTATTAAATTCTTACTTAAATATTGAAGGTTGTTTTTTTCTTTCCCTATATATAATTTTAAATTCTTAAAAAGAAGGCTGTTTTTTTTTGGTACAAAAAAGAAGTTCATTTAGATACTATGGTTGCTCTTATTTACTGTTACTTTTTTGATATTAATATTTTAAAATTGCGTTTAGAATCTCATTTAATAAATACAAATTTTAAAATTATCCTCCAATCTAGGTGTCCCAACAAAATAAATTTAGAAAATATTGTTTCTCTTTTATTTTCTTTCCTCCACTTTTGAATAAAGAAAAACTATTTTTGTGAAAATAGCATCCATATTGGTTTACATAATTACCCTTAAAAAGAACAATATTGAAGGGATATTTTGGTTGATTCAAAAATTGTATTCACACTTTTATAATAATATAAATAATATAATATCATAGTAGTACTTGTTCCAGATTAGTCGGTCAATTAATCGAAACCGGGTGAATAAGACAATAATAATAATAATAATAATAATAATAATAATAAGATATAGATTTAGAATGTACACCTATTGAAATTCACTAGTATTGTGGTCTTTCTCTTTATATGTTTGGTAAGTATACGAGCTAAGACAAGACAGGTTGTGCCTCACGTAAATTTTTTGTCTAAACCCGTCTTTGCCGCACCAAATTAATCATATAAAAAGTATTAATACACCTTTCATATGATTTATCACTCTTTCCAAACTCTACACTAATCACATGGCAAGTGTAAAACACTAACCATGTGATTAGTTCGGTGTGGCTAACCCGATACGGATAAGAATTTCCCATGCCTCATTGAGTTGTGCTAACGTTGAGCATTGGTAATTCTTGCAATTATTCAGATCAAGGCCTAAAGAACAAGCATACTAGGCAGCAAGCGCTGGGACTTCTCATCTCTACTCTTGGTGACTCGAGCTTCTCCTACGCATGAAGTACAGAGCATTTGAATAATTTTAATTGTGCAAGCCATGTGTAATATGATTCATGTACTCAATGTATAACGTTTGTATTATTACTGTTTTGATTGTACTCGGATATTTGTTCGTGGAACTCTAATTAATTGCCTCTGCTTTTGAAGTTTTTGAAAACAAGTTGTACTTTTCCTAATGTTTTGAAATAAGTGCATGATCCGATTTTGGGACCTTGACAGATTTTTTGTCCTAATACCGTATGGATTTCTTCCAATTTATAGCATTGTCAGTTTACACTTCAAGTTTTGGCATCATTAGATTGAGTAATGATCGACAAAGAGGATGACTAAGGGGGAGACATCTGCAATTATTTCTACAAATTCCATTCTCAGATTATTAGAGATACACAGAGCAAATACATTCACTTTTGCTGTGACGATTTCGACTTCTCCAAGAAGAAGAATCCAAACAGGGACACAACAGAGAAAGCAGAGAAGCAAACCGAGGCAAGATCGAGTGAAACATGGCACCCAGTGATTGCCCGGACCTCGAACAAATTGGTAGCCTTCTTAGAATTCGTGGTCTGTCCGAGGGCTACCACTTCATCGGCAGAGTTATATACATACGCCCTGATAAAATATGTAGCAGAGGCCACATCCCTTTTCACTGTCCAAGTGAAAGTGTTGTTAGAGGGGCTATATGGCTTTGCAACAATCTTGTGTTGACAAGTCTAGTCCTTCTCCAAGTTTTCCACTGTTTTCCTCCACCTGCAATCCTGTTGGCTAATAGGCGCGCAGCAGAGCTTCAACTTTACGGTTTTGTAGGCTGAATCTGCCCCGGCCGGGAAAGTTGTGTTGAGTGACCATTCGAGGGTGATCTTGTCTTCTCCCTCCTTGAGAACTGCAAAAAAGTTTCGAGTAGAAGGTTGGTTTAGCTAGAGAAGATATCGGTTCTAGCAAAACATGAAGTAATTTGTTTGTATTTCTTTGTTTCTTGTTTGCTGATTAAGGGCTGGCAGTTATCGTTAATTACAATTAGAACAAGTCAGGAACTACTATTTTTTGCTGCTTTTTAGAGGCTTTCAAGAGATGAATAGAACATAGTTTTCGTATTTTATCAAGAACGATGGATAAAGAATGATTTTTTGAGATGGTGAAATGACTCTAAGTCGTGTTGGGGGGGTAGATTTGCAAGGTTTAATTCATAATTTATGGGTGCTTAAGGATTTATGTGCTTGGGTTTTTATTTGGAAGTTGACTTTGTAATAATATGTTCCTCCGGCAGCATATTATGTAGATAATTCTTTTTCCCCTAATGCCTGAAAGACCAATCTCCAAGAAAGTGAAAGTTTTGATAAGCGCAAGTGTAAGTTCCGCTTAGGGCTCAAGATATTAATGCAGCGAAAATATACTTTCATTTTTATTATTAATTAAACAAATTATTTGTTATGAACAACATCTGAAAGTATTGTCAATTTCATTGGCTAGCTTGACGAGCACTATTCTAACAACTAGAAATTATGAACATGATGGAAAAGCTGCAATTATGTATGTGAGAAATTAAAAACTAATTGATGCACCCTTTGGAGTTATACTTTCCCTCACAACGTTATTTGGATTTGATATGAAATTTAAAGTAATGTTTGAGACCAGTTCAGATCTTCTATAGTGTTTTCGTATAACACTTTTTGTCATACTCACCAATACACATGACGAGATTAAAAAAAAAATTCACAGTTTTTTTTTCTTTATCGTAATTATTTCTCTTTCTTCATTTCAGCCAAGCAAGTAAATACTCATCACAAAAAAAAATGGCATTGGCAAGTAGAATAAAGAATGTTATATGAAAAATATTATAAAAGATCCAACTTGGTTTGAAACTACATAAATTAAAGTAATTTGTAGAATTATCTTCAAAATTGGTAAAAGATGGTAATTATCCTTGCATATTAACTTCGAACGAGATGGTAGTATTGTTAGAGAAAAGAATAGTACAAGATGTAATGTTCTTTATCTAAAAATTAAAAAAAGAAAAGAAAATCTTTAGAAAATTTAAAAAAATACGTAGTTTCATGTGAAAAGAAAATATATATCAAAATAAGATTCAATAATTCATCGTTAGATATCCTGATGAATTTATATACAATTGGCATATTAGGCTTCTTTTAGGAAGTCAAGTAGGAGGGTGTTTGGCTAAACTTATTTAAAACATATTATAAGCTCGGGATAATTACGTCTACACCCTTTGAGGTTTGGTGTAATTATCGATACACCCCCTCACATTTGACTATTTACAATTAGACCCTCTCCATGTTAGCACTGTTAACAAATACCCATTCGTTAGTGGCCGTTAGGGTTATGGCTGTGTACGTTACTTTTTATTTGCAAACTTCTGAAAATACCCCTCCATGAGCGGGAAATTAATTAACACATTTTTTTGACTTTTTTGCATAACCTTATGCCCTTACGGGTGCAAATGTAATTTTCAAAAATTTTAAGCGGTGTAAATATAAATTTCAAAAAAAAACTCAACAAATTAAACAATCAAATAATTCTTATAAAATAAATTTTATCTCATATTATAATATAAATATAAATTATGTTATTATTATTTTTTTTACTTTTTATAATAAAAAAATTTATTTTTCTAAATTTTCATTCTTTCTATTTTTTTTCATTTTTTTCATTCTTCATTACAAATTATTAAAAAAAATCAAAATAATTACTTTTATTTTTCATTTTTCATTTTCATTTTTTCCCTCCTTGCTTACAAATAATTAAAAAAATATCAAAATAATTACTTTTTTTTTTGTCATTTTTCCCTTATTCCTTACAAAAAATTATTGCTCCTTCATCCTCTTCTCTCCTCCCCTACCAACCACCCACCTTACCCATCATCCTCCTCCCACAGCGCCCCCCCCCCCCCCTTCCACCTTCTTCTTCTTCTTCTTCTTCTTCTTCACTCATGCTTCCTCTACCGTCGCAGCGCCGCCACCGCCGCCGATCGCCCACTAGACCTAGCCCGAAACCCAACTCCAAGCCCCATCTCCACCTTCTTCTTCCCCCCACCTTCAAATCTCACCTGAAATTCCCCCCATCTCCTTCGTCCTTCTCTCTATCTCTCTATGTGTGTGTGTGTGTGTATGTGCGAGTGCGTGTATATGTGTGTGTCTTGTGTGTGTGTGTGAGTGAAATGTGTTCCTCTGTGTGTTGTGTGTGTTATTATTATGCGTGTATATATATATATATATATTATACATGATGTGTGTACATATATATATATATATATATTTAAGTAATATGTTATTTAATTTATAATTTTATTTTAATATTCAATTGGGGGTATTTTTGGTACAACACAAAAATATTAAATTTGGTTTTTTTGGAAGTTGAAACATGAGGGTAAAAATGTAATTTTACAAAAATCATCAGGATTTTAAAAATTATCATGTCATAGGGGGTCTAATTGTAAATAGTTAAATGTGAGGGTAGGGATAGCACCCTCCCCAGACCCGCCCCGTTGCCATCCCTATGTGAGAGGGTGTATCGGTAATTACACCAAACCTCAAAGGGTGTAGACGTAATTATCCCTATAAGGTCCTATATCTTATAAGATATTTTAGGAGCTTATAAGATATTGGATCTTATTTTAAAAATAAATTATTAAGGTGTTTGGATAAATAAAATGAGGTATAGCTTATAAGACGTTAGTAATGGTAATATTATAATTAATGTGGTTGAAAATAAAAGAAGTTGATAGATCTTAAAAATAAGTTCTCACCTCCTTATTTTTTTAAAAAAAAGCTTATAAGTTTTTAAACATCTTATTTGAGGGAGTTTATAAGCTTCTTTTCTAAAATTTTTATTAAACACTTTGTATTATCTTATAAGATGTTTTAAGGAGCTTATAATGTTAGCCAAACACCCAAATCCCGTTGGTTTCTCCGCTCCATATGGATTGGGCCACTCACTGTCAGAGTCTGCTTTAAATTGGCTACATGCTGTAGTCAAGCCCCTGTAGTTCCTGCAGCCCACGACACCCTCCCCAAACAGCCCAGTGTGTTAGATGATGAGGGCTTCCCGTTGGATTGTCCTTTTACTTTTTTTTTTGGGTGGCTTCCCATTAGTGTTACTGTTACTAATGAAATCCTTATTATAATTATCATTTAACATTTAAGTCAGTTAAGTATAAACAATATTGTTTTTTTTTTTTGTAATAATAAGAGAAACTTGAAAGTTAAAAAAGTAAATAACACAAGGTTTTAAGTAGAACTAACAAAGAATTAATAATGAAGCATAGTCGGCCAGTCCCATAATAATAATAATAAGGGTGAATTACGTTTAACTCCCCTGAGGTATGCCATATTTACAAAAAACACCCCGATGTTTGAAAAATTACAATTGCCCCCCTCAATTGAGGGGGTTGATGTTATATCTGACGGAGCTGATAAAAAGTCATTTTTATGCTTCAGTGATTTAAGCTAACAAAGAATTAATAATGAAGCATAGTCGGCCAGTCCCATAATAATAATAATAATAGCGCAAACAACAAAATTGCGATATCAAGATTTTGTGAGGTCTTAAGGTTGAATTCCTCCAAAATGTAATTTATCCATATTTAGTTAATATTTGGTGTAATGTAAATGTATTTGATAGCTCCAGTCTCAAAAAAAAAAATCAAAATAAAATAAAGTAAAACCAAAAAGAAATATGCAAGGCCAAATTTACGTATTCTTCGGGTATTAAAAAAGTTCTTCTATATATATATATATTTTTTTTTTCTTTCTTTTGGCAAAATAATATATCGTGTCAATGATTAATTTACAACAACTATTTTTATTTCACTCCAAAAGAATATTAATCTTTTTCTCAGATAGTCAGATTATTCTCGATATGTTGGACTTGGTAATCCTCGTTTTAAGAAAAAAATTACACATACTTAGAAATATTGCATAGCTTAAGATGCCAATTTGCCATCCCTACACGGCCGAGTACACACAATTACACAGACAAAAGGACACTTTCTTAAGGCCGGCATTTGTTTCAATATATATTCCTTCACATTCACTTTCATTATCTACGCACAATACGTCAATCTCTTACTGATATTTCAGTCCTCTTCTTACACCCCCCCCCCCCCCCCACAACACACACACAAGTAGGAAATTAATTGAGAATAAATTGATAAGCATAAAAGATTAGTCAAGGGTAATTCTTTGCACATCGTTCTTGAGATTGATCATCAATTTAAGGATAATTCTCTAATTCATGCAATTGACCGGTTATAACCTTTAGAGAACTCATCCAACGTAACGCGAATGCAATGAATAATGCTTAATTAATGAATAACCCTAATCAAACAATAGGATTTAACCATTAACAACATTACAAACTAGAAAGATCCGATTCTAGCCAACAAACCTATAAACGTGGTTCTTTGAAACTAGATTGTATATTTTCCATAGTATAATACAAAAGTTTTGACCCGATCAAATTATACTACTTTCCACTTGTATTAGTTCAATTAAATAATTACGGATTTAATCTTATTAACTGGATATATGCGATTTTATTAATTGAACAACATGCTTAAATTGCACAAATAATAAAATAGCATTAAAGGAAGAGGTTTTCCTGAAAGAGCATAGAAAAACATACAAATATTGCGTAAAAATAAAGAAACAAATAAATCAGTTAGATCTCACAATTAATGCGTAAATGTTGGCTTGAAATAACTGTTGATTATTAATGGTGTTTAACCACAAAGGGCCATGGACAAAACTTGAAAGAAAATAGGTACTAAAAATTTAAAACTAAAACTAAGACTAGAATAAAGATGTCCTAGACAAGGTCTTAGAACATATATATATATATATATATATATATATAGCCTTCTATCCAGCAATCTACTTCCTAATAGAACTAGAAAATTAAAAATCATAAGCAAGAAGAGAGTTTGTTTCCAAGTAAAACTTTTGCCACAACTCAACAACTGCCTTCAATTCTCGCGCATAATATTCTAGTCATAAGGCATGATCACACCTTATGCAGCGAGCTTGACTGTTTGCATGTTTATCTTTCTAACTTCCTTGTATGACTACCCCATGCACTTTTTACCATCTTTAGACCATTTGTCTGCTACTTTTCATCAATTTTCACCTACAACAAATAAGAAATCAATTTGGTAAAATTTCAACCAATTTATAACCCAAAATCCACCAAAAAGAAATACAAATAAGGCCTAAAACTTAGTAAAAATGAAATATTATCAAGTTCAAATTTTTAGATTTTGTATATATATATATATATAATTATCTTTGACCTTCACTACTTTTCTTTGATCAACTTCTCTTATTCATGTACACCATATGGTATCTATCTATATATATAATGTTATTTATACTATATATAAAATGGAAGAGCCTCTGCAAACTTGGAATGGTAGTTTTGATTCCATTCTACACCAAAAATTTGATTTGCCAATAATGCCCCTGATGTGGCCTAATATGCCCGAGGCCACGTCGGCGCCACCTCAGCCTAATCCGCCGATCGAAGGCTCCCATGTGTCAGATCGGTCCGATCAGGATTGCATCATTGCCATCTATGTCCGATCAGAATACGCCAAAACGTCATACCGCCCATGTGTTTCCCCGGAGCCATGTTGCTCCTCGGGATTTAGACCTCCTCGGACTATTGTCCCCATCTCCATAGTCCTCGGACCTTCCTGCGGGGATCCGGTAACACCCCTCTATCCTCGGACGGTTCCGTTCTCGATGTGGTCCCAGTAATAACGACCTCTGACACCGGGTGTACTCCTCTGACACAATGTGTGCCTGACGCATCCCCGGCACGCGCCGGGGAATATTTCTGTACGGATAATAAGGCTGGGCCGGTCTAACCCTAATCCGGCCCACTCGTCTCCGATCATTATAAATAGCACACCGTTACTGTTCATACGGTAAGTTTTTCACACAAATTACATACATTATTACCTTCCGATTACCTGCTCGAATACTGACTTGAGCGTCGGAGGGTCTTCGCCGGAGACACATCCGGCTAGGCTCACGTGTGTTCCTTCCTTGCAGAATAGGACCCCGACCAGCAACTTGTACACCTTTGTTCGGAATTTGAAAGGACTTTGAACACTCACCCTCGAATCATACCTTTGCTCGGAGTGACCTGATCATCGGACCGAATCCGACCTCATCATTTTGGCGCTAGAAGAAGGGCACCTATTCCGATAAGTGAGAAAATGGTTAACACAAGACGAACCGGAACGGAGCCAGGGGATTCGACCAACCCCTTGCCTCCGCAAATCACCACCACCCACATTCCCGAGCCGAGCGACGTCCCACACCAAGCCGTGCCCCAGATCGCCGGGGCGACGCCTTCGCCCACCGTCGGACAGAGCCTCGTGGTTCTGACATCCGACCAGTTCAACGCTCTCTTACGAGAGATCCGAGGACGGGGGGAACCAAACCCCGCTCCGCCCGCAGACGTAGAAGACCCTCACGTGCAGAGGGATGATTTTCGCCCCCCGCGCGGTGCTCGGGCAACCGACGCCGTGCGGGATGATGCGCCGGTGCGCGAACGGGGTCCCGCGGCCCGAGAGCCCCGGAGAGAAAGACGGGCCCCACCACCTCGTCTCGACGAAAAGGTTGGCGAGTCCTCCGTTGGCGTCTCGTCGGGGAACCCGGCCCGGAACCATAGGGAGCGCCTGGAAGAGATTTCCCACCAGGCCACCGAGCTTCAGAGGCGGATCGACGAGGTCCGCCGTGGAGAGAGGGCCCGAGAAGACATTGGCGAGCTGTCTCACCGAATGGAAGACCTCCACCGAAGGCTAGAGGAGGTATCGCACCGATCCGGCCAGGGATCGGCACAGCGTTATTTCGAGCCCGACGAGATGGATCCCCTCAGCCCCGATCTCCAGAGGGCCCGCGCTCCACGGGGTGTTCGGATCCCCACGGACTTGCCCCGATACGACGGGGAGGCCGACCCCAAGGAGCACCTCATACAGTTCAAGCACGCCATGCGGGTGCACATGATCGATGATGATTTCGCTGCGAAACTGCTGGTCACTACCTTCCAAGGTGTGGCCTCGCAGTGGTACGTCCGGCAAGCCCCCGGATCGATCAGGAGCTTCACCGACCTGGCGATAAAGTTTGTCAACCATTTCCAGACCAAAAGTCTGGCCAAACTGCCACCGTCCCACCTCCACAAAATCCGACAAAAGGAAAATGAGTCCTTAAGAGACTTTTTTAATCGGTTCAACACCGAGTTACTCAAGGTCTAGAGCGTCCAGATGGACTTCCTGCTCGACGTCATCATGGGTGCCATCCGGAATCAATCATGCTCGGACCACCTGGCCAGGAAACGCCCGGCCACAATGGAAAAGGTCATGTCCATCGCCCAGCAATACATGAACGTCGAGGACATGCGATTCAAGAGGAGACCGGACGCCGGGGAGAAGAAGGATCGCAGACGAGACAACGACCTTACCCCCCTGGTAATGACGAGAAAGGAAATTTTCGCCACCATCAACGCCAACGACCCCACGATCTTTCGGAGGTCGAGGAAGATTCAGGACAAAGATGGAGCCCCCCCGAGGGGGAATAAATACTGTGCTTTCTACAAGCAAGTAGGTAACCACGACACCGAGGGTTGCTACGCCCTCAAGAAAGAGATTCAGCGCCTCATCGATACCGGCTGCCCCGAAATTAAGAAATTCGTCAAGAAGAAGGGGCAAGGCCATAAAGGTGAAGGCAGCCGCAGCACCGCTCCCCGTCCTTCGAGGACGATGACTCCGGGTCCCTGAGGAGGGAGAGATCACACTCCCCTCGAAGGGACCCCACTCCGGCACAGCGCCTCGATAAGCAGCCCGCCGTCCATGATAATCTCCCGACGAGGGGAGTAATTCACACCATAGCCGGCGGGCCCAGTGGAGGAGACACCAAGACGAGAAGGAGGCAGGTGGAAAGGCGCCTCGACCAGGCCCGCTACCACATCGAGGAGCGCTACCACAATGAGAGATTGCACGTCAACGCCATCTCGGAGGCCAGGTCATCAGTTGAGGAAGCCCTCGAGTTCTCTGATCAAGACCTCGAGCACATACCTAAGACGGAGGGCCTCGAGGATACACCGGACTACCCCATGGTCATCAACCTGGACGTAGCCAACTACTCCGTTGCAAAGACTTTGATCGACAACGGGAGTTCCGCCAACGTCATTTTCGCCAGCACGTTCGCGAAAATGGACTTGGGGAAGTATACACTCTCCCCCGTACAAACGCCCCTCGTTGGATTTGGGGGATCCGAGGTGGTACCACTCGGCATGATACAGCTCCCTACCTCCCTGGGGGAGGCACCGAGAAGAAAAATATTGATGATACCATACTTGATAGTGGATGCCCCGTTCGCCTACAACATCATCCTCGGGCGGCTCGCCCTTAACGCGTTCCGCGCGGTGGTATCCACATATCACTTAAAGATGAAGTTCCCCACTCTGGCAGGGTCGGGCAGGTTACCTGCCGGATCCTGGACGCCTGGAAATGCTATTCGGCCTCCGTGGAGGGCAAGAAGACCCCCGCACCCCGACCAGTGGAGGTCGCCATCCAGCAGATTGACGTCCCCGAGTCCTCTGAGACTGACCCGGCGAAAAGAAGAAGGATCGAGGAAGAAAGGTTAACACCGGCTGAGGACTCATAAGCTATCCAGCTAGTCGAGGGCGATCCTTCGAAGACCACCAGAATAGGATCGAGCCTCAAGCCTCACCACGAGGTCATGTTGGTCGATTTCCTCCGATCAAATGTCGATGTCTTCGCGTGGAAGGCCTCAAATTTTTTGGGAATCGACCCCGAAGTCATTGTCCATCGCCTCAACGTAGACCCATCATTTAGGCTGGTGAGGCAGAAGAAGAGAATATTCTGTGAAGCGCGTAACCGGATCATCGAGGAGGAGGTTAACAAGCTCCTCGAGGCCGGCTACATAGTTGAGATCCAATTTACCGAGTGGCTCTACAATGTCGTCGTCGTAGCCAAGGGCGACGGCCGATGGAGGATGTGGAACGATTTCACCGATCTCAACAAAGCTTGCCCGAAGGACCACTATCCCCTTCTTCGGATTGATCAACTCGTGGACTCAACGACCGGCTGTGAATTGATGAGCATGATGGATGCCTTCCAAGGCTATTACCAAATCTACATGGCCGAGGAGGATAGGGGGAGGACGTCATTCGTTGTTTCGTCGGGGACATACTGCTTCCTCGTGATGCCTTTCGGGCTGAAGAACGCCGGGGCGACGTACCAGAGGTTAGTGAACCTCATGTTCAAGGACGAGATCGGCAAGACCGTCGAAGTTTATGTCGACGATATGATAGTTCGCAGCGAGAGAGGCTCCGACCATCTCGGGCATCTTGCTCGGACTTTCGATATTTTGAGGAAGTATGGCCTGAAACTCAACCCGAGCAAATGCACGTTTGGGGTCCGGGGTGGCAAGTTCCTCGGATACATCGTCAGTCATAGGGGGATTGAGGCCAACCCCTCGAAGATTCGCGCCATCCTCGACATCGAGCCTCCCAGCTCGGTAAAGGAGGTTCAGAGGTTAGTGGGCCGCATAATTGCCCTCAACAGATTCATATCCCACTCAGCGGATCGGAACCTCCCATTTTTTAAAGCACTCAGGAAGGTGCCGAATTGGAAATGGATCGAGGAATGCCAGCGCACGCTCCTCGAATTGAAAAGATACCTGACCGAACCCCCCCTGTTATCGAAACCAGTCCCGGGGAGACCCCTTTATGCCTACCTGGCGGTATCCCCGGATGCCGTCAGCTCAGTACTAGTGCACGTGGAGGATCGGGTACATCGCCCAGTGTATTATCTCAGCAAGCTCCTCCAAGGCCCTGAACGGAATTACTTGGCCATCGAGAAGCTCGCCCTCGCTTTGGTCCACTCCGCCCGAAAGTTGAGACAATATTTTTAGGCCCACACCATTGTGGTCCTGACCAACGAGCCGTTGAAGCAGGTACTGGCAAAACCCGATGCCTCTGGTCGGCTCGTGAAATGGGCCGTAGAGCTCGGAGAGTTCGATATTTAATTCCAGCCACGAACGGCGATTCACGCACAAGTCTTGGCGGATTTCTTGGTGGAGACGGCCCCGAGGGCGGAAACGGAGCCCAAGACGCCGTGGACTCTCATGGTCGACGGGTCCTCCACGAACTCCGGAGGGGGAGCTGGAGTCTATTTGCGGGATGGGTTAGGCAACGAGCTCGACTTCGCTATTCGCCTAGAATTCCCGGTTTCCAACAACGAGGCCGAGTACGAGACCCTCGCCGCAGGAATGAAGATAGCCCTGGACAAGGATGTGGACGAACTCGTCGCCTTGACCGACTCACAGCTGGTGGCCGAGCAGGTCAATGGAAATTACGACGTCCGGGAAGCGTCGATGGCAAAGTACCTCGAGGAGGTCATTAAACTGAAGGAAGGGTTCGCCAAGTTCTCGCTCGAGCAAATTCCCCGGGCGGAAAATGAGAGGGCAGATCAGTTGTCGAAACTGGCGAGTTCGATTAGGGGGACCAAACAGAGAAGCATAACCATGTTGAGCTCGCCAACACCCTTGACCGGGTCTGAGGCCCAACAGTGTGTCCTTTCCATCGAGCCCCCCGAGGATTGGATAGCAGAATTAGTCACCTACCTGAAGGATGGAACTCTCCCCGAGGGACCCGTCGAAGCCAAAAGACTCCGACGGCAGGCCTCTCGATACGCCCTCGACGGGCAGGGGCGCTTGTTTAGGAAAAGCTTCGATGGGCCTCCTCGACGATGCTTGAGCAAGCAACAGGCCAAGGAAGTCATCGAAGAAATACACCAAGGGTGTTGTGGAAACCATACTGGACCACGGTCCTTGGCCAAAAAGGTATCACGGGCGGGGTTCTTCTGGCCGGACCTCGTTCGAGACTGCTTCGACTATGTCCGACGATGCCGAACATGCCAAATGCACGCCAACCTTGTTCATCAACCTGCCGCCCCAATGGTAAACGTTGAAATATCTTGGCCATTCGATCAGTGGGGGATTGATATCCTCGGGCCCTTCCCTCAGGCCTCCGGGCAAAGAAAGTTCATCATCGTCGCCGTCGAGTATTTCACCAAGTGGGCCGAAGCGGAAGCCGCCGCAAAAATTACTGACGCGGTCGTCCAGATTTTCGTCTGGAAAAACATCATCTGTCGCTTCGGACTCCCCAGAGTCCTAATCTCCGACAACGGAACCCAGTTCCAAAGCCGCCGGATAAAGGAATGGTGCTCTAGCCTCAAGATCGAGCAGCGTTTCACCTCGGTGGGGAACCCCCAGGCCAACGGTCAAGTTGAAGTCACAAATCGAACAATTCTCCACGGACTCAAGACCGCCCTGGTCGACGCTCGGGGCAGCTGGGCCGATGAGCTCCCAGGCGTGGTCTGGGCCTATCGGACCACTCCTCGGACCGCGACAGGCGACACCCCATACGCCTTGGTCTACGGGTCCGATGCCGTCATACCTACCGAAGTGCTGCACCCATCTGCTCGGGTCGCGCACTTCGATGAAATCGCTAACGTCGACGCTCGCCTGACCGAGCTAGACCTCGCCGACGAGAGAAGACGTGCCGCCTTGCGAAGGATGGACAACTTTCAGGCATCTACTGCACGTGCTTACAATCGCCATGTCCATCCCTGGACATTCTAGATCGGGGATTTGGTCACCAAGAAGGTCGAGGTTTCCCGCCCTGTGGGGAAGTTGGACCCAAAGTGGGACGGCCCGTTCAAAGTGACCAAGATTTGCAAAAACAACGCCTATCGCCTCGAGGATATGTCAGGGAGGGAGTTGCCTCGCCCTTGGAACGCTTCGAACCTTAAGAGGTTCTACATATGAGTGCTATGTGGCCGAGCAAAATCTATTTAACATTGTAAATTCTCATCGAAGTTTAAATGAAACATCTCCTCGAGCCACTTGGCTTTTTCAACAACTGTTTTCTCCACTATTAAGTTTTTAAATTTTTATCTAAGTCGGAATGAATTATTTGCAGCTCATCTTACACGGTTCTCGTTATACAATGTTCCTCGTCGAAGGGTGTCAATTCGAGTTACATTCCGACGAGGAACATTGAAATTAAATGCGGATCTGAGGCCTCCTCGAATCATCACATATTGCATAAAACAAGTCATATTTCGACGAAAATTCATAGACAAAATTCATAGTCAAAGATGTTTCGTAAAAATAAAATTTCATTGACTAATGGCAAAAAAAACAGTACATTTGCCCGAGAAACTGCCTCTTCGGGCTTACAATTTGATAAAAATAAAAAGTTCAAAGTACAATGGGCCTATGCGCCCCCCATCTCCTCGGCCACCTCCTCGACCGCCTCCTCCAATGCCTTGTCGGCCTCAGCGCCGGTCACGTCCACCGTCGGGGCACTTGAGGTCCCCACATCAGGCCTCCCTTGCTCCACGATGATCGCATCATCGGGCTCCACATCCGGGGAAAGAGGCTCGCCTAAAAGCTTGTGCTGCTCGTTTCGGACTTGCCTCCGCACGATCGTGAGAACTGAGGCGAACTCTGCGCCCTGCCAGGCAGGTTCCGGATCGTCTTCCTCGGCCTCTTCCTCCCCGGCGTCGTTCAAATGCATGCCGTAGCCCTCCAGGGAGAAATCTTCTGGGAGGACTCCCCGGGCCTTCAATTGATTGAAACCCCGGTGGTACGCTTGATGGGCGTCCTCGGCGCACAGGAGGATTGTCGCATACTCGAAGACGGGGCCGCGAACAAAACGCTTCACGGCCTCCTTCTCGAATTCAGGGATGCGAGCCTTCATCTCAGCCCTCGCCTGTCGCTCACCCCTGCTTTCACCTCGAGCAAAGGCATCTTTGTTCTTCTCCTTCAGGGCGATTATCTCCTGTTCCAGCTCGGATTGTTTAGTCTTGAACTCAAGCTCGAGCTGACCCACCCGCTCCTCCAACTTGCGGGATTTTTCCTTCTCCTCCTCGATCTCCCGTTGAGCGACTTGGTTTTTCTGTCGCTATTCGTCAAGATCCGCCTGAAGGCCGCTTCCTCGAGCCTCCCGCACGGCCTTTTCGCACCTTGCGCGGCTGACATCCAGCCGACGAAGGCCATGGAAAACTTTTTGCTGGAGGGCATTCATGTCCTCCGCGATGCTCGAGGCCAAGTCGGCATCGTCGAGCTCGGTCAGGAGCGTCTGGTCGGCCCTGAAGATGCTACGCCGAAAGCTCCTCATGGCAATCTTTCGGTTGTCGCCCTCCCCGCCGAGGACACTTGATTTGGAAAGATCCCCAAACTTGGGGCCAAATCGGGGTTCGGGGACGTCCACGTACTTCAAAACCTCCAGCTCCTCGGAGGTGTAACCAGAGCCATCTGCGGGGCGTTTGCCCTTGCTCGAAGCTAGGATCCTCTTCTTCGGGGCTGGCCCGGAAGGTTTCTTCGGCACAGGATCGGCCGCTTTCCTCTTTCGGACAAGCGGAGTTTCTTTCTCCTTCTCAACGATAGCCACTGGGGCTCGGGCAGGGGCATGGTGCGACGCCCTCATCACCGCTGGCGCCGTCGAGGGTGCATCCTCGATGGCACGCCTATCCTCCGGGGGGGGAGATGGCCTCCTCCTCTCACCAGCCACCTTTATCATGTGCCTGAGTCTCCCCATCTCCAGTACGCTTAGATCTGCACAATCAAAACAATGAACTCCGGTTAGAAACATGGGGGATTCGAGGCGACACAATAAAATAACAATAAAAAAACCGTAGGCAACCAAAAGTGATGTCCTCGATGTCCAGCCTAGCCGGCGAGAGCCCGGCCTTTACTAGGATCCGCTCCTGGGTCATGAAGATCAGACACAGCAACCCCTGCGCCTTATGTCCATTGATCCACTCCCGGGACCAGCTACTCGACCCCTGTCCGACCAGGGAGAGTTTCTTTACCTCCGAATTATGCACTCGCCTCACCGGCCACTCCCCATCGTATTGGATGTAGCACCATTTTTACTTCCAGTCACTCCCATAAGAGGACGAGGCTGTCTCGATGATCTTTCTCCCGTTCTTGGCGCTTATAAAGAAGCAGTTGAACTCATCGTCCGGGGAGGACCTACTCGAGAGGTTTATTTGGAAAGTGTTGGAAAAATTAGCCAGAGTGGGACGCTGGTCGGTACAGTGGCAAAAAACAACGAAGGCACAGATCGAGGCGTATGAGTTTGGGGTCAGTTGGATCGGACTTATGTTCAGATGGTTAAGAATCGAGGAGATGAAGGATGGTATGGGGAATCGGAGGCCGTTCTCGATGTGAGAATAGTGGATAGGAACGCACCCCGCGGGGGGATCCGTAATAGAGTCCTCTCTGCTCGGCCATATGATGCTGAACGATTCGCGGATGTAATGGCCCATCACTTTCTCCACATCCCGATCAGTATTGTACGCGACTATATTTCCCCAGCTCACCGTCGTTTGGTTGCCCGCGATGGCCTTCCTTCTCTTCCGACGAGGTTCCCGATCGGAGGTATCTTCCTCCTCGTCGACTAGCCTGTGCGACGGGGTGGGTACGTCGAACGTGCCGATCATCGGAGGGAGCTCCGCTCCACTCTCGGCCATCATGCGCTGCCTCATTTCTTCCACCCTACTCGGGCTTTTGCCGCCTCTCCTCGGCCGGCTGGTACTAACCTCGCCCCGGCATCGAGATGACGCCCCCTCGACGGAAGTTCCGGCTTCCAGAGATAGCGACAAGTTTACGTCGCTCAAACCCTCGCCAAATGAGTATTCAGCTACCCTATTCTGGCTATCGGAACCATCCTCGGACCCGCACATGGTTGCCTAGGGAATTTTAATGAAAAGGGAAGAACGAAAAGAACAAGGACAGAGAAAGGAAAGGTACCTAGGTTTGGGCTGGACGAAGATGTTTTCGGACGCTCGGAGTATGTCTGACGTGCTCGGTGCTCTCAAACTTATGCTCGGATTCGAATCTCAGCTCGATGTGGAAATAAGGCGCCCGTAGTCGAGACCGGAGCCCCTATTTATAGGGTGGTAAAACTGCTCCTCGGGAAGTCCAAACGTCGCCCGTAATTATTACCAACGGTCAAATTTTCGAAATTACCACCAGCGCCTGGTCGAGAAGTTTATGCTCGAGGATGGGAACGGCGCCTTCTAGAAAGTTCACGACCTGCTCGATCTGCGTATATTCGAGCAAGACCCGAACTGGGGGGACTAATGATGTGGCCCAATATGCCCGAGGCCACGTCGGCGCCACCTCAGCCTAATCCGCCGATCGAAGGCTGCCATGTGTCAAATCGGTCCGATCAGGATTGCATCATTGCTATCTATGTCCGATCAGAATACGCCAAAACGCCATACCGCCCATGTGTTTCCCCGGAGCCATGTTGCTCCTCGGGATTTAGACCTCCTCGGACTATTGTCCCCATCTCCGTAGTCCTCGGACCTTCCTGCGGGGATCCGGTAACACCCCTCTATCCTCGGACGGTTCCACTCCGTTCTCGATGTGGTCCCAGTAATAACGACCTCTGACACCGGGTGTACTCCTCTGACACAATGTGTACCCGATGCATCCACGGCACGCGCCGGGGAATATTCTTGTACGGATAATAAGGCTGGGCCGGTCTAACCCTAATCCGGCCCACTCGTCTCCGATCATTATAAATAGCACACCGTTACTGTTCATACGGTAAGTTTTTCACACAAATTACATACATTATTACCTTCCGATTACCTGCTTGAATACTGACTTGAGCGTCGGAGGGTCTTCGCCGGAGACACATCCGGCTAGGCTCACGTGTGTTCCTTCCTTGCAGAATAGGACCCCGACCAGCAACTTGTACACCTTTGCTCGGAATTTGAAAGGACTTTGAACACTCACCCTCGAATCATACCTTTGCTCGGAGTGACCTGTTCATCGGACCGAATCCGACCTCATCAGCCCCTTTGACAACCTAATGAGTCGACCATCAATCCTGTTAATTGAGCATCATGCCGATTGTTCGCATATTTGATGGTGAGTTTCCCTTTTTGGTTGTTGTTTTTTCTTTCTTATCTAAGTTTTCTCTAAATTTATTAATGAGGCTTGACAGATAAAATGAGCTTCTGTTTTATTATTTTTGGTTCCAGTTGAACATTTAATATTTTGAATTTGCAAATAGCTATCATGCTAGTGGAGCTTTTGAGTCAGACTTCAAAAGGATAGCAAGTCTCTTTTTCTTTATTTTTTATATGCTAATATTTTTGCATTTTCATTTTTTAATATTAATTACTTGCAATTATTAATATATATTTTTTGAAGTATAATATATATATATATATATATATATATATGTGTGTGTGTTCCCATCATCATTTATATATTTCATTGAAAATGCAGTCACAATTTTTTTTTCAAGAATTGTTTCTTTCTCTTTATTGTGAATGTCCATTTCAAACTTAGTTCTCAAGTGAAATGATTGACTTGTGTTCATATAATGCTTATGTAACATTTGATTTTTAGTGTCTCCTTTGTATAAAATATTTGCATTAGTTATCTATATTATTATAAAAAGAAAACTGTTTTTATCTCACAAATAGCAGTTTTTTATGTAATTTTACTAAATTTGCCCTTCAATTTTATGTGAAATAAATATAAGCATGTAAAATTGTGGCTAAAATTGAAAATTCTCATGAAATAATGTAATTCGGTGTCAATTTTACCCTTTTAATTAGTAAACACATATAATGAAAAAATAAATAGAAAGGTCACTATTGCAATATTACATCCAATTTGAAAATCCATATCCTTAACCCACAAATCACTTTCTCCATCATCTTAGATTTTGGCTATGATGCATGGACACGGATACGGATACGGATACGGACATGATACGACACGGACACAACGACACGTAAAATTTCAAAATTTCAGGACACGACAGTGCTCTGACACGGTTATTAAAAAATATTTTATATTATATTATATATTTATAATTTATTAAATTAAAGTATGCGATAGATAAATAATAAGATTCATCATTAAAACAAACACTTCTTCATTGGGTTATAAGATTTAAAGATTAAAAAAAAATATTTGTTATTTCAATGTTTCCACTATTTTTTAAAATTTTAAAAAAGACCCCATTTAAACTTTGTAGTATATTAAAAAAGCCCCAGCCGTGTCGACACCGTGTCGGATTTTTTTTCTTTTTTTTTTAATTTTCGAACATGTTTTTGCCTTGTCCGTGTTCGACACTGCACGAGGTCATTTTTGACCATGTTCGTGCATCATAGGATTTTGGAAGTTGAAATCCATGTTCAATAAATAAAAAAATTTTAAATCGATAATTGATGTTTTTGATTATCTCTCTCCCTAATATTTTTTTTCAAATAGTCCTCAAAAAAGTATTCTCATAAAAGAATTTAATAATATATTTATATTTTGATCCTAAAAAAATTTAAGCACTAAAGTAAAAATATATTTTTTTTATAATTTGCATACACATAGGGTGTGGGGCACTTCTAATATTTAAAACAAAAAAAGTATGCCACTTGAAATCTCTTGCAAGGTTGAATGGTTAAATTCGTATGAGACAAGATACTTGTTAATTATTTTTTGATAGCCCATTAATTCATTACACTTGAAAAAAATGTATGCGAGCAAGAACTGCATGCCACGGTGACTAGTTATGCTACAAAATTTGTATGGAATAGTTCATAAAATATATTTTATTGAATTGTTGAACACAAATGTGACCTCAAAATTTTATATATACTAAAAAGTTAGAATATTTTCATTTATATGCTATAGAATTGAAAATATTAATAGTAAATATTATATATACACACAGTATACAATCAATTAGTTCCATGTCATTTACTGAAATTTCTAATTTTTTTTTTGAAACAAGAAATGGGAAAGAATAAATAAAATTTAACTAAAATCTAAAATTAAAAGAATAAATATGCTTGGAAAAAATATGTAATCATAAAATGAAAGTTTATGAGCATAATTATCGGGAATTTTTGTTTATTTATTGAAAGGAATTCATTTAGCCCTAACTATAAAATTATTTATTGGATGAATTTGGACTAAATTATTAGAGATATCTTAATGGAAAAATCAAGATTAATTGGTCAAATGTTTTAAATGTATGGAGAGAAATTATAGGGAGAGATTGATGAAAAAAATTTAGAAGAATAAATTTGAAAACAGGTAAACATGGCCAAATAAAGCAAAAATAACTTGTCCACCCCATTTTCTACGTAGAAAAGAGATTGACACATATGTTGGGACTCTATTTTATACATATATATATATATACTAGCATTCCTCGCACGCGGTTCCCGCATGCATATAAATTTAAGTATCTATTCTTTATAATAAGTTGTTAAGTATTTATTTTTTCAATTATAACGTGATATTTTTTATTTTTTATATTTTAATCATATAACTATCTGATTTGATTTTTTTTTCACATATTATAAAATTGCATCAATTGTATGGTAGTTTTAGTTCCACAATGTGGGTTTTCCTCAAAATGTGGAGGTAGTTTAGTGTGGTATATTACGTTTTTAACCTTACTTCATACATAGTGTGGAAGATATCGAAGGGTAATTTTTGGGATTATAAAAATTAGTATCCAAATTGATGATAATGTGTTGAGAATGTTCAATTTTGCCCGCCGTATTATAATTATGTTGTGATTCCACTAAACATTAAAGGACTAAAATTGTAAAAAGCAAGAAGTAGCTATCATTTTAGACACAAAAGTGATTTTTTTTTATAATAGTATAGATATATGTGTATCTATTAGATTAGATATGTGATGTAAAATAAATGAAACAAATTACCCCCAGGGGGTTGGCCTAGCGGTGTTATGGGTCGAATTCCACACCGAAGGTGTGGGTTCGAACCGCCGCAGCCCCTTGGGAGGTGATAAACCTACGCTTGTGGGGTCCATTCGCGGGAGGCTGTGGAAGATTTCTGGTCCCGGGATTAATAGGGCACACAGTCCCTCGGAAGTCGGGGGGTCCTCCCAGATGTATGTGGTACCCCGCAGCGCAATGCTCCCTGTCGGGGGTTCTTGAGTAGCCTATCTCTCCCCATTTTGCTGACCAAAAAAAAAAAAAAAAAAAAAAAAAACAAATTTATCTTGAGATTCCGCGAGTAACACAATGCTTAAATTTGTCTTGGAAAAAGAAAATGAAATACAACCAACCGTGTTGGTGGTACGTAACAGACCGACTTTCATATTGGAGCAAAAACTTATAATATGCTATGGTTCTTGGATCCTAACATAGCTTAAAAATTATTTATAGCTTAGTAAATGTGACACCATGTTTATCCACATGGATAAAAATATTAAAAATGTACAACTTGCTACCATTAAGAATTCATAGAACAGCCATTAGGGCTAAGATTCTTAAATTAGCATCTTTGGCCATCAGCACAAGGAAAATATTAAAAAAGGAAAAGGATATTTGCATATTCGAATAACATAGCTATCATCTCCTCAACTTGATGTTTTAAAGTTAAAAGCTAATACTAGTTTAATGGCGCATTTGGACTGATGCTTTCACTATTGTCCTGGGATTCTTCCCACTTTTTTCCTTTCACATTAAACCAACATTTTTTGACTCCGGAAACATTAGTGCTTTAATGGTGCATTTTAGGGGTGTAAACGGATACTAAACGGATCGGATATGTCATTTCTAATTTTCTATATCTGTATCCATTTAATATTTTAATGCTATCGAATATCGGTACGAATACGAATGTTGGCGGATATCTAAAATCAATATCCGTATCTGCCGGATATCGGATATATCTATATCTGATGGTAATTTTTAAAATTTAAATTCAATTATAAATATTTGAATATTCAAAACCAATTACGAATATTCAAGTATATTATTCAATTGTAAATACTTGATATTCAATTTTAATTAATTGAATATAGAAATTTGTGTGTACAATTTAGTCATTTTTTATGAATGATCTACTTATTTACAAGAAAATACACACACACACACACATATATATATAGGTATCATATTTTTTTTATTAATAACACTTAAAGTTCATATATGTTTGTTTATTTATTCTTTTTATATTTTTGTTAGTTATAAAGATTGGATATTGATTAAACAAATCCATGTGTTTTATTTGAGTCAACAACTTATCATTTATCATTCACATAGTATGAACTATTTATTTTTTATTTCTATATATCTTATAATATATGAAATATAATGCATATGATAATTAAAAATAAATTTGTTTTTAAACTATTAACAACAAATGAATTTTACAAAATTATCTCAAAAAACATCAATTAATTTTAAAACACAATGATAGTTAGCATAAATTTGTGTCAAGATTTTTTTTCTTAATATAATTACCACAAAACTATCACTAGCTGTCAACCATGACAACTTAAACACAATGATTATCACTGTTGACAATATGAATATTATTTTTGTGACAAAATAATATTTCTTATTACTTTACTCTTCCAACTCTTGTTTTTTTTCTAGTAAATTAGATTAAGGCCTAAAGGAAGTTCTCAGAAGTAAAGAACAAACATCTAGGCAGCAAAGGGATTTCTCATCTCCGCTCTTGATGACTCAAGCTTCTCTTGTGCACGAATTATGGAGCAATTCAGGGTGTTTTGGCGTACTAATTCTTCTATTAATACCCTGGGAATCTTTTGACTTTTTCCTTTCACATTAACCTGGCCAACATTTTCTGACTTTGAATCAATGCTTAAATTTAAAATTTTGCATAAAAAGAAGGCCAAATTTAAAAAAAAAAAACCTCAATGTGGTTTGGCAAAATTGCTCCAAACCTATCATACGTTAAAAATATGCAAAAAGCTCCCTGCAGTTATGAAAATATTGTACACTCGCTCCCTTTATTAGTTCAAATTTAACGATGTTAAATTTTTATTGAAATGCCTATTATACCCTTCTCATTAGAAACCGTTGAATTTTAATTTAAGAACTGGACGGTCCAGATTGATCTTCAAATATAAACTTAAAATATTTAAATAAAAATAATAGTTTGAATATATAAAATATAATATAGATTATATATGTATATACATATATATACCCAACAGAGAGAGAGAGAGAGGCACCCCCCACCCCACCCACCCACCTACAAACACACACCCACACACCCACACCAGAAACACTTGCACACAAACAGATGCAGTAAAAACACACACACACGCACACACACATATATATTAAAGAAAGAAAAAACGAACAAGGGTTTGAGTTTTTGACTTTTTTTCTTACCAATTTCGTAAAAGTTGTTCAGATTTGAAAATTGTGGAATTGAAAATTTTGTTTACAGTCTCCTAAATCCAAAATTTCACTTAATATAATTAGATCTAGGCATGAAACTCTATGCTGTTGTGATTTTTTTGGGGCTTAATAATTCGGCGATGATTTTTTATTTTTAGTATTTTTTATATTTTAGTATATTTTTCTTTTTTTAAAAGTAATTTTAGAAAATAACGGCGCTTGTATTACATGCGCCTAGTGTGAGGAAATTAATGAATTTTGACACTTTTTGCAAGTAAATTGACTAGTATACCCCTACATTTATATATTTAAATAGAATTATCTAACATGACATATAAACCCCTTTCATTTGTTAAATTTTAACTAAGCCCTTCTCTTTTTTATTTCTAAACTTTAAAATTGCAAATTAGCCCTTTTATTTTTTTAATTATATTTTTTATTTGTTCAAAAAAATATATTTATTATAATATCTTTAGAAAATTCTTATTAAAATAATAAAAATAATATTTTTAAAAATGCATTCAATTTTTTTGAAGAAAAATATGAATGTTCAAGGTATTATTTATTTTTAATAACTTAATAAAAAAAATAAATAATATTTTAAATTTTTTTAAAGAACGATTTTTTGGTCATCTTCTTCACCTCCCAAGGGCCCGCCGCCGCCGCCCGCCACAAACTTTCATCTACTAAACCCTAGCCCCATCTCCACGCCGCCGTCACCCCAAACCCTAGTCCGCAACCATTCACCTCCCAAATCCTTGCCCCATTTCAATGCCATCGTTGCCCCAAACCCTAGCCCCATCTCCTCCTTCTTCTTCCCCCTTCAATGGTCAATCCCAATACAATTTTGCGCGCGCACACACACACACACACAGAGCATTGAGAAAGAAGCAGATCTAGGGTTAGGGAGGCGACGGCAGCGGCCCAAGGAATAAGATGGTGGGTCACGGCAATGACGGCGATGGCGGGGGGATAAGGCGAGAAGAAGAAGGCGGACGATGACGGCGGTGACGGAGGCGACGGCTTGAGGAAGAAGATGGTGGGTTGCGATGGCGGGGCGAGACAACGACTCTCAGCATCATCGCATTTTTCCGACGATTTCTTCACGACGAGGACAGCTTCACAGTAGGGCGGCAGCGGCTTCACACACAGAAGGAGAGAGAGAGAGAGAGAGAGAGAGAGAGAGAGAGAGAGAGAGAGAGGACGTGTTATTTTGTGTGTGTGTGTGTCTGTTTTAATATATTTTTATTTATATATAATTTCTTTTATAAATAATTTATATTATATATATTTGATTTATAATTTTTATTTAAAGATTATATTTTTTATATTCAAGAATCAATCTGAGCCGTTCATTTTTTAATTTAAGATCCAATGGCTCTTATTGATAGGGGCATAACGGACATCTCAGTATAAATTTAGTGCTATCAATCTTGAACTAATGGATGGGAGAGTGTGCAGGGTTTAAGAAAACATGGGGTTTTTTTTTTTTTTTTTTTTTGCATATTTTTAAACCACAAGGGGGTTTTTAGCCAATTTTCGAAACCACAGGGGGGTATTTTGGAATTTTTTCAAAATTTAATCATTTGATTATTCTATTAATAATTATTTCGTTGTTTTCTTATTTTTTAAATAAATAATAATAATTTTTAAATATGACTAAAATAAAAATAGAAATGGTTTAATGTTGAAATTTATAATTTAAAATAAAAAGAAAAAGGACTTAATAAAATAAATATACAAATAATGTTAGATTTTAGGTTATTTAAGATTTTAACAAATAAAATGGGCTTGTTTGCAATAATAGATAAGTATACTTCAATTTATAAGAAAATAAAGTGTAATAGTCAATATAGGGGCATTTAAGTCAATTGACCACTATTTCAAAGTCAAAAAAAAAAACTAAAACGCACGCATAAACTCACATAAGGCTCATGCCCATCACACTCGGTTAACATGGGAAAACACGCAGTGTTTTCATAACCATGGGGGGCTTTTTGCCTATTTTTAAAGTACGGGAGGTTTTGAGCAACTTCGCCAAACCACACAGGGAATTTTTAGAATTTGGCCTAAAGATATTGGACCTACATGCAATTTTACTGTACATAATTAATTAATGTTAAATGTACTTCTCTATTTTGTCAATGAGACCTTGCCTTACTGGTAAGATGGAGATCTCATAACATTTAGGTCGTTGGTTCAAATTCGCTTCAATACGAGGTATTGTTCTAATTATATATTAATTTATTTCGATTGTGTATTAGTTTGATATGTTTGATATTTGACGATCAGAAATTATGAAAGTTTGTTTTTCATTTGAGAGTATCAATGTATTTATAGTTTGTTCTTCATTTAAAATATTGATGTATTCGATTGATTATAATTGATCGCTTTCATTCAAAAAAAGAATGTACTTCTCCATTCAAGAAATGCTATTTTTAATTTAACTAATTATTTTGCTCAATTTGGAACATAAAATAATGTACTTCTCCATTTCAAGAAATGCTACCATATAATTTAACTGATTGTTTTGTTCAATTTGGAATATAAATTTCTGATGGAGAGATTTTGATACAGGTTAAAGGTATTTGTGATGGATTATTAACACAATTCAATATAGAAAGAACTAAAGAAATAATTAGTAACAAAACATTTAGTAACAAAATTCTTAAGGACAAAACCAATCACATACACTAAATTAATAATATATTAATTCGTTATTGAATGTGGTGCATTCTTACATTGAAATTTTTTTAAATTAGTAACAATTCAAACGACTATTTTAAGAACAAAATGGAAACTAACTATGTTTGCAAACGTTCCGCTATCACACAATAGTAACATAATACATTTCATTTAATTATATAAATAAATCTTGTATCAAAAAATTATATAAATAAATCTTGTATCAATTACACATCAAATTATTACATCATAATTTAAAATTCATATTAAACTATTTCATTATAATGAAGCAAAGAAACTACTATGAAAGTGGAATAAGTAAACTATTTTTTTTTTGGTGAAGAAATAAGTAAACTATTATCAACTTAGAAATAAGACTACACAATTCGGTGGAAAATTAAACCTGAGATCTCATAGTCTTGGAGTCTCAATTTTGCCAATTGAATTAGACTTCATGGCAATAGTAACAAGAATTTAAAAAAAAAAAATCGATTATGATGAATCATGAATAATAATGATTTTTTTTATTTCATACGAAACCATACCAACTTTAAAAAGCTTATAATAAATCATAGAGAATTCGGATGGTCCTGATTCAAGTGACTATGGGGAGTTAATGATGATATTGCTCCAAATAAGATTAATTTTATCCAAATCAAACCGATATTGAATTTTAAGAATTTTTAAAATGTTTTTTTTTTGAATTATCACTAAAGTTTGGCAATATGCAGAAAAATTGTAATGTTCCTTGAATATCAAAATATATTTAAGAATTGGAGTTTAGATATGCTTATACAAGTATGTTATTTCGATTTACGATTTCAATTTTACATAGACAACAGTTAAAAGACAAAAAAAAAAAAAAAAAAGAAAGCTAAATATGCTTGGAGGTTTTACATTCAACCAACATGGAAAATGTAGACAAAGTTCCTCATATTTCAATGGAACTAGCGGCCGTCCTTTCAACTTGACTATTCAATAGTCTACCAAAGCCTCTTAAAGAGAGAGAGAGAGAGAGAGAGAGAGGGAGAGAAGAGCCTCCATTTCGCTCTCTGTCTATGCTCCCCCAAAAACACACGCACACACTACTTCAGAAAGCAAATAAGCTCACTCCATTTTTATTTTTATTTTTCCTTTTTTTGTTGAGTGTAATTTGTGCGTGGACTGAGATCAGACATATGGCCGCCTACGCTGCTGCGGTTTCAGTTTTGGATACTCTAAGCTCTCTTTTGCGTACTAATCATCAATTCTCAAACACTCCAAACTATCCAAAGTCACAAATCGAAATTCTTGGCAACGGAGTCTTTTTGTTGACAAATTTTCTTGAGAACAACCCAGAGATTAAAAGTGATTTCGAAACCCGAATCAGAGATGCAATTTATGAAGCCGAAGACTTCATCGACTCTCACATATTTGAAGCTGAAATCAACCAGAGCTTCTGTGGGGACTTGGAGAGAGTAATACATAAAATCAATTCCATTGTCGAAATGACGAAAGAGGAGTTCAATCATTTGACCTTGGACCGGAAAATAAGATCCTTGTCATGGAGAAAAGAATTTAACTGTGTAATAAAGGAATATCCATGGGTGGGACGCCATGAAGACTTAATTCAACTCAAGAACCGGCTGATGACAGGATCAAAGGAGCTCCAAGTCATCCCAATAGTTGGGATTCGTGGCATGGGTAAGACTGCCCTCGCTCGGCATATTTTCAAAGATCCATCCATTTATAACGGGCACTTTGATAATGTTTGCTGGGTCAAGGTACCTGTTGAATATCACAAACGAGATGTGTTGTTGGGTCTTCTAGAATCCATGAAAAAGAGGGCCGATGGATTCCGTCATATGACGGATGACCAATTGGCAAAGCATGTAAGTAATGCTTTGAAGAATAAGAAATATCTTATTATAGCGGATAATATTCGTGACATTGCGGCCTGGAATGATTTGAAAGAAGTACTCCCTGATTACAACAACGGAAGTCGGATCCTGCTGACAACTAGGAATATGGATGCGGTCTGGAATGCTCCTCATCAATTGGATCGCCTGAGTGATGACGATACCTTTGCTTTGCTTGGACAATTAGTCTTTGTTGACGAACCATGCCCTCCAGAACTTCTTGTTTTTGCAAAGGATATCATCCAGAGTTGCAGAGGACTTCCTTTGGCTATCTATATAGTTGGTAGATTAATTGGTTGTGCCGAACTGAATGCAGAGAACTGGGAGATAATTTTGTCTGCAATCAAAACCTCCAAGAACTATGTTGATCTCACAGAAGCACTTGAATCTTTATCTTACAAGCACTTGCCTCAAAAGTTAAAATCATTTCTTCTCTATTTTGCAATGTTCCCATATGAATATGAGATTTCTACCTTCAAAGTCATCAACTTATTACTTTCAGAACGATTTTTTCAACGATCTATCGCACTTGAACCCTTAGAAAATCAAGTCATGAATTTTTTGGTCGAGCTTTTTCAAAGACGTCTTGTTGTTGGCTTCAAGAACGGCTTTCGATTTAGGCTTACAATTGATGAAGAAGTGTTACATGAGTTCATTGCGAGAAAAGCTAAGGAGGAGAATTTCTTCCATGTCATAAATGAGGATACCAATAATGGTTTTCCGCAAGAAAATAGTACATATAATCAGCAGCGCAGGTTGTGCATCCGGAAGAACATCCACCATTTCATCAAAGATATGTCTGAGTATAAATCAAACCCATCAGTTTCAATTGTTCGCTCTCTTCTTCATATGGGTCCAGAACATCAATGTCCATTGCGGTCATGGTTAGAGTTCAAGCTGCTCAAGGTACTGCATATTCTCCATATCCGCTTCTACACTTTCCCACCTGAAATTCTCAAATTACTTCAATTAAGGTACCTTGCTTTGAGCTGTAATGGAAAACTCCCAGCAGCAGTATGCAAGCTTCAAAACCTTCAAATCTTAATTGTTTTACACTATCTCCGCTTGAAACACATGGAAACTCCATCATATCTACCAATGGAGATTTGGAATATGAAAGAATTGAGGTACCTAAAGGTCACGGGAAGTGATCTACCAAATCCTCCTTCGGACAACAATCTTCTCCTAGAAAATCTCCTTACTCTTTCAGATGTATGTGCCCACAACTTTACCCCGCACATTTTTGAAAGGCTCAAAAAGCTTGCGCAATTAAAAATCCGAATCGAATCACCATTAGAGGATGAATCATCAGTAATGAGCTTTTTTAGTCATCTAGTGATCCTCGATGAACTTTACTTATTTAAATGTGTTGTTATGTATCCTAATATAGGGTGTCATAAAGTTGTTCCTTCTTTCATTCCAATTTTCCCTCATAGTCTTATAAAGCTAATTTTGAGCGGATGTGGATTCCCTTGGGAGTATATGAGGTCAATTGCTGTATTGCCGAATCTTGAAATCCTCAAATTGAAGAGCTATGCGTTTCGGGGCCTTGAGTGGGAAGTGAAGAAAGATGACTTTCCCAAGCTAGAGGTCCTGTTGTTGGAAGACATGGATTTGGCGAAGTGGATTTTGGCCGACGGCTCCTTCCCACATCTAACGGCCCTCGATATTAGGCATTGTTACAAACTGCACGAGATCCCTTTAGAATTTGCAAATATCACAACTCTTGGCATGATAGAGGTTGAAGATTGCAGCCCATCCGTTACAGATTCGGCTCAGCAGATAAATAAAGTTCGAAAGGATTCGAAAAATGACCAAATTCAAGTCGACCTCTATTCTTCACTGGATGATTAGAAGCCTAGAACCTCTGGATCATCATGGAACCATTTCCAGGTTAAGGTAAATCACTTATTGCTTTAAATTGCTGATCATCGATTCATCAAAGTTTTGATATCCCATAGCATAATTATACCAAAATTTAATATTAAAATTGAATATACTAATTTATCAATTTTTATAGTATGATTATACAAATTTATGTTCTACAACAAAATTAATTGATTTGTTTTTATCTAATAAAATTTATTGTAGTTTTTAAATATAGATAATATTTTCAATGCCTTGCTTGAAAATCAAAAAGTTCTTGTCCATATTCATCTTGGATAAACTAACTTGATTTGTGATTGGTTGATTTTATTTATTCAGTTAAAATAGTGAAAGCTTTGCGCGTGAAAACTAATATCTATCTTACTCTTAAAATACTAATTTTGTTAAATAATTGTAAGAAGTATGAAAACATGAAATAAAAAATGAAAATAAAAAAATAAAGATTGTGAAAAAATACTATTTGTTAGATTGTGAGATTATTAAGATTGCTTTTCTATGCAATATATAATTAGAAGTAGCTGTTTGAGAAAAGTATATATATATATATATATATATTTAACAATCATACTCTTCTCCATTTTTATATTTTCTAAATTAACTATGTTGATCGTTAGCGGTATATTTTTATTATAGAACAATGACCAAAAGTGTGTGATTAATTCTTATTTAAGATTTTGATTAGGAAATAAATCTATTTTCAAGGATGGTGTGAATTATTAAGTAATATTATTTGTTTTTTATTATATAATATAGTGTAACTAATATAATATATCACAATAATATAAAGCAACATAGAGCTGCAGATTAATTGTGATATATTAATATCGGATAAAAAGAAGCAACTAAACTAATGCATCTAATTTTTAATTATTAACATCTAATTAATATAAATATTAAAAAAACTTATACACAAGAACTATCTATTGGAAGAATTGAACTTTAATGGATAAAGTATTTCATTTAGTGTCTAACTTATTAATAATTTTATTTAAACTACTCTGACTAAAGGTTTGATATTATTGATTAGATGAATGAAAGAATCCCAGGTGGTGTTCTCTGTTTCACTGCTATTACTCTATTAAAATTTAGTTTTGTAATAATTTTAATTTTAACTATTATCCTTGAATTAAAGGGACATTTTAGTGGGATTAAAAATCTGAAAACTCATACAAAACTATCTATAAATTACATAATTAGTAAAGTCCATTTCATTTTTATTCCACATTTCTTCAATATCTACCATTTCGACTCCATTAGCTTTCAAATTCTCCATCAATTATTACATCACCACTTTTTCTCTAAAAACAAAGAAAAATAAAAATTTGATTCAATTTATGATGAACAAAAAAGAAAATCAACAAATATTTAAACTAAATTTTATAAGGTGAAATCTAAAAATTGATTTTGCAAAAGTCATATTAAATTCTTATTTAAATATTGAAGGTGGTTTTTGATGGATTTCAATTATTCGATAAATTCTAGTTTGAAAGTAAAGTTGATGGTGTGATCGAATTCAATGCGGGTAAGAATTTTCCGTACCTCATTGTGTCGTGCTAATGTTGAGCATTGGTCATTCTTGCAATTCTTCAGATTAAGCCATAAAGGAGGCTATCCTCATCTCTACTCTTGGTGACTCGAGCTTCTCCTACGCATGAATTACGGAGCGTTTGAATAATTTTGTGATAATTTTGTGCAATCCATGTGTAATATGATTTCTGTACTCAATGTATAACGTTTGTATTATTTGTTGGTTTACTCGGATATTTGTTCGTGGAACTCTAATTAATTACCTCTGCTTTTGAACTTACTGAAAACTAGTTGTACATTTTCCTAATGTTTCGAAATTAAGTGCACGATCCGATTTTGGGACCTTGACAGGATTTTTGTCCCAATTCTGTGAGGATTTCTTCCAATTTAGGGCATTGTCAGTTTAAACTTTAAGTTTTGGCATCATTAGATTAAGTAGTGATCGACAAAGAGGATGATTACAGGGGAGATATCTGTAATTATTTCTACAAATTCCATTCTCAAATTATTGGAGATACACAGAGCAAATGCGTTCAGTTTGGCTTCAGCGATTTCAACTTTCTCTTCTCTAAGAAGAAGAATCCAAACAGGGACACAACAGAGAAAGCAGAGAAGCAAACCGAGGCAATATCGAGAGAGACATGGCGCCCGGTGATTGCCCGGACCTCGAACAAATTGGCAGCCTTCTTAGAATTCGTGGTCTGTCCGAAGGCTACCACTTCATCGGCAGAGTTATATACATACGCCCTGATAAAATATGTAGCAGTGGGCACATCCCCTTTCACTGTCCAATTGAAGGTATTGTTAGAGGCCCTATATGGCTTGGCAACAATCTTGTGCTGGGTCTCGTCCTTCTCCAAATTATCCACTGTTTTCCTCCACCCGCGATCCTGTTGGCTAGTGGGTGCGTAGCAGAGCTTCAACTTTACGGTTTTGTAGGTTGAATCTGCCCCAGCAGGGAGAGTTGTGTTGAGTGACCTTTCGAGTGTGATCTTGTCTTCTCCCGCCTTAAGAACTGCAAAAAAGTTTCGAATAGAAGGTTGGTTTAGCTAGAGAATATATTGGTTCTGGCAGAACAGAGTTAGAAATTCTTTTCTGATGACGAAATTGAATTTTTTCACAAAATATAGAGAAAAACTATAATTATGGGAGGCACATAGACTAGAGGTGAAAGGCGTCTATTCCTGCTGACCTCCTCTGACTCCGCCCCTGGATCATAGAAAAGAAATCGGAAAGTAGTACAATAGTGAAACACTTGCGAAATTGATTAAGATTTTTGTTTTTGGAGAGAGAGAGAGAGAGAGAGATGTCTACCTTGTCCTTCTTTAGTGGAGGCTGAGACGATTATGGTGTTCGGAATAGAGGAGAATGTCACAGCACAAGAAGTGGATGCAACGCATGAGAGAACAAGTGAAACCGCAAGAAAATCTTGAAATGCCATTTGATGATTTCTTGAATTTCAATTTTTCAATCGATTTGGGACAAATGAAGGGTCTCTTTGGTGATCCCAATTGAGGCTTAAAGTGGCTTGGGATTGATCGATATATATAGGGATCACAAGATAAAAACATGAAGCAATTTGTTTGAATTTCTTTGTTTCTTGTTTGCTGATTAAGGGCTGGCAGTTATCGTTAATTACAATTAGAACAAGTCAATAACTACTATTTTTTGCTGCTTTTTAGAGGCTTTCAAGAGATGATTAGAACATAGTTTTCGTATTTTATCAAGAACGATGAATAAATAATGTTTTTTTGAGATGGTGAAATGACTTTTAAGTCGTGTTGAGGGGGTAGATTTGCAAGGTTTAATTCATATTTTGTGGGTGCCTTGGGATTTATTTGCTTGGGTTTTTGTTTGGAAGTTGACTTCGTAATATTGTGTACCTTCGGCAGCATATTTTTGTAGATAATTCCTTTTCCCTCTATGCCTGAAAGACCAATCTCCAGGAAAATGAGAGTTTTGATAAGTGCAAATGTAAGTTCCACATAGGCCTCAGAATGCCTCAAATTGCTAAAATAGCGGAAATATATTTTCATTTTTATTATTAATCGAAAAAACTGTTTGTTACGAACAATATTTGAAAGCATTGTCAATCTCATTGGCTAGCTTGCCGAGAACTACTCTAACAATTAGAAATTATGAACATGATGGAAAAGCTACAATTATGCACGTGAGAAATTAAAAACTAATTGATGCACCATTTGGAGTTATACTTTCTCTCCCAACGTTATTTGGATTTGATACGAAATTTAAAGTAATGTTTGAAACCAGTTCAGATCTTTTGTAGTGTTTTCGTATAACACTTTTTGTTATACTCACTAATAAATGTGGTGAGATTAGAAAATAGAATTCACTATTTTTTTCTTTATCATAATTTTTTTGCTCTTTCTTTATTATAGTCACTCACCAATACGTATGGCGTATATTGGCGATTATAATAAAAAAAAAATATTACATAAAAAATGTTATAAAAGATCCGAGTTGTTTTGAAACTACAAAAATTAAGGTAATTTGTAGTATTATCTTCAAAATTAGTAAAAGATGGTTATTATCTTCGTATAATAACTTCGAACGAGATGGTATTATTGTTAGAGAAAAGAATAGAACAAGATGTAATGTTCTTTTTCTGAAAATTGAAAAAAGAAAAGAGAAGAAAATCTTTAGATAATTTTCAAAAATACGTAGTTTCATATAAAAAGAAAATATTTGTCTAAATAAGATTGAAATTCATCATTAGATATTCTGATGAATTTATAAACGATTGGCATATTGGGCTTCTCTTACGAAGTTAAGTAAATCCCTTGGACTCTCTCCCCCATATGGATTGGGCCGCTAATCTTTGGATTAAACAACTAAGCCACAGGGATTATTGAAGTGGTTAGTAGTGATTCCAAATTCAACAACTGACCACTGAACTTTTAATGATATTACATTATATATTAATTTAATGTAGATATGACTATTAACGAAACTAAGTATATTGTTTCGAAAGGGTTTAGCCGTAATTAGTCATTCATTTACAACCACCACGACCCAATATTTCCAATATAGTGAAAGTAGTTTACACGACTTAATCATGATTTTAACTATTGCAAGAAAGCTTCATGTTTAAGCCAAGTGCAAATAACTCAATTGTTTTGACCTTTTCATTTTTTTAAGCAATGGCAAATATATATTTACAATTTTTTTTGGACGATTGAGTAAGATGGCAAAGCGTTTCGTGGCACACACACACACACACACAGTTTCACACACTGCACACACACACACACACACAGTTTCACACACTGCACACACACACACACACACAGTTTCACACACTCACACACACACACAATTTCACACACTGCACACACACACACACACAGTTTCACACACTGCACACACACATACAATTTCACACACTGCACACACACACACACACACACTGCACACACACACACACACACAATTTCACACACTGCACACACACACACACACACTGCACACAGTTTCACACACTGCACACACTAAACGCACACAATTTTCACACACAATGTGTGAAAACACACACACACACAGTGTGTGAAAAAAATGCACACACACCCACACTGTGTGTGTGTATGAAAAATATGTGTGTGTGTGTGTGTGAAAAATGTGTGCGTGTGTGTGTGTGTGTGTGTGTGAAAAATGTGCATGTGAAAAAAATTGTGTGTGTGTGTGTGTGAAAAAAAAATGTGTGTGAAAAATGTGTATGTGTGTGTGTGTGTGTGTGTATGTGTGAAAAAAATGTGTGTGTGTGATAAAAAGTGTGTGTGTGTGCAATGTGTGTATGTGTTAACTGTGTGTGTGAGTTAAAAAAAACATAATATAAAAAATAGACAAATAAAAAAATATATGATTGGGTAGGGTCTATACCCTACCCTAAAAATAGAGTATACCCAATACACATATCCAATGGATAAATATTTAAATCGGATAGGGTAGGATATAGGGTATGTATAATCGGGTATTTTTAGGGTAAAGGTTAGGATAGGGTAAAATCCTACCCATTGCCAGGCCTAGACTCTCTCCCCCATATGGATTGGGCCGCTAATTGTCAAGGTCTGTTTTAAATGTGCTAAATGCTGCCGTCAGATCGGTTCAGTCTTCGGGGCCCGTATACCCTCGGCCCAAACAGCCCAGTGCTCTAGACGATGAGACCTTCCCATTAGGGCTATCAATGGAGTGGATTTTAATCTGAATCCGATCCGAGTCCGATCCGAATTTTAGTATATTCGACCGATTAAAATATTCGATGGGTCAGATCCGATAGCAAATATCCGTAATCCGAAATAAATGGGTTGGATTTGGATTCAATGAGTCCGATCCGTTAAAGATCCGAATCCGAATTTTTATATTATATTTTATTAAATTTATACATTATATATAATACAATAGTAATAAAGATACTTCAATGTAATATATATGTCATTGTAATTAATAATATATTATTTATTAATTTTTAAGGTACTTTTTTTTAACAAAACATTATATAGTTTTCATACATATTCTAAAATATTTTTCTACATTATTTAATTTTATTTTTAACATAAAGAGGCGTTTTTTTTTATAGAATACTAATTAATTAGTCTATATATTAAAGATCTCTATTACATACACCATATATATACACATATAGGATATGTTATTAGAGATATCTATTATATACTATCATTAAATGAACAACTAATAATCTCTATAGTTATTAGAGATCTTTACTAAATATATTATACATAAACGTATTTATATATAATTCTAAATATATATTGTCATTAAATGAAAAATTAAATATGGTGCATAATTATTAAAGATCTCTTATATATATAATATATTTTTACACGTTTATATATTTATATATTAAAGAATTTTTTATTATTTATTTTTTGGTTCAAGTATAAAATTTTTTTGTCATATCGGATCGGATTTTTTTATCGGATCTCGGATTTATTCCGGATTTGGATTCGGAATCGGAATAAAGACTAAAGATCCTATAGGATTTAGGGTCGGATTCGATAGTCGGCCCTTGTAATCGGATTCGGATCCGGATTGCACTGATTTGCTCCAGATCCGATCCATTGGCAGCCCTACTTCCCATTAGCGAATGGAGAGTGAGTGAGTGTGTGTCTGTGTTTTCACCTTTTTTTTTTTTTCTTTTTTCTTTTGCTTTTTTTTATTTGGTGGCTTCCGATTAGTGTTATTGTTATTAATGAAATCCTTATTATAATTATCATTAAACATTTAAGTCAGTTAAGTATAAACAATAATGTTTTTTTTGTAATAATAAGAGAGACTTGAAAGTTAAATAAGAGTTTTTGGAGTCTTTTTTTTTTTTTTGATACAATCAACCGAGGACACTCCTATAGATGTCAACCGAAAAGACACTCGCATATACACGTACACACTCACTCAAGAAGACAGGAAGAAAGGACAAGAAGGTTCGAACTCAGGATCTTATTGATACCAAACTCGAAACCCCCCAAAAGCTTATAAGTTGCTCAAAATATTTTATAAGATGTTTGAGAGCTTATAAACTCCTCAAAAGTGTTTGGTAATTTTTTAAGTAAAATAGCTTATAAGCTCTAAAAAATAAGTAAACTCCCCCCTGCCCATTTTTTTGAAAAACAACTTATAAGCTATCTCATACTAAACGATAAAATAACATAAATATCTTTATATTTTTTCAATATTTATCTTCTACTATTCAAAAAAATATTTATTTGCATAAAATTAATTTTACTTTTTTTTATCATCATTACACGTTAAATAAATTCTTGAAAATTCTTGAAAATTCAAATAAATGTTTTAAAAACCAAAAGGAAATTGGCAGCATACGTAAATTATTCAGTATCATAATAGTAACAACTAACAAGAATCCACAAAATTATTCATTAGAATTTGGATGGCCTTGATTCAAGTGGCTATGGAGAGTTAATGGTGATTGATCCAAATAAAATTGAATTTATCCAAATCAAACCAATGTTGAAATTTAAAATTTTCAAAAAAGTTTATTTGAATTTACAGCAGCATAAGTCACCCGTGATCACTGGTGAGCAAAATCATTTAATTAAACCAGTTGCCGGTTAATTGAAAAGCTGATCATGCATGCGACAGCAAAATAAGTGTTCCACATGGATGATAATATTATAAATGTACAACTTGTTAATTAAAAATGAACCTCTGACTTCATCACGGGTGCTCGAATATTTGACTGCAATCACATGGAAACTATAAACAAAATTGCTTGTATATCGATAACATAGCTGTCAACTCTTCAATTTGATGTTTCACTGGGAATCTTTTACCTTTCACATTTGCCTAACCAACATTTTTTTGACTTTGAATCAATGCTTCTTATACGAAGTAAAGTTTAAAAATTTGCATAAAAGGGAATATATTGAACTTACATGCAATTTGACTGTATGTAATTAATTAATATTTAATAGTATGATACATCTCGGGTGCTCGAATATTTATAACATTAAATGTACTTCTCCATTTCAAGAAATGCTAACGTTTAATTTACTTGATTATTTTTTTTTTTCAATTTGGAACATATAAATAACTTATAATTTTCCCCCATAAAATTGAAATCATAATTTGATATGTAACAAACATTTCGTAGTCCAGTATATCTTGAAACATTCTAAGAAAACATCCATTTCAGTAATGGAAAATTTGTAATGGAGAGAGATGTTGCCATAAATTAAAGGTATTTGTGATGAATTATTAACATAATCCAATATAAAAAGAACTAAAAAAAATAATTAGTGACAAAAGTATTTAGCAACGGATTGTTATATATGGATGAAATTCATCATAAAAATTACATTTAGGGACTCTTACAAAATTCCTCCTCTAAGTTTGGGGTGTTTGATTTTTATTTATTTATTTTTTTTAAATTTAGCGAACTTTCTTACAAAATTTTCAATTTTAGCCCAATTTTGAACTACTTCTATTGACGGAGCCATCTTGATTGTTGGTTGGATTTTCTCACCGGCGTTAATCTCGCAGATCAATTGAATTTTTTTGCTGATTTTTCCTCCAAAATCCTACATGTGCAACACCTATTATTGGGTTTAGAAAAAAAAAAAAAACACATACGCACACAGATATACACACATATATATGCATTTATTCACACACAAGTACATATATGTATATATCCATAGAGAGAGAGAGACAGATAGAGAGAGGAGACTTGGGAGAGAAGGGTTGGGGGTGGAAGGGAAGGGACAGGCTGGGGGAGTTGGAAATTTGGGTGGAGCGGACGACGGGGGACGGGGGATTGTTGGGTGAAGAAGAAAGAGGAGGAGGTTAGAGTTTTTTTATTAATTTCTTTAGATATGTGTATGTGTGTATATATAATTTAGATTTTGTTAGAAGAAGAAAGGTGTGTATTTTTTATATTTTGTAATATGTAATCTCATTAAATATTGTATTTACTTAAATTAATTGGATTTATATTATATATTTTTGTAAATTAATAAAATTAATATAATATTTTATACATAAAATGAATAATATTTAAATTCTAAACTTATAATATTGATATACATGAAATACTTTTAAATAGATATAGTAAAATATATGAATGCAAAATATGAGGTGGCTCTTTATTTAATTTCTTTTTTTCAAAAAAAAATGTCAAATCATCTCAATATAGGTTTTAAATATACATCTCACTACCACCATCAACGCCTCATCAGCATATACGACGAAAAAAATTAAAAAAAAAAATCCCCCCAAATTTTTATGCGACCTTAGCTAGTTTCGCCGGAGTAGACAAAAGATCAGATATGCTGATACATGCATGTAATTTCCAATTACGATTTCAATTTTACGTAGACAAAAGTTAAAGACAAAAAATGTAAGGAAGTTAAATCTGCTTGAAGGATTTACATTCAACGAACATGGAAAATGTAGACAAAGCCACCTATATTTCAATGGAAATAGCTGTAATCATCCATTTTTTTTTTAATAATAATCGTAGTGTTTTAAACTTGACGATTTAAAAGTAAGGCGTAAGATTAGTTTAATCCATCATTTAATAGTACATTTAAGTTTTTAATAATATAATATAAAGGTGACAAATGGACGGGTTGGGTCGGATTTGGGTTTGGTTTTATTAGGTTGGGTTCTAAATGGATTATAGAGAATGGATTGTAAATGGATTTGAAGCGGGTTTATAATGGGTTGATGCAGTTACTTAAACGAGTTCAATACAAAATAAAATGTATTTTTTTAAATACAAATTTGTATTTTTTTCAACTATTTATTTGTTATCTAACATATTCTTTAATTTGTAATAATAATTTTATCACTAACTTTTTAAATTTGTGAAATATTATCAAATTTGTTATGCTAGCCCAGGAGAGAGCTTGGCAATCGACTATACTTGAGGGTGACTGCCTTAGTCTGATACAGCAGCTCCGCATGCAGGAACAAGACTTCTCTCCCCTTGGCACCTTGAGACTTGATATCCGTCACCTTTGCCAAACTTTCTGGCAAGTGAGGTTCTCGTTTGTGTGTCGAACTGGCAATAAAGTTGCGCATGTCTTAGCAAGGAATGCATCTATTGAAAGATATTTTTAAAGGGATATATATATATATATATATATATATAGATTGAAAGATATATTTATTTTGAACTAATTTTATTTTTCTTAAAAAAGAATTTATAATGAAGAGTACCAATTAAATTATTTAAAAGTACCACGTACCAAATAAGCATACCAATTAAACCTACCCCGGCCCCAACATACCATAGTTTTCGCATGGTAGCATACCCCGTACCCATACCCGTACCCGTACCTGTACCCGTACCAAGTACTACAGAGTACCGCGTACCAGGTAACTATCTCTTTGTATTGGATGATATACGTGACGTTGCGGTCTGGAATGATTTGGAAGAAGTATTGCCAGATTGCAATAATGGAAGTCGAATCCTGGTGACAACCAGGAATATGGATATAGTGGCTGGCATCAATGGACCAGATCCTCTTATATTGGATCGTCTGAGTGATGAGGACACTTTGGCACTGATAGGAAAACTAGTGTTCAGTAATGCACCGTGGCCTCGAAAATGTGCTGTCATTGCAAAGGATATCGCCAAGAGTTGCAGAGGATTCCCTCTAGCAGCTTTTTTTTTGCCGGAAGACTGCTCTCGAGTGCCAACCTAAGTGCAGAGTATTGGGAGATTGTACTGTCTTCACTCAACACCTGTCAAAACTATGTTGACCTCATAGAAGCATTAGTATCTTTGACTTACAGGCACTTGCCTCAACACTTAAAAGCATGCCTTCTTTATATGGCAGTTTTCCCATGTGGTTATGAGATCTCCGTCTCGAAGGTCACGAAGCTATGGATTGCGAAAGGATTTCTCGAAATGAGAGACAGAAATAAAACCTTAGAAAATGTGGTCTTGGAGTATCTGGTAGAGCTTGGTCGAAGAGGACTCGTTTTCCGCAACAATTGGACCTCCAGAGGCATAATCAAACATTGCAGGATTAATGAAGTAGTGTTTCATGATTTCATTGAGGCAAAAGCTAAGGTGGAAAAGTTCTTCCTTGTGATAAATAAGGATATGGATAGTTTTTTGCAAGAAGAAGACACTACATACACTAAGCAACATCGATTGTGCATTGATAAGAACATTCAATATGTCATCAAAGGTCTGAGAAAGAATAACTTAGATAGTGTAGCGCGTTCTCTTCTATATATAGGTCCAGAACATCAATATCCTTTCTGGGCTTGGCTAGATTTCAAGCTCCTCAAAACACTGGACGCTCTGAAAATTCGGTTCTACAATTTCCCACGTGAAATTCTCAAATTATTTCAGTTGAGGTACCTTGCTTTGAGCTACAATGGACAACTACCAGCCGAAGTGTGCAAGCTTCAGAAACTTGAGGTCTTGATTGTTTTATTCTATGTCACTGTGAAACACTCCGGAGCTCCTTCATATCTACCGGTGGAGATTTGGACTATGCAAGAATTGAGGCTTCTGCAGGTCAAGTGTAGTGACCTGCCAGATATTGTTGGAATAGGTCAATAGTCTCACCTATCCCCCCTTTCAACACTTTCAGATGTGGGTGCTCGTGGCTGTACACCACAGAATTTCGAAAGACTCAAGAAGCTAAAGAAATTGGAAATACGAATTGAGTCATTATCTGAGGATGAATCTTTGAGTTTTTTCAGTCATCTTCACATTCTCTCCGAGCTTGAATCATTCAAATGCGTATTTATGTATCCTGATATCACCTCTCCTCAGGCTGTTCCTTCTTCCATTGATCTGGCTTTCCCTTCTAGACTTAGAAATTTAACTTTGAGCGGATGTGGATTTCCATGGGAGTATATGAAGGTTATTGTTGGATTGCGTTTTCTCCAAGTGCTCAAACTGAGGAGCTATGCTTTTCAGGGCCCCAAGTGGGAAGTGAATGACGATGGCTTCCCTAGGCTAAGCTTCCTGCTATTGGAGGACATGAATTTGGAGAAGTGGATATTGGCCAATGTCTCTAGGTTTCCAAGGCTCAGGTCCCTGATTATTAGGCATTGTTACAAACTGCGAGAGATCCCTTTCGGATTTGGAGATAGCTTGACTCTGAAAATGCTAGAAGTGACCGGTTGCAGCCATCGCGCCTTGAGTTCAGGTGTATGAATAAAAAAGAAGAAACTAAACAATGGATATGAAGACATTCAATTGAAACTCTATTCTTTATGGGATGATTAGAAGTTCCAGCATTTCCGGATTAAGGTAAATTACTCGATCATGGGTTTCAAATACTTATTATCTTCTATTTATCAGAGTTTATTTATAAATGGAAAGGTTCATCAGTACTGCTAGCTATTGGCTTGAATTCACTCAATATCATGGCAACTATAGGAACTAGAATTGGAGAGTGTTTGTGCCTCGTTGAATCGTGCTAATATTGAGCATTTGTTATTCTTCCAGTTCTTGTTTCTAGCATATCAGGTTAAGTCGTTGGGAGCAAGAGGGATCTCTCAATCTCTGATCTTAGTCTTGGTGACTCAACTGAAGCTTCTCAATCTTAGTAGTAATTATGGAGCAATTCATCAGCATGCCTTTGGAACCCTTCACATTTGAATAATTTTGTGCAATCCATTTGCAATATGATTTCTGTACTCTCTTTACAACGTTTGTTTTTTACGTATTATTTTACTTGTACTCGGATATTTGTTTGGGGGATTTAATTGCATGTGGTTTTGAATTATTGACAAAATATTCTACTTTTGTTAATGTTTTGAAATAAGTATATGATGTAACACTTGAGGACTTGGTATCAGCATAAAAAAGGTTAACATAAAATTTTGATGAAACTTTAAACTGAGCATATGGTTATATTGCGTATGAAGAGCAAATCTATGGGGAAAAAATTGAGAAAATTTTTTTTTACCGGAAGTGCTGGCGCAACCGCCCTTGTGTGTAAGTAAGCGTTACATACTTTTCTTCTTCTTTCTTTTTTCTATGGGAGGGGGCCCTTACCCCATTTTTTTTTTTAATGAAGTGGGTCTTTTAGCATCAGGGTCAAAAAATTAATAGTGGAATTGAAATCTATACAAATCAAAACATAATGAATGCAATGTGATAAAATGCAAATGATTGGGATTAAAATTGAACAAGGGCAAACATATGAGACCAAAATTTATATTTTCCCTTAATGATAGCACTCACTCCAATAGGTTCAAGCTTTTCGCATCCTTGCAGTGGGTAAAAGAAGTGACAGCTATTGTGCTATTGAGTGATTAGTGTGAGCAAACGCCGAGGAGTCCTTGGTCCAAACGTATGGGCAGGTCATGAGTTTGAATTCCACCAATATGGCAATATGTGAGCATTAATCTGTTGAATGATTGTATAATAGTTTAAAAAAAAAAAAAATGCCATTTTTGTCTGTTAAGTCTACCCCATATTGGTTTTTGTCATTTAAAGTTTAATTTTTTGATTTTAGTCCTTAATTTTGCAAGAGCATTACAATTTCAATCCGATTTCGTAGGGTTCCGACGAAATCAGCTAATGAGGCTAATTAAATTGGGGATTTTCCTAATTAGTATGTGTGTGTGGATGTGTGTTGGGGAAGGAGAGAATAGAGGTGGTTGCCGTGGTTGAGGAAGAGAGGAGGGGTAGTGGTGGAGAAAGAGAGAGGTGATGTTGGTGGAAGGGGGGGCCGCAGGGGGGAGGGGAGTGTTTGAGAAGAAAATTTAAGGGAAATTTTTTTATAAATATTGTATGTACTAGTTATAAACCCGTGCTTAGGCATGAGAAATGAATTTCGTAAAGAAAATGATAGAAATCTTGTTTTATTATTTCATAATGGAAAAGTGATTCATAATTAATTCTTCAATATTATTCTTGTAAATGGATATAAGATTTTGCAAAAAGTTACCATACGCATTTATAAACTAAATGAGCAGTTATAATATGTAAACTTAAGTTGTGAAGAAGAAGATGATGATTAGAAATTGTTGAGGTAAGAACAATGAGCAAACAAATTGGTGCTCTTGCGACAAATTTCACTAAATATATTACTCTCTTCACAATACTTTAAATGATTGATCAAAAATAATTTAATAGATAATATGCTCTTCTAATAATGCAATGCTTAAAAAAACTACAAAAACAAATAAAATAAAATTTTCAGTTAGTTCCAATTTTCTTTATAAATGTTGAGAAAAATGGTATAAAATACGAATGCATGCACTATAATTGAAAATACTCGATTTTATAAATCTTTTTGTTTGAAAATTTGATGAATATTTGGTATCATTATATAATTCCTTCTAAGTATATTTGGTTTTGTTTTTTGTTTTTTGTTTTTTAGAAGACAAATTTTACTATAAATGTCTTTTCATATATATAGGTTTTTGTCTGGTTAGCGATGTTACATCAAAATTTTTATGTTATTAAATATTATAATTATAGAGGTATAGTAATTAAAAAGTATATATTTATATTAAAATAATGACTGGAAGATCTAAAGATGCATATCTACACACACAAACACACATTTGATTGATAGATGATTTGAAATGACCATAATTTCTTAATAATATTTTGGGAGAAGGAAAAATGAATTTTGAATAAATGTTTTGTGATTGTTTTGGGAGTTAAAAATCCTTCTTGCAAATTAAAACCAAACACTACCTTAGATTTTCTTAAAGAAAAATATTTTGAACATCATGAAAAAAAAAAACATGAGAAATCCAATTAGTTAATGCAGTTATTTGGTAAAAAACATTATCAATATCAATGATTAAAAAGAATCCATCAAATTTAACTATAAGAATTGTAAGAATGATAAGCATATTGATTTGTAGCTATACCATTTATAATGTGTATGTAAAAAAATTGTATCTAATGAACCACAAAGTAAAATAATAAAAATCAGAAGGAATCAGTAGAAAAAAACCAAATAAATTCTTCTAAAAATTAATAAATAAATAAAATCAAATATGTTGACAATCTAATATTTTAAAAAGTTAAAGATATGACAATGCTCAAAAGATAAGTTAGATAATAAAACTAATTTAATGTATTGTTAAACTAAATGAAAAGAAATGATGGATAAAAAGCTAAAAAATATATATATTTTAAATGATATTGTGTCCATATTTTATTTTATTTTTTCATCTTTTAAAATTATAATAAAAGTTGATGAGCTTACATTGAGTTTCTTATAGCTTAATATAATTTACAGAAGAGTTAATTATACTATAAGGGCGACAGACCTAAAAGCGTTCAAACCTTTCAACGAGGCGTACCACAATTCCATGGCGCTGAGGACTTTGCCAACTCAAGTGGGGAGTATGTCAAGGATATGCCTTCCGCTAAGCTGTCTTGACCAAGTTTCACACTGACCTTCACTGAAAGACATTGAATCGCAAGGAACACTCTATCAAGGCTTAGGTGCTTGGTCCATTTGTATTTTGTTCTTGCATTGTAAATAAGCGTGTGGCTGCGATGCTGTTGTTCTCCCAATTTTATCGCGTTGTTCAATTTTTTGATATCTAGTGCTATCAATAGAATTTATTTTTTTAAACTATTATAGAGAGGGGATATGTATGTGTATTGAAGCCAAGTTAAACGTAGGATTTCCCCTGATCAGTCCAACCCATTGTAATTATTCTTGTTGCTTCGGTATAATTATATTTATGCTATTAATGAAATTGACTTTTAGTTTGATCTTGTGCTTTTTCTCCATATAAAGTGTGCCAGTGATTTGGCCGTGATTGCAACACACAACCAATTTTCCTACATGTCTTATATTTGTTAGGCATATGTAATTGTAGCTGGAGATTATTAACCGCATGTTGCACATTTTCTTACAATCAAGAGAAATGTTCCATGAAAGCGGATATAATCCTCGATTTCAAAATAACATTTTATCTCTTATTTCATAATTTACTTTTATGTTATCACTACAAGAGAGCGGACTTTCAGAGACAGACTTTAGAGACAGATTTATATCCGTCTCAAAATTTCATTAATCAGAGTCAAAATCATACACGGATTTATATTTAAAAAAAGAAAATTACAACATCAAAGACAGAATTCAGTATCTGTCTCTATTTTAAAAGAATGAATTAGAGTAAAAATATAAAATAAATTAGTAATGCATATAGAAACAGATTTTGAGTTGGATTTATAAAATTTCATATTTTTTTTTTGAATTAAATTCTAAGACGGATGAAATCTGTCTCTGAAATAACATTTTTTTTCTCATACATTAATTAAGTTTTGAGACGGATAATACATCCGTGTATAAGATTGTAATTTTTTAAAATAACAATTTAGTTCTATGTGAATGGATTCAAGTTCCATACTTTGGAGTACGGGCGTGATAAAGCAACAACAAATTATGGTGTATCCGTGCTTGGAAGTACTTATAATCAATATGAAATGGACTACTATGGCTTGTTGGAGGAAATTCTAGAGTTGGAGTATTGTGGATTGAGGGGTGGGATTGTATTATTCAAGTGCCATTGGTATGACACATCCGATAAAGGTTTTTGAGGTCACAAATTAGGTCTTCTGGAAATTAATCATAGACTAAAGTTAAATACCAATGACCCTTTTATATTGGCTTTTCAAGCTTAACAAGTATACTTCACAACTTATCCAGGTTCTAGAAGGGAGAGACGTGATTGGTGGGCAGTATGTAAAGTAAAAGCCACGGGAAAATTTGACATCCCGTTACATGAAGGAGAAGATGAAAATATTGAACCCAGAATTGAGATTGCTTTTCAAGAAGAAGCATCTACTTCACAATTTGTGGCAAGTGATATGGATGAAATAAACATTGTTCATGATAATACAATAGAAGAAGTAGATTTAGATGAGTTTGAGGAGTTCCAAAATGCCATGGACTTTCATCAAGCCAGAGTAGAGAATGAAGAGCATGAGGAAGAAGAAGACTTTGAAAATTTTGAATCAGAGGAAGATGAGCCAGATGAAGAGGACTATAATTCTGATGAGACCGATGAAGACATGGATATTGATAACTAAGTGATTATTATATGGAATTCTCAAAATTTTAAAAGTTGTCTTTGTTGCATGTAACTTTTTTTCCTTTTGTATTAAAATGTTATCCATAGTTATTGTTCAAATTGTTAACTACTTTTTTGTAATGTAGGATGACTGCTAGAGGACGAGGAAGAGGACGAGAACGGGGTCGAGGTCGAGGGTGGGTGCAGGAGCATGGTGGAAGGGCATATTTTCACCTTCAAGATGAGGATGAAGAGTTACAAAGGGTCCACTCATTACATGTAGAGGATACTGTAGGTTCAGGGGTCAATCCTCTTGATAGTCTACATGGACAAAGTACTTCATCGAATACGTTAAGAGAGTCCCACTACTAGAAAAAAAAGTATTTAGCCACGGATTTGGCAAAAAAATCCGTGGCCAAGGAGATTAGCCACGGATTGGCCACGGATTAGCCACGGATTTTTCCCGTGGCTAAAAGTGGCGTGGATAATCTTCGCCACGGCTTTTTAGCTACGGCTGGGCTTAGCCACGGCCAAGCCGTGGCTAATAGCCACGGGCAAACCGTGGCCAATTTTGGCCACTTTTTTCTGGACATGCCCTGGCCGTGACTAAGGGCCACGGATTAGCCACGGCTAGGCCGTGGCCAATCTGTGGCCACTGGAAAAAAAAAAAACTAATTACACCCAAACCCGAAACCCTAACCGCGCCCGCGCCTACACCCAGACCTGAAACCCGTGTCCCCAATTATTTCTTTTTTGCACTCAAGGAGAGTCGAACACGGGACATTCACGTTATACTTGGAGCATGCAACTGTTGCGCCAAAGGAATTCTTTGGTTATTGATTGATTTTTTTTATACTTAAATTATATTGTTACAATATTTTAAACTTAAATTATCTAATAAATTTCATTAGTTTTATCAATTTTTGTAATTTAATTTTAGTAATTTTTATAAATTATTAACCAATTAAATATATTTACCTTTGATTTTATCGTTCAATATTCAACTTTTCTTTTTATGACAAATATTTAATAAACTAATATATCAAAAACAAAAATTATAACAAAAGTTTATTTATATCATTTATATTTAGATAATAGCAACTTTAATTCGTGGTCATTTGTCAATATCTTCGTATATGTGTGGTATTATATAATATATGTCAAGTATACAAATAATATATATATATATATATCAATATATGTATCTATTGTAAATATGTCCAAGTATATATGTATCAATATATATATATATATAAATATCCAAGTATATATATGTATCAATATATATATATATATATATATGTCCAAGTACATATAGATAATTTATATTGAGATAATTAAAATATCAATAACAAAAATTTATCCGTTATGCAAAAAAAAATTAAATAAAATTAGCTACGGCCTGGCCGTGGCTAATTGTTTTTTTTCATTTTTTTTATTTTTTGCACCACAGATAAATATATATATATATATATATATATACATATGTAAATTTATATTGATACATATATTTATATATCCAAGTATATATGTAGCAATATATATATATATATTTGTGACTAATCCGTGGCTATATTTATATATATATCATGTATATATACATATGTTCAAGTATATATATATATATATATCAATATATGTGTATATATATATGTATCAATATATGTGTATATATATGTCCAAGTATATATATCATATATACATATATCAATATACTTATATGTCAGTGTGTATCTCATATATATTAATATATTATATGTACATTCTAATCCTCTATATATAGTCTATATGATATAACTATATATCTATATATAACATATCTAATATATGTTATAAATGTAGTGTACGTATATATCGATCTAATATATATGTATATATATATCTAATCATATGTACTATATATGATCAATCATCTATATGAAATAAACATATATTAGTGTATTATATATCTAATATATGTTATATATGTACTTATATATCTAATATATATACATCTAATTATATATAAAGACATATATATATAAGTATATCTAATCTTATACGTATGTAATATATCGAATCATTTATTATATATATATCAATATATATAATATACATATATTACTTAAGTTATTAATTATTAAACAAAAAGTTAAAGTGGTGTAATGGTTTAATGCTCTAACTTCAACTAATAAGTCAAGAGTTCAAACCATACTTGTTGCAAAAAAAAAAAAAAAAAATTTAGCCATGGCCTAAACCGTGGCCCTTAGCCACGACCTGATCGTAGCTAATTCAGCCGTGGCTAATAATTGGCGGCAAAACTCGTGCCAATTTAAGCCACGAATATTAGCCAGGGCAATCAGTGGCTAATCCGTGGCTAATGTTTAAAAAAATTTTTTTTTCAAAATCGTGGCTAACCCGTGGCTATTAGACATGGATTAGCCATGGATTTTTTCTGTGGCTAAAATCCGTGGCTATTTAATCATTTTCTAGTAGTGTCCAACCATGACACACATGTGAGATTGTACTTGACATTAGTTGAGAATAACATAGCTAAATTAATATATTGCCAAAGTTGTCTCATAACTATACTTCTTGTTGTAGGTTGGGGAGATAGTACCTTTGGAGTCAGAAAATGATCCCACTGCTGGAACACCAAACGAAAATACTTTAGTAGGTAGACGAAGAGGACCAAACCAAGGCTCACAAGTTCCAAGTCATCCGGACCTACGAACAAAAGTGACTGTTGATAACAATAGGTAATTTCTAGCCTCACTTTATTGGTGTTGAATATATATTTATAAACAATGTTGTCGTAATTCTTTTTTTCATTTATATTGTTAACTAGATTCATTGAACCTGGAGTTGTTCGGGATCTTACAAATGACATCAAAGGCATTTTTAGAGGAGCATGGCCAACATGGCTTAAAGTGCCCAAAGTGACCAAGGATGTACTTTGGGATAACTTTAAGGTAATTTAAGTCCCACCACTCTTTTCAAGGCTGATTACTCTCATGTGTGAAGTTTGGTAAATATTTGCACATGACTTTTTTCCTTTTCTAAATGCATCAGTTGAGACATTATTGGTAGGACTTAAATGACGTGCAAATGAAAAAGGTGTGGAAAGAAAATGCGAGTGAAAGGTTTAGATCAATGATCTACTTAGCAAAACAAAAGGCTTTGGAAGATGCAAAAGAAGAGTTAAACAGAGAAGTGGATACAATAGATATGGTTGGCAGGGGTCCAAGTTGGATTATGGGACAAATATGGGATGAGTTAGTTGAGAAGTATTGGAATGTTGAAACTTATAAGAAAAAATGCAAAGTTGCTCGAAAGAATCGGATGACTGAAAAATATGGTTCTATTACGAAGCATACAGCTGGTTCTATTCCTATGGGAGCACACAAGTTGAGGATGGTAAATTTTTTTTTTTTTTTAAATCAGTTATCTTTTCTACATTTCTTCTAGGCAGCATTTACTAATACTATTATTCACAAAATTTCGGGAGAAAGAACTTAAGCGGGAGGTGGATCGTCTTGAGGTATATCAGCGAACGCATAGGAAAAATCGAGGACTTGGGGAGTTCGTTGACAAAAAATGAGAAAAAGTTTCTGTGAGTATCTTTGATGCTAACAAAAACTTCATGGCAATATTCTAAAGATGGTGTTGAGAAGGCTGTGCAAATTGTTGAGTTGTTCTGTGGAGATGATAAATTGCAAATTATACAGAAACTGACAGAAGAAATGAAATTTGTTGAACCTTTTGAATTATGCTTCTTTCTTTGTGTGTGTGTTTAGTTTGGTTTGGTTTGGCTAGAGCAGGCTAACAGAATTTACATAAAAAAAAAAAAAAATTGGCAATGAATTCTTGACACAAGTAGTGTGGAAATAGATTGCTGTAGAGATGATTTTTCATATTTACTTAGGATTAGTAAACTATTTTTTATGTTCTTTATGGAGTTTTCTAGAATCTGTTATAATTGATAACAAAAGGGTGTGTAAATATGGAGAGAAAAAAAAAAGTGCATCAAAAATTGATATGTCAGCTATGCAATTTCTGATCAAGGGTATATTATGGAGATGAAATCATTTTCCACATTTGGTGTAGTTAGATACCTAGACTTAAACAGCATGGTTCAAAGGATTGTTGTTCTATAGTTTTTTATTTTTTAATGATATCTTATGAAAATCGTCTTGTTTCTCGTTCTTTTATAATTGTTCTTTGATGACATATATGAGCTTCTTGCACATCTATTTCTGAAAATAAAAGGACTATCCAAAGTGAAAACTCATCTCTGGTGAACAGATTTCAACATCACAACCTTCTCTTCCTCTAATCATCTTATAAAGACAAGATTTTAGAACATCGTTTTTTTAGATGTTTGGTTAAATTTGTTAATATTTGACAGGAGAGTTATACTCAACCCACATTTGATTTTCAATCGTGGTGTGAAGTAACTGGAGGTCCGTCTAAAGGACGAATATATGGTTATGGGCGTAGCCATAGTTCTGAGAGCTCAGTGTCATCAAGATTTGTACAGTATGAAGAGAGAATCAATGAATTATCAAAGACAGTAGATGATATGCGTGTCGAATTTGTAAGAAAGGAAGAGGAGAATAAAAGAATGCTACAACAAGTTCTTGAAGAGGCTCGAAAGAGGGAAGAAGAGGCTCGACTAAGGGAGGCTGGATTGCAAGAGTTGATTCGTAGACTTATTCAAGATGTGGGGTATTCAAACCATCAATTTCCAGGTGGATCTAGACCTCGAGAGCAGCAGACTTTTGGTAAAAAGTAGTGATGTTTGAGTTCTTATACTTTGTGCTAGATTTTAAATATAATTTTACTTTTGGAATTGTGAATGATTAAAGTACATTAATTTGGCATTGTATGTTTGAGTTTAATATTTTTAAGGGCTTGCATTTGTTAATAGTTGGTATAATTGGTTTAATAATTGATTTAGCTTTTCTTGGGTATAAATTTTATAATTGGCAGATTATTGATATAATGTTAAAGAATGAACAGGAGTTTTTGGATTAATTGGGGTGATTCAGAACAAATTAGATTATAAAATTAAAGACAAATCAGAGACAGATTTTAAGACAGAATATGAGATGTTTTGAGACAGATTTTTAAATAGAATGTTGGATGTTTTTTTAGACAGAATCAAAGACGGATTCACAAAAATTAAATCAACAAATTCATAGACAGATTATTGACAGATATTTGACGAAAACAGAGACAGATTTGCTTTGAATAATGTTTGAAATTAGTTACAGAATCATAGACAGAAAATTTTTGTCTCTGAATTATTGACGGACAAAAATCTGTCTCCAAAATCAGAGACGGGGCATTTATACATTGATTCAGAGACAGAAATATCTGTCAATAAAATGTTTTAGAGACAGAAATTTAGGATTTAAAAGCGGATTTTTCTGCCTCTAAAAGCATGTTTTCTTGTAGTGTATGTGTATAAAATTATTTTTTAATTATACATTTATTTGACCTGAAATCCTTACACTTGACGTATATTATACATTAAAATAGAAAAATGAAACATGATTTGAAATAAAGGATTTTACGTGTCGTGAAACGTCAAAACTTTGTGTAAACAGAAAAAGTTAGGAGATTTGTATTTTACATGCGATAGGCTTGACGAAGTAGCCAGCTGCACATAGATTGGAGAAAATAATATTTCCAACATAAAATCAGTAGAAATGCCTTTTCCCCTAACACTACACTTGTGAATTCAAAGGAAAGAAATTTTATTCTTGACTGAATATCTAATTTGAGTGGGAAATGGTGCTACTGAAAAAAAAAAAATATTAATGCTACTGTACAACCTTAAATTAAATTAGAATCATGCAACGAAAATAACAATAAAATTTGTATATAATTTCATCAATAGAATAGAGATGTGTGTGTGTGTGTGACGTAGAATAAGCGAAATAAATTTATATCATTTGTTTAATAATTAACTAACTACAGAAACAAATATATGTGATCAAATATTATAATATGCTACGGTTCTTGGATCCCAACATAGCTTAAATGTTGTATATAGTTAAGCAGATGTGACACCATATTTATTCATATGGATAAAATTATTAAAAATGTACAAATTGCTACTCTTAACGATTAATCGATTAGCCATCAACACCTGCATATTCGAATAACATAGTTATCAGCCCCTCAACTTGATGCCTTAAATTTAAAAGCTAAGATTAGTTTAGTGGTGCATTTGGACTGATGCATTCAATATTGTCCTGAGAATCTTCTGACTTTTTTTCCCCTCGACTATAATTTTATAAGGTAACCATCTCTGGAACAGATTAAACACTTGCGACTGTAAATTATTAATGTTACATGTTTAATAATAATAATATAACTCGTCTCCAACTCTCCTGGTGGAGGCATTACTGTCTATTTGAGGATTTTAAATTGCTGTAGCTGTTCAATAGTCTAAGAAGGCTTCTCTCCTTCAAATTATCCAGACAAAAATTTAAAAGAAAAAAAAAGGGCCTCTCTCACTCTCTCTCTCTCTCTCTCTCTCTCTCCTTCCCCAAAACACACGCACACACTAATTCAGAAAGCAAAAGCTCTCTCCACCTTCCTTGTTTTTTTCTTTTGATTTTTGAATGTAATTTGTGTGAAGAGTGAGACCAGAGACATGGCCTACGCAGCTGTGATTTCTCTTTCGAAGACTCTAAGGCTGCTGCGGGAATCTGATCATCAATTCTCAAACTATCCAAAGCCACAATTGGTAGTTATCAAAACCAGCGTTGCTGAGTTTTCTCTTTCGAAGATTCTAAGGCAGATGCAGGATTCTGTTCTTGAATCCTCAAATACACCGAACTATCCAAAGTCACAAATCGAAACTCTCCAAAACGGAGTCGATGCGTTGAAAGATTTTCTTGAGGTCAACCCAGAGATTAAAAGTGGTTTCGAGACCCGAATCATAGATGCAATTTATGAAGCCGAAGACATCATCGACTTCCACATATCATCAGAAGCTGAAATCAGCTCCAGCTTCTGTCAAGACTTGGAGAGAGTAACAGAAAAAATCAATTCCATTGTCGAAATGACGAGGGAGGAGTTCAATCATCTGACCCTGGACCGGCAAATAAGATCCTTGTCATGGAGAGAATATTTTAACTGTTCAGCAAAGAAGTATCCATTGGTCGGACGGAGTGAAGACTTAATTCAACTCAAGGATCGCCTGATGACCGAATCTCCGGAGCTCCAAGTTGTCCCAATAGTTGGGATTCGTGGAATGGGTAAGACTGCTCTCGCTCAGCATGTGTTTAAGGATCTATCAATTAGGGAGCTCTTTGGTATTGCTTGTTGGGTTAAATTGCCGATTGAATATCGCAAGCGAGATGTGTTGTTGGGTCTTCTAGAATCGTTGAAAAAGAGAGCCGATGGATTCCGTCACATGACGGATGACCAATTGGCAAAGCATGTATATAATGCTTTAAAGAATAAGAAGTATCTCGTTGTATTGGATGATGTTCGTGACATTGCCGTGTGGAATGATTTGAAAGAAGTTCTCCCTGATTATAACAATGGAAGTCGGATCCTGGTCACAACTAGGAATATGGATGCGGTCTGGAATGCTCCCCATCAATTGGATCGCCTGAGTGATGAGGATACATTGGCTTTGCTTGGGAGCATTGCCTTTAGTGATGAACCATGTCCTCCAGAACTTCTTGTTATTACAAAGGATATTGTTGAGAGTTGCAGAGGATTCCCTTTAGCAGCTGTCATTGTTGGAAGACTATTCGTCTGTGCCAAACTGAGTGCAGAGAACTTGGAGATAGTACTATCATCAATCATTACCTCTGAGAAATATGTTGACCTCACAGAAGCAGTTGTATCTCTAACATACAGACACTTGCCTCAAGACGTTAAAACATGCCTTCTCTATATGGCATTGTTCCCATATGGTGGTGAGATATCTGGCATAAAACTCTTGGACTTATTAAAGGCGGAAGGATTTATTCAGGGGGATTCCTTGTATAATTTGGTGCAACTTCGTCGCAGAGGTCTTGTTTATGATAACGTCCAAGGAGGCAAATTTAGAATTGATGAAGAAGTGTTTTATGAGTTTCTTGTGAGAAAAGCTGAGGAGGATAATTTCTTCCTTATCATAGACAAGAATCCTAATGGTGGTTTTTTGCAAGAAAACAATACATATAATCAGCAGCGACGGTTGTGCATACAGAAAAGCATCTACCATGTCATCAAGGATCTTTCCGAGTACAACATAAGTGAATCACTTTCAACCATACGTTCTCTTTTTTATATGGGTCCAGAACATCAATATCCATTGCGGTCGTGGTTTGATTTCAAGCTGCTCAAGGTACTACATGCTCCCAAAATCCGCTTATACACTTTTCCGCCTGAAATTCTCATATTATTTCAATTGAGGTACCTTGTTTTGAGCTATAATGGAGAACTCCCAGTAGAAGTGTGCAACCTTCGGAACCTTCGCATCTTAATTGTTTTGCACTATCTTAGCGTGAAACGCTCGAGAGCTCCATCATATCTGCCAATGGAGATTTGGAATATGAAAGAATTGAGGCATCTGCAGGTCATGGGAAGTGATCTACCAGATATTTCTCTGGATTCAAATCTTCTCCTAGAAAAGCTTTCCACTCTTTCAAATGTGGGTGCTCACAGCTGTAACCCGTGCATTCTTGAAAAGCTCAGACACCTTCAAAGATTAGGAGTTCGAATCGAATCACCAATATCAGAGGATGATTCATCATTGAGCTTTTTTAGCCATCTTAAGATCCTTGATGATCTTAAAAAATTTAAATGTGTTGTTATGTACCCTGATATGGGGTATAATCAGGTTGTTCCTTCTACCATTCCGGTTTTCCCTTCTGGTCTCTGGAAGCTAAGTTTGAGCGGATGTGGATTTCCTTGGGAATATATGAGGTCGATTGCTATATTGTCGAATCTTAGATGGCTCAAATTGAGGAGCTATGCCTTTCCGGGGCCTTGAGTGGGACGTGAAGAAAGATGACTTTTCCATGCTAAAGTTCCTGTTGTTGGAAGACATGGATTTGGAGAAGTGGATATTGGCAAATGGCTCCTTCCCAGAGCTGGAGTCCCTCACTATTAGGCACTGTTACAAACTGCAAGAGTTCCCTTCAGAGTTTGCTGACATTGCAACTCTTAGAACGATAGAGGTGGAAGATTGCAACCCACCTGTTATGGATTCAGCTCAAAAGATAAATAAAAATCGAAAGGATTTAGAATGTGGCCAAATTGAAGTTGATCTCTATTCTTCACTGGATGACTAGAAGTCAAGAACTCTGAATCATCGTGGAACCATTTTCTGGTCAAGGTAAATCACTTGTGGCTTCTATTATTATTATGTAATTTAGTCATTCTTTTTCTCGTCCTTCTTTTTCTGGATCTCCTCACACACACACACACACAAAGCTTTTTATATCTTTATAAAAGGTATTTAAGAAAATAATTAGTCTCTGGCCAGTAGATGAAGAAAACTTTGTAATGTGGTTATTATAAGACAATTATGTTGTTCATTAATTGTATAATTTATCATGAAAAAATGATTGAATATATGTCATTCTTATTTAAGGTTTTAATATAAAAATAAATATATTTTCAAGGATGATATAAATTAATGCGTCATATTATTTATATATATGTTATTGTGTAATGTAGTGTAACTAATATATAACATTATTTAGTGGTAGTGCCAAGGGTAGGCGGGTGCGGTCGCCCTTCTTGAGTCTAGATCAAGTTAAATTTTTTATGTATTTTTTTAGACACAAGAGAGGAGCCTAGGTGGTGTTCTTTGTTTTGGTGCATTGACATACTGAAAATTAATTTTGTAACAATGTTAATTTTTACTAGTTATCCTTAAATGAAAGGGACATTTGAGAGGGTAATTTTGTAATAATGTTAATTTTTACTAGTTATTCTTAAATTAAAGGGACGTTTTAGCGGGATTGAAAATCTAAAAAAAATCATACTATGTTGTTTACAAATTACAGAATTCATATTGACTGTTATTAGATATTTCTTAAATTATCGTATGCCCGTGCTATGCACAGAAGCAATTAAAAGAAATTACAATAAATCAATTTGTATTAAAGCTTTTATTTTGATTTTTCTGCAAAAAAAACTATAACATCTTAAATTAATACAGTTGAAGTCAAAGATACCCTTTCTATATTTTAAGATATAGATTTGGAATTAGAATGTATATCTATCGAAATTGACGAGTACTGTAGTATTTATCTTTATATTGATGGTAAGTATCAGAGCTAAGACAGGACTGGTTGTGCCTCACTGAGTCGTGCTAATGTTGACCATTATTATTCTTCCAAGTTCCAATTCTTACTTTTCTAATGTTCCATATGAAGGCGCAAAGGAGGCTCTCAGAAATAAAGAACAAACATGATAGGCTGCAAGGGGATTTCTCATCTCTGCTCTTGGTGACTCAAGCTTCTCTTCTTACGCTCGAATAACTTTGTGCAATCAGTTTGTAATGTGATTTCTGTACTTGATGAACAACGTTTGTATTATTTATCGTTTTAGTTGTATTCGGATATCTGCTTGTTGAATTCTAATTGCGTCTGCTTTAGAATTACTGAATAAACAAAGTTATACTTTTTCTAATGTTTTCAAATAAGTGCATGATTCGACATTTGAGAATTTTGTATTGTTGTGCGCCAATTTTGGGAACGTCGAGGAGTTTTCCTCCTAATTCCGTAGGGATTTCTTCTAATTTATAGCATGACTGATATTGATATTTTGGCAATTCAAATTACATATTGTGATTAAGACAGTATGTGAGCAAACGTTGAATGGTCAAGAAGTTCATAGTGATCAAGGTGAAGTCTCCGACATTCTTCATAGAGATCATCCAAACAAGACACTCGAACCGCAGTCAAGGGGCTAAACCAGCGAGTCGACATTTTCCTCAAGTCAAATCCAAGTGATCAAGTAGAAGTTTGATGTTATTTCTAAATCAACATCCACATCATTTAAGGTGAAGTTCATGACATTTTTCATGGAGATCATTCAAACAAGTGCTAGACTCATGTATTGGCATTATTCCCAAATCAACATCTATGGTATTTGGGACGAAGTTTCCCGTATTCTTCACAAAGATCATTGTTAGGTCTACGCAAGTGCACGCAATCGTACAAGCAATACAAAGTGAGTAGAGTGTCGAATCCCACAGGGATTGTGATTTGGCCCGTGAAAGTGTCTCGTTTTGTTTAGCTAAATTGATCAAATTAAGGAGTGGTTTGTTTTTCTAAATAAAAGCTTATTTCAAATTAAAAACAGATCACGAATAACAATAATAACAAATAACCAATGCAAGTAATGCAAGTGCAAGGTGGTTTCATTCATCTAATTCCCTATTCCAATCCAATCCCTAAGTTGAATGGTTTTGTGGTTGTGTGAAGCCAGGAACGAATCTATCCACAATCTCTCTTGAGCATCGTGGAATTAACTCATATAATTCCTTTTAAGCCTAAGACTAACCAATTCTCATTTAATTAATCCAAGTTTAAAAAATATTTGTATAAATTTTAATCACTGCCTTAAGGCTCAATCAATATTAAATTCATTCTCATGCAACTTTAATACCAATTGATCTTGTCTAATTAGAGCTACAATCATGAATCGTCTCTCGACCTCATCAACGATTCTCAAATTCATTAATTAGGGGTGATCAAACCCTAACCAAGTATTAAAGCATTAAACGAGATTCACACAAAAACATACGAAAACAGATTCAAAATCATGGGATTTTCATGAAATAGAGAAAAAGAAGAGAACTAAACCATCCTTACACTTAGCAGTCAAATTAGTTCACAATGAATTCAAATACAAAAACGAAATACAAAAAAGAATCCATAAGGAGAAGAAATAAACTTAATTTGGGTGGAGAATTCAGATGTAAAACTTCCCTCCAAACTTTGTTCTTGACTCCGCCTCCAAATGTTCTCCGTTTCCGTCTTCGTCCTCAAAAATCCCTAAAGTAGATGTAAAATAAATGAAAATTGAAAGAGTTCTTTGTTTTTCTCTAAACCCTAGCTACCAAAACATGAATAACAATTGTGGGAATGTATCTGGACTTAAAAGAGACAGAAAAATGCCTAGAACCGTCTTTCTAATCAGAGTCCTAATCAAACAAGGAAAGTTTTTAATTGTTGTCGCGGAATTTGGGTATGTACTCAAAATATTTTGAGTACGTACCCAAACTTATAGATTCGTTTACTTATCTGATGACTGAAACTAGGTACATACTTGAAATATTTGCGTACGTACTCATTTATACAGATTCGTTTCTTCTCTAAATTGCTTGAATTAAATTGATACACAAAACATCTTGTGTAAGTACCCAACTCTTGACTTCCACTTTTTCGTGCCCTTTATGGTATTTTTTTCCATCTCACCTATAAAACAACGATTTAACTCAAATTTAAGCATAGTAAGGCTCAAATAGAGAAAAAAAAAATACATAATAAGTCTGAAAAAATAAACATAAAAATCAAGTAAAATTATGGACTTATCAATCATCAGAACAAGGCATTCGATCCGCAGTCAATGTGCCAAACTAGATAATCGACATTTCTCACAAGTCAAAACCAATGTTATTAAGGCTAAGTTCCCAGTGTTTTTCGCGGAGATCACCCAAACAAATCGTTCAATCTACAATAAAGATGCTAAACCAGAGTATTGGCATTATTCACAAGTCAACATCTACGGTGTTCTAGGCGAGATCCAAGGCGTTTTTCGTGGGTATCATCAATTCAGGTCTTCAATCTGCAATCAATATGTTAAGCCTGAGAATTGGTGGTTTCTTAAATCAAAATCAAATCAACATTAACTGTATTCAATACAAGACCCAAGGTGTTCTTCGTAGTATTCATCGAACTCCTGGCATTTAATTCGTAATAAGGTGTTGAATCAACGAATTGACATTATTGAAGATTCAATCAACTTTAAAGAAAGAATTAGAGGATCAAATAGAGATTGTAACCACATCTTTTCATTTATATTCAATAAATTTAATTTTTATAGTTTTTCTTCTCTTTTAGTTCAATAGATACAGAATTTGTGTTATACATCATTGATCCAAATCAAACCAATGTTGAAATTAATTAAGAATTTTTAAAATGTTCATTTGACTTATTACTGAACTTTATGGTATGCACTCTGCACTGGAGAAGGTACAGTAGCAGAAGCCATCTCTGGTCACTGGTGCGCAAAATTTAAACCAGTTGCTGGTTAATTGAAAATCAGATCACGCATGCGACCGCAAAATAAGTGTATCGCATGGATGATAATATTAAAAATGTACAACTAGTTAGTTAACAATTATCAACTAGCCGTTGTACAGCTAAGATTCTTAAAGTCAGTGAACTTTTTTGACTGCAATCACATGGAAAATATAAACAAAATTGCCTATTTATCGATAACATGGCTGTCATCTCTTCAACTTGATGTTTCGAGGTTAACAACTACGATTAGTTTAATGCGGCAAAGTTAATGGTGCTTCTGAACTAATTGTTTTATTAATATACTGGGAATCTTTTGACCTTTTCCTTTCACATTAACCTAACTAACATTTTGTTACTTTGAATCAATGCTTCGTTACAAACAAAAATTTAAAATTTGCAAAAGAAGAATATATTGGTACATGCAATTTTACCGTACGTAATTAATTAATAGTATGATATTGTACTGTGCTCGAATCAATATCAATATATTATTATATATTTGAAGGAAGTCTTTTAACCATAATATATAATATTAACCAAATTCTCAATTCTTAAAATTTTAAATTATTTAATTGATTGGCATTAATTGTAAATTATTTAAATCTTTCTCCTAATTATTGAAGTCCACCAACTATCCATCATGATATTTTAATACATGCTGCACCCCCGCCCACACACACACGTAAAAGGACATAAAAAAATATAATTGTAACTTTCAATAAAAATATATATAGATAAAAAAAAATTCTAACTAAAATATTACATAATGCCAGCAAATTAATTAGTTATGATTTAAGAAATATTAGGAATGTGAATGTCAACACAATTAGAACCTATGTATTAGAAAAAAATATTCAATTAAAACATATGTAACTCAAACTTGAAAAAAAAATGTCTTAAATATGGTATGTCATACCACCAAATTAAATTATATTTTTAACAAGATTAAAAAAATAAATTGCGAACACAATATTATCTACAATATATGTTTTCATCTTTTTATCTTTATCATTTCTTTTTATATAGTTCAACGTTATATGAAGTTTTTATTATCCAGATTTTATTTATTCATTGTCGTATCTTTATCTTCAATTTTTTTTGTATTAAATTATCGACATATTTAAATTTTATTTATTTATTGGTCTTTGCTTCATTTTGGTTTCTATTATACCATTTTGTGGTTTTATGAGGTGTAAACTTTTTATATGTGCATTACAAATTATTATAACTACAAGCTAATATGCTTATTATTCTTACAATTTTTATAAGATTGTTATCTATCAACCTATTTATACTTATAATCTTTTATATATTTGACAGTGATTCTTGACTGCAATTTGGTTAATTTTGACCGTATACAATTTTTTTTTATTTTTGATTTTTTTTATTAAAAAATTGATTGGATAGGTTTTTTTAATTAATTAATAATAATAATTAAAAACTTCTTTATCCCACACATTCACTTACTTACCCACTAACATATTCAATTACGTTCTCTCACTTTTTATAGTCTTTGATTTCCACAAAATAAGGGTTTTATAATTAAAATATTCATCATAAGATGAATTGAGGTATAAAATGAGATTCATAATGTTCATAACATCTAAAATACATCTGACGTAAGTTTAGAATGAAAGGTTTTTTTGGAGATTGTAGAAAAAGATTCGCAACATCCAAGATACAATTTTATTTTATTATCACGGATATCATAAATTATTGTATTGCATAGAGAGATAAAAAAATAAAATATATTGTTCGTATAAAATAACCTTTACTTTAAATAATTTTCAATGCAGTACAATAATTAAATAAATAATAATATTTACTTATATTTAAAGCTTTTAAATTTAAAAAGGAAAAAAAAGTATTGGCATGTCAAAAAAATAAAATCAAAAATTTGAAAAATATTAAAATCTAAATATATGATCCAAACTAAAGTTATAAATAAAATTTTTAGATATATTAAAGTTATGAATATTAAACTATGAGCTAAGTTAATAACTACAAAAAAATAAAGATATATTAAAGTTATTTTGGTCTCTTTAAAAACTGCAAGAAACTCTAGAGCTATTCACACTTCTATAATAGTATATGTAGAATAGTTATAGATATAGATTAGAAGTTAAACCCATCCAAATGTATTAATACTGTATTGTTTATCTTTACATATATGGTAAGTATAGGAGCTAAGATAGGATTAGTTGTGTCTCACCAGTCCGGATCCTCTACTATAAAATAGTGCTTCATCTTATCCTTCACTCACTAATATATGTCATCCATACTGATGGACGGTTGATATAAGAAAAGAGAATTTTAAAAAATTCCCCGTATATATTATAAATTTTTCTCTTATTTTCTGGTAGATGATTCTGACCGGTGCCTCACTGAGTCGTGCTAATGTTGATTCTTTCAATTCTTAGTTTTTGGTATTTTCAGATTAAGTGGTAAAGGAGGCTCTTAGAAATAAACGAGGCATCAAGGGGATTTCAATTTGTAATATGATTTCTGTACTCAATGCCTAAAGTTTGTATTATTTATTGTTTTACTTGTATTCGAATATTTGTTTGTGGAATTCTATTTAATTGTTTCTGCTTTAGAATTATTGGAAAATAAAAAGTTTTACTTTTCCTAATGTTTTGAAATAAGTGCATGATGCGATATTTGTGGACTTTGTATTGTCGTGTGACAATTTTGGGAGCATGACAGAAATTTTTCTCCTAATGCCATAGGGATTTCTTCTAATTTGTAGCATTGCTAGTTTTGAGCTTTGGCTAGTGGGAAATTAAGGATTGTTTTCATTGTCATAAATTTATTGTCACAAAATAAAACTTCAATTCTTGAAACATAATATTTTTTTCGTCACACTTGCCCGGACCGGATCCCCTACCTCATAATAGTGCATCATCACCTACCTCACACTCTAGATGTGCGACACATGTAAATTTTGAAAATTTACTTAACCGCAGAATGTTTAGTCCCATTAATTATATTTTTTCTGTTATCTAATCTAATAAGAAAATCTATTTTCTGCTTCTCCACAAAACATTGCAACTTACTAAACAAAAGAGTCCTTACAAAGCTGGAAGTAACTATGGAAATTGAAAATTGAATATTCTCTCTCTAGAACTCCAATTAGAAAACATGACAAAAAGAAGTTAAATGAAGAACCAGAAAAGAAATTTCCTCATAATATTAGATAACGGCAAAAATACAATTAATGGGACTAGACATTCCACCGTTAAGTAAATCTTTAAGATTTACATGTGTCGCATATCTAGAGTATAGAGAAGGGGATGAGACACTATTTTGGAGTAGTAGTTCCGGTCAGACACTTGCCCCCTTGAAGTATTAATGGTTCACACTTCACAGTAAATCCAATTAATGGACATCATTCTTAATTAGTTGAAAAAAGAGGGGGAAAAAAGGGAAAAGAAAAGACAAGGAAGAAGAAGAAATTAAAAAGGGACAAAGTTTAGAGAAAATATATGGTGGCTATCATAAAATACTAAAACTTGGTTGAAAAATAGCTGATTGAATTTTGTGTAAAAATCCTTTTTTGTATAGTCTGGTTGAAATTTTTGTAGGTATCCTTTTTGTATAGTCTGAATGTTAAGTAATTAAACTGTAGTCTACCATTTCCAGTTAAAAAAATCCACAAATACAAAAAATTGTGGAACAACATTTAAACTTCAATTGACGTATAATTAAATTCCAATAAGTCAACATAATTTGAAATTCAACAAATATTTAGATTTCCATTATATCTTGAAAATTCTTGAAAATTCAAATAAATATTTTAAAAACCAACAGGAAATTGGCAGCATAAGTAAATTATGCAGTATCATAATAGTAACAAGAATCCATAGAATTATTCATTAGAATTTGGATGGTCTTGATTCAAGTGGCTATGGAGAGTTAATGGTGATAATTGATCCAAATAAATTTTAATTGATCCAAATCAAACCAATGTTGAAATTTAAAATTTTCAGAAATGTTTATTTGAATGTACAGAAGCATAAGCCATCTGTGATCACTGGTGAGCACAATCAGCTAATTAAACCAGTTGCTGGTTAATTCAAAATCAGATCATGCATGCGACAGCAAAATAAGTGTACCACATGGATGATAATATTAAAAATGTACAACTTGTTAATTAACAATTATCAACTAGTCATTTTGTAGCTAAGATTCAAGTAAATCAATGAACCTCTTCGACTACCATCACATGGAAAATATAAACAAAATTGCCTGTATGTCGATAACATGGCTATCATCTCTTCAACTTGATGTTTCGAGGTTAACAACTACGATTAGTTTAATGCGGCAAAGATAATGGTGCTTGTGAACTAATTTTTTTTATTAATATACTGGGAATCTTTTGAAATTTTCCTTTCACATTAACCTAACCAACATTTTGTTTCTTTGAATCAGTGCTTCTTATACAAAGTGAAATTTAAAAATTTGCATAAAAGGGAATATATTGAACTTACATGCAATTTTAATGTACGTAATTAATTAACATTTAATAGTATGATCATACATCTCGGTTGCTCGACCGAATGTTTATAACATTAAATGTACTTCTCCATTTCAAGAAATGCTAAAGTTTAATTTAATTGATCCCCCCCCCCCCCCAATTTGGAACATATAAATAACTTCTAATTTTCCCCCATAAAATTGAAATCATAATTTGATATGTAACAAATATTTCGTAGTCCAGTACATCTTGAAACATTCTAAGAAGCCATCTCTTTCAATAAGGGAAAATTTGTAATGGAGAAAGATTTTGTCATAAATTAAAGGTATTTGTAATGAATTATTAACAGAATAGGGTTAATTGCAATTTTGGTCCCATAGGTATGTCTTTGTCTAATTTTGATCTCATTTGTTTCAATGTTCTCAATTGTGGTTCCATATGTTTTAATTTTTTTGCAATTTTGGGACTTTTCTAAAATTTCGTCTAATTTTTAATGGCAAAGGCACGTGCGCCTTATATGGGATAAAAATTCGGTCCAATTTTGGTCTCATTTGTTTCAATTTTCTCAATTTGGTTCCCATAAGTTTCAAATTTTTGCAATTTTGGGACCTTGCAGAAATTTGAAACATATAGGATTTAACGGCCACATGAGGTGCGCGAGTCTTCGCCGTTAAATATTAGACGGAATTTTAAAATTAAAATATTTGGGGTCAAAATTGAGAAAATTGAAACATATGAGACCAAAATTGAGAATATTGAAAAGAATGGAACCAAAATTGGGCAAAGGCATATTTACAGGATCAAAATTGCAATTAACCCAACAGAATACAATATAAAAAGAACTTAAAAAATAATGACAAGTATTTAGCAACGGATTGTTATATATGGACGAAATTCATCATAAAATTACATTTAGGGATTCTTACAAAATTCCTCCTCTAAGTTTGGGGTATTTGAGTTTTGTCCTTTATGTTTGATTTTTTAAATTTTAACTATTTGTCTTACAAAACTTTCAATTTTAGCCCAATTTTGGACTAATTCTATTGACGAAGCTGACTTGATTGATAGTTGGTTGGATTTTCTCACCGATGTTAATGTTGCAGATCATTTGAATTTTTTTGTTGATTTTTCCTCCAAAATCCTACATGTGCAACACCTATGAATGGGTTTAAAAAAAAAAACATGTGCACACAGATATACACACACATATTCACACACATATGCATACATGTATATATCCAGAGAGAGAGAGAGAGAGAGAGAGAGAAAAGACTTGGGGGGGAAGGGGTTGGGGTGGAGGGTAAGAGAGAGGTTGGGGGAGTTGGAAATTTAGGTGGAGCGGACGACAATGTGTGTGTGGGTGGGTGTTTGGGGGGGGGGGGGGGGTTGGCGTTAAGAAGAAGGAGGAGACGGTTAGGGTTTTTTTTTTATTAATTATATAATTAATTAATTTCTTTAGATATGTGTATGTGTGTATATATAATTTAGATTTTTTTTCAAGAGAAGAAAGGCGTGTATTGTTTATATTTTAGTTTTTTATATTTTGTAATATGTAATATCATTAAATATTGTATTTACTTAAATTAATTGGATTTATTTTATATATTTTTGTAAATTAATTAAATTAATATAATATTTTCTATAGAAAATAAATATTATTTAAATTCTATTTTTATAATATTGATATAAATTATATACTTTTAAATATATATAGTAAAATATATAAATACAAAGGAAAATTTATAATTTTAGGATTGTATGTTGTACCCTCCAATAATTTTAGGATATTAACCTTTTTATTTGCAATTTCAAGACATGAATTTAAGATTTTGTAGCATATTTAGGATAAAATTCTGATCAATTTTGTCAATTTTGCGACAAATTTGCAAATATCTAGGTGAGAAGTCCTAAATATGCCACAAAATCTTAAATTCATGTCCTGAAATTACAAATAAAAAAGTTAATGTCCTAAAATTATTGGAGGGTACAACATACAATCTTAAAATTATAAAACAATTATCACTACTGCTAATTTTAAATTACAGAGTCGAAATATAAATTAATCACATCATTCCACCATATTTACCACTATTATCAATTTATGTTCTTTTTCATATCTTTCATTATTTTTATTTATCTCTACACCATTACCTTTATCCTACTCTTCATTGCTATTGTTCTCTTCTCCACCATTGACATTAAATTCACCTCTCATTTTATAGCCATTACTTTTAACAATAACCTCCACTACCACGTCCACCTGTACCGTCATTGCCTCCTCCTCCCTGTTACCTCATATAGCAACTCATAAATCGAATCACTACAATGATAGACCACCTTTCTTTAAAAGAGGGAGGGGGGAGGGGGATGTAGGGGGTTAGCATATTATCAATTGGAAATTATTATGTTTAACTTTTTTATGATTAATTGTTAGTTCAAATTAATTTGCACTTGTGTAACATTCGTATTAATTTGTTGAATTTTTGTTTATCTATACATATTTTTTAATAAACATTTCATGCAATAAATGGAAAATTTTGTGTAGATTTGTTTCTATTTATTTTTTATAAATTAATGTAGAAATTGTAAGATTCTTTACCATGTATTTTATTAACAATTTTTTTATAAAACTTTCTAATTTGCTCTTTATTTAAAGTTTCATAATGTCCTTAACCTTCTTTTTATTTTATTATTTTTACTTCTTTTTGTGGCTTATGTAATTTTTCTTTGTAAGACTTGCTCTGTTTTTTTTTTCTAATTTTCCTAATCGATTCCTTATCCAATGGAAAATTTTGTGAGACATAATTTCTCCACTTACAATTTTTTATATTTATTTTGTCATTTACATAATTTTTAAGCTTTTTATTTCTACATTATCATTTATTCACTGAAATATGATATAGTTTTATATTTCCGTTTTTCATTTTTAAGTAATTAGTTAAAAGTAATTATAATTTCTACTTATAAGTCATCTTTCATTTGCATAAACACAAGATATGTGTGGATAATTTTTATATAACTTATTAATATGCATATTTTAGTTATGTACTTGTGTTTTGATATAAATAATTATTTTTTGATAAATGGTATCATAATACTCAATAAGCTTGGTGCGTTAGTTTTTTATTTTTTGGAAATTTATATTGTTCACAAACTTTGTATTTCTTCTTTTTCATGAACTGTTCCACTAATCACAATGAGGAAGACACAATAAATTGGCATAACAAATTTAAAAGCATCATGAAAGGAAATTATTTTACAATTGATAGCCAAGAGTATTATAAAAAAATCTATTTAATGAATTGTATCTACACTGCATGGATTGAAGAGGGTCATTAATTCTTTTTTACTTAATTATTTTTTTATATGACAAAAATTTAATACTATAGAGTCTAATTAAGGGTCCAACTATTTATTCATTGTTGTGGTACTTATATTTTATCTAATGTTCAATTTGAAGTCTAACTCTTAATTTTTAAATTACTAAAAGCTCATGAATAAATATTATTTATTATCACTTAAACAAGGTTATTTTAGTCTTCACGAAAAAAGGAAGAAACGCAAAACACTAATAAATAATTCGCACTTTTATAATATACATAGGTATATGATAAGTCCGTAATTCTACTTGATTTTTATGTTTATTTTGACGGACTTATCATGTATTTTTCTCTATTTGAACCTTATTATGCCTAAATTCGAGTTAAATCGTTGTTTTGTAGGTGAGATGGAAAAAATGCCATCAAGGAGATGAAATGTGGAAGTCAAGAGTTGGGTACTTACGCAAAATATTTTGGGTATCAACCCAATTTCAGCCATTTAGAAAAGAAGCAAATTTGTATGTTTAGGTACGTACCCAAAATATTTCATGTATGTACCCAGTTTCAGTCATTGGAGAGTTAAACGAATCTGTAAGTTTGGGTAAGTATCCAAAAATTTCATATATGTACCCAATTTCAGTCATTGAGGAGTTAAACGAATCTGTAAGTTTGGGTACATATACAAAATATTTTGGGTATGTACCCAAAGTCCGCGACAACAATTAACAACTTTCCATGATCGATTAGGACTCTCTTTTTAGAAGGCGATACTAGGGTTTTTCTGCTTGCTTTTTAAGTCCAGAAACATTTCCACAACTGAGGATTCATATTTTTAGCTAGGGTTTAGAATTTAGAACATTTCTTTTTCATATTTTTCATCTTTTGGGGACTTTTGGGAAAACGGAAGATGGAAGAAATTAAGAGGCGAATGAAGAACAACCAAACGAGGAAAGTTTACGTCTGAAATTTTCATCGAATAAGTTTAATTCTTCTCCTTTTATGAATTATTTTCCAGATTTTGTTCTTGCTTTTAGTTTCATTATGAACTAAGTCAATTGTTAAGTGTAAGGATGGTGTAGTTCACCCTTTTTGCTATTCTATGAAAATTCCAGGTTTTTGAATCTGTTTTCGTATATTTTTTGTGATTCTCGTTTAATGCTTTAATACTTGGTTAAGGTTTGATCACCCCTAATTCATGAATTGAGGATCGGTGATGAGGTTGAGAGACAATTCACGATTGTAGCTCTAATTAGACGAGATCAATTGGTGTTAAAATTACATAAGAATGAATTTAACATTGATTGAGCCTTAAGGCAGTGATTAAAATTTATACAAATAGTTGCTAAAGTTGGGATTAATTAAATGAAAATTGGTTAGTCTTAGGTTTAGAAGCGATTGTATGAATTAATTCCGCAATGCTCGAGAGATATTGTGGATATATTTGTTCCTATACTTCACACAACCACGAAACCATTTAACTTAGGGACTGGATTAGAATAGGGAATTAGATGAATGAAACCACCTTGCACTTGTATTTCTCACATTGATTATTTGTTATTATTGTTATTCGTGAGCTGTTTTTATTAAGAAGTTAGGTTTTTTTAGAAAAACAAAACCACTACTCAATTTGATCCATTTAGCTAAACAACCCGAGTTACTTTCATGGGTCAAATCACAATCCCTTTGGAATTCGACACTCTACTCACTTTGTATTACTTGTACGATTGCATGCATTTGCGCAGCTCCCAACAATATATATACACACACACATACATATTCAAATCCATGAATGCAACTAAATCCTTAAGTTTATTTTGGGTTCTTGAATATAGACCAAATCACGCAAGTGTCACTGCTTAAACACAAGTATGAATGTAGTTTAGTATGTGTTTCGGTTGCAAGCCCGTCTTAATATTTTTGATGGCGTAAAAAGAAAATTGAAAATGGAGCTTTCTATTGACCAATGTCTTAAAAATGTATCATAAATTGTAATAAAAGAAATATTAATAATTAAAAGAACACATGTAACATGAATGTAACAATTTTATAAATAAAAAAATTACTTCAAAAGAAAATTAATACCATAAGTTTATGTGTCACTTATCCTCTTTTTTTTTAAGTAAAAAAAAACAGAAAAAACGAAGATTGAATGTTAATCGTGTAAGAAAAATAACTTAAAATTAAATAAAGAAAATCAAAGAAGAAGATGCACAAAAAAATGCGATGATAAAATAAAATTTTAATAAGTTAGATAAATTTTCTTCCTAAAAACTATCCGTTAGATTGCGTGCATATTCTCTATAATCTTTTTCTAAAATTTCTCCCTAAAATGTTTGTTGGGATTGTGAACGTGCAGGGTCGGTGACAATTGTAGGGGCGTACAACATCATTTGTCGTTTGTGGGGTCTTTGGGCTTAGGGCTCACATAGACACTTGGAAAAAGTAATAACAGAAAGAAAAGTTGCACTCGAAATAATTGGAAAAAAAAAATTAAATAGTAAATGTGAATAGTCTTTTGAAAAAAATAGAAAAATTATGATTGAATTTCGAAAAAATAACTATAAGTTGGAAAAAAGTAGTGTGAAAGCTACTTTTAATTCATTTTAATTTTTTCTCAAAAAGCGAAACACTCACTATATGTTAATTTGCCAGCTTCCGTCCAGTGGAAGTAGGAAAGCACTCTTCTTTTTTCCCATTTGCAAACACCCCCTTTGTAAACTATTTCAAAAAAAAATTTATATCTCCTAAAAGATAGTTCATCTTTTGTTTCTGCCTATTAGGAGAAATTGGTGGTTTTGCAATTTTTTTTTTCATTACCCAGATAAATGCCAAAGTGATTCTAAAATGTTTGCCTCTGTGCAAATACAGAGGGATATATTTTGGGACCACTTTTGCATTTATCTCTTTCATTAGCATACACCCCAACTTTCTATAGAAGCAATAAGTAATTACTAATTAAAGCTTAGTTTTATATTTTTAACATTGCTATCAGCTTTTTCAACTTGGTGTTTCAAGATTAACAAGTAATATTAGTTTAATTCCGCAATTCAATGGTGCATGTGAACTAATGATTTTATTATTAGTATCATTTGGAATCTTCTTTACTTTTTTCCTTTCACATGTACCTAACTAGCACTTTGAAATCAAACCTCGTGTATACAAATTAAAGTTTAAAAATTAGCACACTTAGAAATGAACTGGACTTACTTGGACATTTACTATAATTAATTATTAATAGCAAACGTACTTCCTACAGTTCGAGAAATGCTCCCAATTAATTGAGCATATAATAATTATACATGTTTTTTTAGTACATATTATCATATTACATCAATAATTCTTGAAGTATAAATTAAATTCTTACATCATATTAAAACTAAATTATTTACAAACTACAGACAAATTATTATAATAAACCAATTATTAAAAAATAATAATAAACTACCATTAAGGAAGAAACAAGGCTACACATTTATCGGTTGGAATCAAACCTAAGATTTTTAGAATCTTGGGGCATCAGTTTCGCCAGTTGAACTAGGTTTCATCGGCATATATACATGTATTTTTTCTACTATTGTCTTCAATAAATAAAAGTGTGGAACCACTAGTTGGTTTAGTAAAATTGGACGCTAGATCCATTAAACAATGTCTAGAGTTCGAATTTTAGAATTGTGAATGGAGCAATTGAGTTGGGACGATCGCTCCTGTCATGTGTATTTGTAGTACACGATCCAAATTAATTCTTGATCAGTGAGTCGGAATTGGGCGGCTAAAATTCAAAAATTAAAAAAATAATAATAAAATTGGGGGATAATTAGCGGTGGATCGCAGCATTAGTTCAAACTAGATGATGGTTTTCAAGAAAAAGAAAACTATGAACAATAAATTTAGAACATAAAATATGTGTATTTGGAAGGGTCCATTTGTTTTTTTGATAATGTGTATTTGGAAGGGTCCATTTGTTAATGTAAAATGTAGAAATGATTTCATATTTAATAATAATAGTAATTGTTTGATTAATTGTTGCATATCTGGCGTCCCGTGTCCTGGTGAAGGCATTAACTTTCCTTCTTTCTATAGTCTGAGAAAGCATCTCTCTCTGTGTCTCCTCTCTCTCTCCCTCTCCCTCTCCCCTCTTCCCAAAGCACACAAACGCACACACTAATTCAGAAAGCAAATAAGCTCGCTCCATCCTTCCCTTCCTTTTTTTTTTTCCTTTTCTTGTTTTTGAGTGTTACTGTGAGGAGTGAGATTAGAGATATGGCAGCCCACGCTGCGGCCGTTTCTGTTTTGGAGACTCTAAGCCAGCTCCTGGATTCAGACAATCAATTCTCAAACACTCCAAACTATCCAAAGTCACAAATCGAAATTCTCGGCAACGGAGTCCGTTCGTTGAAAGATTTTCTTGAGAACAACCCAGAGATTAAATTTGATTTCGAAACCCGAATCAGAGATGCAATTTATGAAGCTGAGGACATCATTGACTCCCACGTATTAGAAGGTGAAATCAGCAAGAGCTTCTGCGGGGACTTGGAGAGAGTAATACGAAAAATCAATTCCATTGTTGAAATGACGAGAGAGGAGTTCAATCATCGGACCTTGGACCGGCAAATACGATTTTTGTCGTGGAGACCAGATTTCGACTGTGCAGCAAAGGAGTATCCATTAATTGGACGGAGTGAAGACATAATTCAACTCAAGGATCGGTTAATGACCGGATCTGCCAGTCTTCAAGTTGTCCCAATCGTTGGGATTCGTGGAATGGGTAAGACTGCCCTCGCTCAGCATGTTTTTGAGGATCTATCGATTAGTCAGCACTTTGATATTACTTGCTGGGTTAAGGTACCTATTGAATATCACAAACGAGATGTGTTGTTGCGTCTTTTGGAATCCATGAAAAGACGAGGCGATGGGTTCCGTCACATGACAGATGACCAATTGGTAAAGTATGTAAATAATGTTTTAAAGAATAAGAGGTATCTCGTTATATTCGATAATATTCGTGACATTGTAGTTTGGAATGATTTGAAACAAGTATTACCTGACTACGACTATGGAAGTCGGATTCTGCTCACAACTAGGAATATGGATGTGGCACCAGCTCCTCCTCATCAATTGGATCGCCTGAGTGATAAGGATACCTTGACTCTGCTTGAAAACTTAGCCTTCGATGATGTACGATGGCTATCAGAATTTTTTTTTACTGGAAAGGATATCGCAAAGAGTTGTAGAGGGCTCCCTTTAGCAGTTGTCATTGTTGGAAGACTACTCGCATGTGCCGAACTGAGTACAGAAAACTGGGAGATAGTACTGTCATCAATCAGTACCTGCAAGAATTATGTTGACCTCACAGAAGCAGTTATATCTTTAACTTACAGCCACTTGTCACAAGAGTTAAAATCATTCATTCTCTATATTGCGATGTTCCCATTTGATTATGAGATTTCTGCCTTCAAAGTCATCAACCTATTAATTTCAGAACGATTTTTTCAAAGATCCAACCTGTCTCTACGGTTAGAAAGGCAAGCCTATGTTTATTTGGGTGAGCTTCATAAGAGATTTCTAGTTTGTTTCAACTTGAAGGACTTTCGATTCAGACTCAAATTTATTGAAGAAGTGTTTCATGAGTTCATTGTGAGAAAAGGTGAGGAGGAGAAATTCTTCCTTGTCATAAGTAAGGATACGAATAATGTTTCTCTGCAGGAAAAAGGTACATATAATCAGCAGCGCCAGTTGTGCATCAGGAAGAACATCCACCATTTCATCAAAGATATGTCCAACTACAACTCAAACGCATCAATTTCATCCGTGCGTTCTCTTCTTTATATGGGTCCAGAACATCAATATCCACTGCAGTCATGGTTAGATTTCAAGCTGCTCAAGGTATTGGATGCTTCCAAAATCCGCTTCTACACTTTCCCATCTGAAATTCTCAAATTACTTCAATTGAGGTTCCTTGCCTTGAGCTATAATGGAGAACTTCCAGCAGCAGTGTGCAAGCTTTGGAACCTTCAAATCTTAATTGTTTTACGCTATCTGAGCGTGAAATGCACAGGAGCTCCTTCATATCTGCCAATGGAGATTTGGGATATGAAAGAATTGAGGCATCTGCAAGTCATGGGAAGCGATCTACCAGATCTTCCTTCCAATACTAATCTTCTTCTAGACATTGTTACCCTTTCGGACGTTGGTGCCCATAGTTGTACCCCGCGCATTCTTGAAAGGCTTAGAAAGCTTGGGCGATTAAGAATCCGAATCGAATCACCATTAGAAGATGAATCATCATTGAGCTTTTTTAGTCATCTTGATATCCTTAACAAGCTTACAGTATTTAAATGTGTTGTTATGCATCCTGATATGGGGTCTCATCAAGTTGTTTCATCTTCGATTCCTGTTTTCCCTCATAGACTTGTGAAGCTAAGTTTGAGCGGATGTGGATTTCCCTGGGAATATATGAGGGCCATTGCTATATTGCCGACACTTCAATGGCTCAAATTGAGGAGCTATGCCTTTCGGGGCCCTGAGTGGGAAGTCAAGAAAGATGAATTTCTCTCGCTAAAGTTCCTGTTGTTGGAAGACATGGATTTGGAGAAGTGGATATTGGCCGACGGCTCCTTCCCAAAGCTATATTCCCTCATTATTAGGCATTGTTACAGACTCCAAGAGTTCCCCTCAGAATTTGCAGACATTGCAACTCTCAAAACGATAGAGGTGGAAGACTGCAAGTCATCTGTTATGGATTCAGCTCAAAAGATAAGTAAAAATCGAAAGGATTTAGAACGTGGGCAAATTAAAGTTGATATCTATTCTTCATTGGATGATTAGAAGTCTGGAGCCTCTCGATCATCGTGGAACCAGGTAAACGATCACTTGTGGCTTTCAATTGCTTATCATCAATGCATGAGAATTTTACTGTCTCTTAATTATTTATTAGTGTTTAACTTATTAATATTTTTATTTAAGTTACTCCAACTAAACGTTTGATATTGTTGAAAGACTTTTAAAAGTAAACTTCTTTTGGATAGTATTATAGCTTTTATTCTCTGTAATTTTTTAATATTGATATTTTAAAATTGCATTTAGATACTCATTAATAAATACAAAATTTAAAATTATCCCCCAATGTCTTCTTGTCCAAAATAAATAAATGAATACCTCAAATTACGTTAGACGTTAGACAAGATTGTTTCTCCTTTATTTTCTTTTCTCCACTTTTGCAAGTAGAGTTGACGGATTCCAAATTTCCAATTCTTCGACAAATTAATTTTAGTTGGAATGAAGCCTAATTTTGAGAAAATAATATCTATATCGGTTCAAGTAATTACCCTAAAAAAGAACAATGTTGAAGGGATATTTTGGTCGATTCAAAAACTCCGAGAAACTTTAAGGTTAATCCAACTTTATTATTATTATTATTATTATTATTATTATTATAGTAATAACAACGGATAATTACTCCCACCTCTTCCGAGTTTAATTGAAATTACGAATAACACTCTCTTATTTCAAAAACTAAAAATAACCACCCAAGGTATTCATAAGTTTAATGAAATCCATCCTTTATCAAAGCGAGACATAATTGTGAGCTGTATTTCTTATATGTTCGGTGGTGTTTCGAACTTATACACAAGAACTATCTATTGGAAGAATTAAATTTTAATGGATAAAGTATTTCATATAGTGTCTAACTTATTAATATTTTTATTTAAACTACTTTGACTAAGGGTTTGATAATATTGATTAGATGAATGAAAGAATCCCAGGTGGTGTTTTCTGTTTTACTTCTATTACTCTATTAAAAATTTGTTTTGTAGTAATTTTAATTTTTGCTATTATCCTTGAATTAAAGGGACATTTTAGTGGGATTAAAAATCTGAAAACTCATACAAAACTATCTATAAATTACATAATGAGTAAAGTCCATTTAATTTTTATTTCTTCAATATCGACCATTTCGACTTTAGTTAATTTCAAATTCTCCTTCGATTGTTATATCACCACTCTTTCTCTCAAAAAAAAGAAACATAAAAATGAAATTCAATTTACGATGAACAAAAAGAAAATCAATAATATGTTAACTAAATTTTTTAAGGAGAAATCTAAAATTTGATTTTCTGGAAGTCATATTAAATTCTTACTTAAATATTGAAGGTGGTTTTTTTCTTTCCCTATATATAATTTTAAGTTCTTAAAAAGAAGTTTTTTTTTTTTTTTGGGGTACCAAAAAGAAGTTCATTTAGATACCATGGTAGGTCTTATTTACTGTTACTTTTTTTTGTATTAATATTTTAAAATTGCATTTAGAATCCCATTTAATAAATACAAATTTTAAAATTATGCTCCAATCTAGGTGTCCAACAAAATAAATTTAGAAAATATTGTTTCTCTTTTATTTTCTTTCCTCCACTTTTGAAAGTAGAGTTGATGGATTTCAATTATTCGATAAATTCTAGTTTGAATGGAGAAAAACTATTTTTGTGAAAATAGTATCCATATTGGTTTACATAATTACCCTTAAAAAGAACAATATTGAAGGGATTATAAATAATATAATATCATAGTAGTACCCGTTTCAGATTAATCGGTCAACTAATCGAAACCGGATGAATAAAACAATAATAATAATAATAATAATAATAATAATAATAATAATAAGAAGAAGAAGAAGAAGAAGAAGAAGAAGAAGAAGATATAGATTTAGAATGTACACCTATTGAAATTCACTAGCAAAATTCACTAGTATTGTGGTCTTTCTCTTTATATGTTAGGTAAGTATACGAGCTAAGACAAGACAGGTTGTGCCTCACGGAAAATTTTTGTCTAAACCCGTCTTTGTCGCACCGAATCAATCATATAACAAGTATAAATACACTTTTCATATGATTAATCACTCTTTCCAAACTCAACACTAATCACATGGCAAGGGTAAAACACTAACCATGTGATTAGTTTGGTGTGGCTGACCCGATACATATAAGAATTTCCCATGCCTCATTGAGTTGTGCTAACGTTGAGCATTGGTCATTCTTGCAATTATTCAGATCAAGGCATAAAGAACAAACATACTAGGCAGCAAGCGCTGGAACTTCTCATCTCTACTCTTGGTGACTCGAGCTTCTCCTACGCATGAAGTACAGAGCATTTGAATAATTTTAATTGTGCAAGCCATGTGTAATATGATTCATGTACTCAATGTATAACGTTTGTATTATTATTGTTTTGCTTGTACTCGGATATTTGTTCGTGGAAATCTAATTCGTTGCCTCTGCTTTTGAACTTATTGAAAACAAGTTGTACTTTCCCTAATGTTTTGAAATAAGTGCATGATCCGATTCTGGGACCTTGACAGAATTTTTGTCCTAATACCGTATGGATTTCTTCCAATTTATAGCATTGTCAGTTTACACTTCAAGTTTTGGCATCATTAGATTGAGTAATGATCGACAAAGAGGATGACTAAGGGGGAGATATCTGCATTTATTTCTACAAATTCCATTCTCAGATTATTGGAGATACACAGAGCAAATACATTAGCTTTTGCTGCGACAATTTCGACCATGGTTTGCCGGAACGCCGTTATAACGGCCGGAACGGAACCGGAACGACGGCCTCCGTTCCACTGTTCCGGCCTATAACGGAGATAGGTTGATGCGGCGTTCCGATGGCCGTTCCACCGATTTATCGGCCGTTTTATTGTACCGGAACCGGAACGGATCGGCGATGGCGCGAAATAAAGATCAGTTAGGTGTCAGAGAAGACGAGGCAGGCTTGGCGAGTCATGGCGGTGCCGCGGCGGGGCAGAAGACGCAGTGGAGAAGAAGACATTCATCTTAATTTCTAATTAATAATAATAACCTGGGTCTTTCAAAAGGGCTTATTCTTAATTAAAATGGGCTTATTCTCATTAACAAGTGGGCTTGGCTAATTGATATAAGTTCAACCCAATTAAACTAGGCATATTCTAATCTCATTAAGTGGATTGAGCCCAGTATTTTAAATTAAAATGTGAGCCCATTGATTTCAATTCATAAATATTTTAATTATTTATATACATTTAAAATTATAATACATTTTAGTCATCAAAAAAAAAAAATTACAATACATTTTGTATCTTTTAATATATGAAATTTTCCAAGATTTAAATATTTTTATTTAATTCATAATAAGTAAATTAAAATAGAAGAATAATAATTTTTATAATATGGTTGGTCTATTAATTTTCATTTTTTTATTGATTAAAATTTAAAAGAAACAAAGGCATGTTGTGCAAGAAATAATTATGGAATTATTTGATATTGGAATTGAGTTAAAAATGTGTAATATGTTTGCTTTTATTTTTACAAAGAAAAAATAAAATTCTAGACACAAACCAAATAAAATTAAAATTTCAAAGTATATTTTTCTTTCAAGATATTATTACAAAAAAAAATATGATATTTATAAAAAAAAAATACATATTTATATTTTTTAATCTATAAATTATCATATATTTTTGAATTATTAAAGTAATAATAATATAAAAATATATATGCGGAACGGCCGCGACCGTTCCGCGACATTACAATGAAACTGGAACGGTAGCCTCCGTTCCGTTCCCCGCGACCGTTACGGCGAACCATGATTTTGACTTTCTCTTCTCCAAGAAGAAGAATCCAAACAGGGACACAACAGAGAAAGCAGAGAAGCAAACCGAGACAATATCGAGTGAAACATGGCACCTGGTGATTGCCCGGACCTCGAACAAATTGGTAGCCTTCTTAGAATTCGTGGTCTGTCCGAAGGCTACCACTTCATCGGCAGAGTTACTTATATACATACGCCCTGATAAAATATGTAGCAGAGGGCACGTCCTTTTTCACTGTCCAAGTGAAAGTGTTGTTAGAGGGGCTATATGGCTTTGCAACAATCTTGTGTTGGCAAGTCTTGTCCTTCTCCAAGTTTTCCACTGTTTTCCTCCACCCGCGATCCTGTTGGCTAATAGGCGCGTAGCAGAGCTTAACTTTACGGTTTTGTAGGCTGAATCTGCAGTTGTGTTGAGTGACCATTCGAGTGTGATCTTGTCTTCTCCCTCCTTGAGAACTGCAAAAAAGTTTCGAGTAGAAGGTTGGTTTAGCTAGAGAAGATATCGGTTCTAGCATGACGCAGTTAGAAATTCTTTTCTGATGGCAAAATTGAATTTTTTTCACAAGACAGAGAGAAAAACTATAATTATGTGGGGCACATAGACTAGAGGTGAAAGGCGTCTATTCCTGCTGACCTCCCTGACTCCGCCCCCAGATCACGGAAAAGAAATCGAAAAATAGTACAAGATTGAAACGCTTTTGAAATTGATTAAAATTCTTGTTTTTGGGAAGAGAGAGAGAGAGAGGGAGAGATGTCTACCTTGTCCTTCTTTAGTAGAGGCTGAGACGATTGTGGTATTCGGAAGAGAAGAGAATGTCACAGCACAAGAAGTGGCTGCAAGACACGAGAGAACAAGTGAAGCCACTAGAAAATCTTCAAATACCATTTGATGATTTATTGTATTTCAAATTTTCAATCAATTTCAGCCAAATGAAGTGTCTTCTGATGATGCCAATTTAGGCTTAAAGTGGCTTAGGAATTAGGATTGATCAATATATATAGGGAGCACAAGATGAAATGAGGCAGTAATTTGCTTGTATTTCTTTGTTTCTTGATTGCTGATTAAAGGCTGGCAGTTATCGTTAATTACAATTAGAACAAGTCAAGAACTACTATTTTTTGCTGCTTTTTAGAGGCTTTCAAGAGATGATTAGAACACAGTTTTCGTATTTTATGAAGAACGATGAATAAAGAATGATTTTTTGAGATGGTGAAATGACTCTAAGTCATGTTGAGGGGTTAGATTTGCAAGGTTTAATCCATATTTTATGGGTGCCTTGGGATTTATTTGCTTGGGTTTTTGTTTGGAAGTTGACTTCGTAATATTGTGCACCTTCGGCAGCATATTTTTGTAGATAATTCCTTTTCCCTTAATGCCTGAAAGACCAATCTCCAGGAAAATGAAAGTTTTGATTAGCGCAAGTGTAAGTTCCACATAGGCCTCAGAATGCCTCAAAATGCTAAAATAGCGGAAATATATTTTCATTTGTATTATTAATCGAAAAAATTGTTTGTTACGAACAATATTTGAAAGCATTGTCAATCTCATTGGCTAGCTTGCCGAGAACTACTCTAACAGTTAGAAATTATGAACATGATGGAAAAGCTACAATTATGTACGTGAGAAATTAAAAACTAATTGATGCACCATTCGGAGTTATACTTTCTCTCCCAACGTTATTTGGATTTGATACGAAATTTAAAGTAATGTTTGAAACCAGTTCAGATCTTTTGTAGTGTTTTCGTATAACACTTTTTGTTATACTCACTAATAAATGTGGTGAGATTAGAAAATAGAATTCACTATTTTTTTCTTTATCATAATTTTTTTGCTCTTTCTTTATTATAGTCACTCACCAATACGTATCGCGTATATTGGCGATCATAATAAAAAAAAAAATATTACACAAAAAATATTATAAAAGATCCAAGTTGTTTTGAAACTACAAAAATTAAGGTAATTTGTAGTATTATCTTCAAAATTAGTAAAAGATGGTTATTATCTTCGTGTAATAACTTCGAACGAGATGGTATTATTGTTAGAGAAAAGAATAGAACAAGATGTAATGTTCTTTTTCTGAAAATTGAAAAAAGAAAAGAGAAGAAAATCTTTAGATAATTTTCAAAAATACGTAGTTTCATATAAAAAGAAAATATTTGTCTAAATAAGATTGAAATTCATCATTAGATATTCTGATGAATTTATAAACGATTGGCATATTGGGCTTCTCTTACGAAGTTAAGTAAATCCCTTGGACTCTCTCCCCCATATGGATTGGGCCGCTAATCTTTGGATTAAACAACTAAGCCACAGGGATTATTGAAGTGGTTAGTAGTGATTCCAAATTCAACAACTGACCACTGAACTTTTAATGATATTACATTATATATTAATTTAATGTAGATATGACTATTAACGAAACTAAGTATATTGTTTCGAAAGGGTTTAGCCGTAATTAGTCATTCATTTACAACCACCACGACCCAATATTTCCAATATAGTGAAAGTAGTTTACACGACTTAATCATGATTTTAACTATTGCAAGAAAGCTTCATGTTTAAGCCAAGTGCAAATAACTCAATTGTTTTGACGTTTTCATTTTTTTTAGCAATGGCAAATATATATTTACAATTTTTTTTGGACGATTGAGTAAGATAGCAAAGCGGTTCGTGGCACACACACACACACACACACACACAGTTTCACACACTGCACACACACAGTTTCACACACTGCACACACACACACACACACACACACACACACAATTTCACACACTGCACACACACAGTTTCACACACTGCACACACACATACAATTTCACACACTGCACACACACACACACACACACACACAATTTCACACAATGCGCACACACACACTGCACACAGTTTCACACACTGCACACACACACACACAATTTCACACACTGCGCACACACACACATACACACACACACACTGCACACAGTTTCACACACTGCACACACACACACACAATTTCACACACTGCACACACACACACACACATACACACACACTGCACACATACACACACAATTTCACACACTGCACACACACACACACAATTTCACACACTGCACACACACACGCACATACACACACACTGCACATACACACACACTGCACACACTAAACACACACAATTTTCACACACAATGTGTGAAAACACACACACACACAGTGTGTGAAAAAAATGCACACACACTGCACACACACTGAAAAATGTGTGCGTGTGTGTGTGAAAAAAATTGTGTGTGTGTGTGAAAAATGTGCATGTGAAAAAAATTGTGTGTGTGTGTGTGTGTGTGTGTGTGATAAAAAGTGTGTGTGTGTGTGTGCAATGTGTGTAAATGCGTGTGTATGTGTTAACTGTGTGTGTGAGTTAAAAAAAACATAATATAAAAAAAAGACAAATAAAAAAGATATATGATTGGGTAGGGTCCATACCCTACTCTAAAAATAGGGTATACCCAATACACATATCCAATGAATAAATATTTAAATCGGATAGGGTAGGATGTAGGGTATGTGTAATCGGATATTTTTAGGGTAAGGGTTAGGGTAGGGTAAAATCCTACCCATTGCCAGGCCTAGACTCTCTCCCCCATATGGATTGGGCCGCTAATTGTCAGGGTCTGTTTTAAATGTGCTAAATGCTGCCGTCAGATCGGTTTAGTCTTCGGGGCCCGTATACCCTCGGCCCAAATAGCCCAGTGCTCTAGACGATGAGGCCTTCCCATTAGAGAATGGAGAGTGAGTGAGTGTGTGTCTGTGTTTTTACCTTTTTTTTTTTTTCTTTTTTCTTTTCTTATTTTTCTTTTGCTTTTTTTTATTTGGTGGCTTCCCATTAGTGTTATTGTTATTAATGAAATCCTTATTATAATTATCATTAAACATTTAAGTCAGTTAAGTATAAACAATAATGTTTTTTTTGTAATAATAAGAGATACTTGAAAAATAAGAGTTTTTGGAGTCTTGTTTTTTTTTTTTTTTTTTGATACAATCAACCGAGGACACTCCTATAGATGTCAACCGGAAAGACACCTGCATATACACGTACACACTCACTCAAGAAGACAGGAAGAGAGGACAAGAAGGTTCGAACTCAGGATCTTATTGGTACCAAACTCGAAACCCCCCAAAAGCTTGTAAGTTGCTCAAAACATTTTATAAGATGTTTGAGAACTTATAAACTCCTCAAAAGTGTTTGATAATTTTTTAAGTAAAAGAGCTTATAAGCTCCAAAAAAAAAAGTAAGCTCCCCCCTGCCCATTTTTTAAAAAAACAACTTATAAGCTATCTCATACTAAACGATAAAATAACATAAATATCTTTATTTTTTTTTCAATTTTTATCTTCTACTATTCAAAAAAAAAATTATTTACACAAAATTAATTTAATTTTATTTTTTTTATCATCATTACACGTTAAATAAATTCTTGAAAATTCAAATAAATGTTTTAAAAACCAAAAGGAAATTGGCAGCATACGTAAATTATTCAGTATCATAATAGTAACAAGAATCCACAAAATTATTCATTAGAATTTGGATGGCCTTGATTCAAGTGGCTATGGAGAGTCAATGGTGATAATTGATCCAAATAAATTTTAATTGATCCAAATCAAACCAATGTTGAAATTTAAAATTTTCAGAAATGTTTATTTGAATGTACAGAAGCATGAGCCATCTGTGATCACTGGTGAGCACAATCAGCTAATTAAACCAGTTGCTGGTTAATTCAAAATCAGATCACGCATGCGACAGCAAAATAAGTGTACCACATGGATGATAATATTAAAAATGCACAACTTGTTAATTAAAAATGAACCTCTGACTTCATCACATGGGAAACTATAAACAAAATTGCTTGTATATCGATAACATAGCTGTCAACTCTTCAATTTGATGTTTCACTGGGAATCATTTACCTTTCACATTTGCCTAACCAACACTTTTTTGACTTTGAATCAATGCTTCTTATACGAAGTAAAGTTTAAAAATTTGCATAAAAGGGAGTATATTGAACTTACATGCAATTTTACATTTTTACTGTA